>JAJJMC010019642.1:13614397-13690588 GCA_023531435.1 Papaver californicum
CACACACACACACACACCAAGATTTGGACCCAATTATGCACCTAGAGGGCACACCTTTTCTTTTATTGTAATCATCGTGTTATAAGAGAGATTATTCACTTTCAACCAATGTTAATATATGGTTTTGGTTTTCCCTATTTTCTACCCTATTTTCTTATTTTCCATCCTCTTCATAATTTTTAAACCCAATTTACTTTTCAATTCTGGTTTTTCCTATTTACCACCTACAAAAGTCAAATTATTGGTAAACTATGTTCAATATGTTCACTATTCGTGCCTCTTTAATATCAACAACAACCATGTCTTTCAGCTTCTGTACCCGATCAATCATAGCTTGTTCTTTAACATAACATTTTCCACTCTATTAGCAATGAGTGTGCACATCTCAGATTTCTTTTCTAGAAATGCCTTTTCTACCTCCTCTAACCTATTGGATCTATTTTTCAAAAAAAAAAGTTGATTTTCAAATAACCTGGTCATAAAAATAAATAAATTTTAACAAAATTTGACAAAACTGAATGCTGAGTTTTGTTCAAATCATATAGAAATCATGAAAAAGATATCGAAATTCAATAAATTTGAAGAATGAGGGTTTTGATGTGATTACGTACCCAGTTAATCCAAGGAAGAAGAAATAGATGAGAATACTATAATTGATAGGAAGACAAATCCTTTTATCACGAAAGTAAGCGATAGGTGTAAGTAATGAAAAAGCAATAAGATCACGATAAACACAGAAAAGAATTTGATTAATACCAGTATTTAGAGCAACACTTGATATGATATGATAACCTCCGTATAATATATGGACTATTGCTAATGTTGTATGAGCTTTCCGTATTGTTTCCTCCTCTATTAATACTACTACCTCGCTAGCAATTGATAGATTATTGGTTTGTATTTATGAACCAGGAATTCTCTTCATTGGTGACTTTGGATCTTCAGTCTTGAAAGATCAAGTAACAGTGTTCATGTTACAATAGATTACAGTCTTGTTTTTTATTTTTAAAGCAGCTTTAGTTATTTATAAACCCCCAATATTCAATATATATTGTTTAACCTAATACATTAAGGTGGTGGTCGGTTAAGGGAGAAGAGGGTGGTTTGGTTGGGGAAGAAGAGGGTGGCTATGGTGGCGGTGAAAAAAAAGGGTTTGTGTTCTTAGGGTTTTTAGTAGTGGAGTGGATAAAAGATATGGGTGTGATAAACAAAGTTAAAATACAAAAATGTAGGATTTAAATTTATTTGGATGCTACTTAGGATAGATGGGGATGAGAATCAATGTGGATGGAAATAGAAAAAAATGGGGGTGGGAAATAAGAAAAACCATGGTTTTTATGGTGGCATATCATTGATGTAAAAAAATATAGGGTTTACATATCATTGTTGTAAAAATTGTAGTTTTTAGTTTTAAATAAAGTGCAAAATGCAGTTTTCACATATCATTCTTGTGAAAGATTTAGTTATCACGTTTTATAATCATGAAAATTCCATGTATCACCTGAATTACAAGTTATTTTGCTTGTATTCTTCTACTAAACCTATTAGTATGTTCAATTTTTTCTCAATTTCTTAGACTTTACAACATAGTTTAAAGATATTTTTGAAAGTTGCACGACCTTTTATGTGAGACAGAAGAAGAAGGCCAACACTGAATCAGGAACAACAGGATGCTCTCGAAGTATAATATATGCTAAATTATGTGTTTTCTATTGATGTATATTTCTCTTAAACACATTCATATATGTTGTTTTTTTGTTCTTTTTTTTCTAATTTTGCAAGGCTGTTGAGACAAAATTTTGGAAGCTCGCACGACTTCTTTACGTGATATAGAAGAAAAAGGGTTAAAGCTATCAGAATAGTTGCAAGCTCTATAATCAATATCATTTGGAATTTACTTTAGTAGTATTTTATTGGTTCGAAAATAGAAATAGTGTTTGTATACTCGAAATCTTCAGATATTATATCCCATTTTGTAAGTTTTGGACTGATGATTTTTGGTCAAGTGAATTAATGGACTCAAAATTGCTTGTAATTATGTCTATCTAGGTTTAGTCACTTTAGTAAAGTTGTTAATTATTAGTATAAAGTAATATACGCCTGTGGAAACAATGTGAGTTTTTCGATTGATAAATAAATTTTTCACATGAAAATAAAATGAAAGTTTGATCTTACACCTAGAAAGTGTAAATTATAAATTTCACTTGAAAAAATTTGTGTTGTTCATACAATTCAAATTTTCACCTGAACTAGGAAATCATAAGTTATCTATAAAAAGAACGTCTTGCGCAATATTGAAAATTCAAGTTTAAACTTGAAATAAGCGTCATTACAAACTAGTGAAACTAGTGAAAATACAATTGGTGATACTCGAAATTATCACATGTAAAAATCAGTTGTTATTTAAGAAAAACCCAAGTTTATAATAATCCGTTACATCAAACGTAATTCATGATCATCATAATATCACCAATTCCTTTAAAGATAAATCTTACAAAAAATAAGATGACGTGTGAGTTAATTTAAATTTGTATCTGACCGTGAGTTGAGTAGATTCATGTGATTTTGCCTTTCTAAAAACGGAATCATGTAATTAAAAAAAACAAAAATAAACGATTATATTTAAACTACGTACGTGCGAAATAAGCGGTAACTATTTGTTTAGTCTATAGTGATGAAGCTAGTTGTGATAATAGGATCTAAGGTGACTTATCCGCTAAGAGCACCCATAGTGGTGGGAGTAAATTTGATCTTTGGTCCGTCCAAATCCAATCACAGTGGGGCGAGTAAATATGAGTTATGGTCCGGAATTTTTATTGTTTGGATTAAATTTGATCCCGCCAAACCCAAATATAGTGGAGTGTTATCCTAGCCGTGTGTCTCGTTCCAAGTGTAATATTTGGAGCGTTTATCCTAGTCATGCGTCTCATTTCAAGCGTAACGCTGTATCTCCGTCTGATGCCAGGCGTTTAACTAGACGGGCGTGAACCAAAACTCCGTCCCATCGGGCGTTCATCCAAGAGGACTTCCAATCAAGCGTAACGCCAGAAGCACACCTGAAATCAAACCTTCGGCTGGATTAACGTCTGTATTGGGCGTTCGGCTATTACAACGCCTGTTGTGGGCGTACGCCTAAGAAAGCATCTCTGTGTGGGGCAAGATTCTAACGCTTGTGTTCTGGGCGTGCATCTAAGGTGACACCTACTTCTAAGCGTAAGGTTAGATCAACGCTTGTTCTGCAAGCAAATCAGCAAAAGAAAATGTGCAAGTTAACCAAAAATGGGAAGTTCACCACGCTCTAAAGCTCTTCCTTGGTATCCTGCACACCATTCCTTTGATTGTTGTGGAGTCGATGAGGGAAGTTGATGAAGTCAAGGAGTTGATCATTATAACCAAGGAATACGTGTTGGGGTGCCAGATGGAGCTTAAGAGCATCCACAATGGGACGATCAAAAGGCCGACTAAAGATCAAAAGTGATATTTAGTCCGAAAATGTGAAGCGTAGTGGGTCGGTCAAATGTAGTGGATAGTCGAAGAAATCGACTGTAGCTGACTAGAAATAGTCATTTCTCCCGACTAAATAGGTTATAGTCAAGCGGGCTCGTAGTGTACCGCTTGATGCTAAGCGGCGTCGTAGTAATTCGCCCAGAGCCAAGCGTTATTCAGGGACAACGCTCAGAAATACGGGCGGTAAGCTAGCAGTTCGCCTGATCAAGCGTTATTCTGGGGGTTCGTCTGATGAAACGGGGTACTAGGATCACGCCCACACACAAGCGTGCTGCTGGAACACCGCTCAGTTGGAGCGCATTGCTAGCATGCCGCCTACTATCTAACGTGCTGCTAGCACTCCGCCTATACTTAAGCTAAATTAAGCTAAATTAAGTACACTAACACTAACACTAACACTAAGCAAATTAATTAAGCTTATGTCTTACAGTAAGCTAACACTAACACTAACACTAACTCCGCCTATACTTAAGCTTATGTCTTACAGTAAACAAAATTAAGTACACTAACACTAACACTAAGTAAACTAAGCGATACTGTAGGAGTCTGCATTCTGTCTGCATTCTATCCAATACACTAATTAATACACTAAGCTAAGTAACTAAGCTAACTAAACTAAGCTAAGTAATTGAGCGGTACTTTAGTGCTCCTCTTGGGTTTTGTAGGCGGGGCGTTAGGACACCGCCTGTCCCATTCTATTCACACGTTCTGTTGGCACAAGTGCAACTCCTTCGGGCGTGCTGCTAGTACTTCACCCAATCAGGCGTGATTCTGGGATACCGCCCGTCTCTCAGGCGTGGTCCTAGGATACCGTCCAATACCAGGCGTTATATTAGGATCCCGCCCCACATCGAGCGTGACGCTAGGATTCCGTCTCGAGCAAGCGTTATCCTAGGATTTTGCCCGTGTTTTCAAGCGAATTACTGGAATACCGCCCTACACCAGGCGCATCGCTAGAACAGCGCCCGACTATACATGGCTGTTCTTGGACCAGACTAAAGACTAAATTTTTTAGTCTTTGGTGGTTTAGTATGATCGCATGATTGTGGATGCCCTAAAGAGGAGGGAACTAAAGACAACCCTATATGCCAGCAGGAGCTGGCTGCCTATTTCACCCACTGTAATCTTAAGACACCTCATCTAAGACTTTATTTGCTGAATGCAATGACAGTTTGCTACAAGGGAAGGAACTTCAACACCGCAACCAACTTTTGTTTTTTAATTTCGCACCATTTATGTTTAGTTTGGCCTCAACAAGGTAGTTGTAGAAATGGCAGCGTTAGGGAAATGGGGGATCTTGTGCTGGCCAAGCATGTTTATTAATCAGTCAGATACTCATCTGATGCTACGTGTTATTGCTAGTATTCTCAGGTCCATCCGGGATACACTTAGTTGGACGGGCGTTCGTCTAGCGTTACGCCTGATGGGGACTGGTGCTTGTCTAGCGTAACGTCTGATGGAGTATTATCACACGAACCATTTGCACGTGTAGGAGGTTAACAGGCGTATAGCTAGTTTCACGCCCCATCAGGCGTTCGTCTACAAACACACCTGTAAATGAGACGTGATGTTAAGCGTGCGTCTATCATTAGGCGTTCATTTGGGTAACGCCTCTCATCGAACGTTCATCATGCATCCGTCCATCCAAGCATTTCCACAGACATACGTCCGTAAAACTAGACGTATACTTAACCGTGCGCCCAACGACAACCGCTAGCTTAGACAACCGCCCGATCGAATTTTACTTCCACACTGTTACGTTTCAGGTGGAGTAAAGAGTATAATTTTTACTCTTTAATCGGATGGTCTAGTCATCCCACTGTGGATGCTCTAAGGTACGCTAACGAAGTAAACATCCGATTTTTAATTCCGGATATTTGATCGAAGTTTCCTGGTTTTTCATGATTTTTCGGGTGGCTCCTCTCTTATCATTTGTGCGGTTTTGCCGTCTTCTTCTCGTGCTCGATTTGCAGATAGTTTGGCGGGCTTTAGGCTTGTTATTTGTCCATCCGTCGTCGCTTCTGTCAGGGTTTTGATGCTTACCATCTGTCTTTTTGATAGTCTATTTATTTCGTCTAATTTGTTCAGTACCGCATCTATTTTGATTTCTACCACCATCCTTCGACTTTTTTATTATTATTTTGGTCAGAGTATATTGCGGTACTTTCGATTTGTCTTTTTATCTCTTTCATTCGTGGCGTTGGAATATGTCCCAGAGTCGATGTCGTCGTACACTCGTATGATCATGCTTTTGAAGATTTGTCCATTATTTATACCGTATCTTTCTCTGTATCTAATGTACCATTCGCTGGTTGCATGTAGCATTGCCCCCTCATTTGGATTTTTTCTTCAATGCTGTGTTACTCTTATTTTTCGGATGTTTCGAGGTTATTCTCTGGACGTTAAAACTTTCTTAATGAATAGATTTAAAAATACTACAATAATATTCCCTTTGTTTCTGAAAAATTGTTATTATCATTTTTTTATTTTAACCTAAAAACAAGTTAATTTGAAAAAGTGATAGTAACTCTTTTCCTGAAACGGAGGTAGTATCTTTTAAGAGACTCAAAGCTTTTTTGGATACTGACTTGGCTATTGGTTTGCTAGCACGCTGTAGCTAAAGAAAAATTTACAGAAGTTGAGAAAGACTGCCACATTCTAAAATTGCAAAGACTGGTACTGACTATTTTCGATAAACATATTATATGTGCTAAGCTTAAATTTTCAAGGTTTCTCCAAGCTACGCTTTACAGACGTAGCTACGCGTTTTCGGAGTGTAATCCTCTATCTTTATACATAATATATGGGTACTCTGGAAAACATGTTTTTCTTGTATAAACTGAACAATAACGAAATCGGAGTGTGATCCTCTATTTTTATACATAATATCTGGGTACTTTGGAAAACACGTTTTTCTTGCATAAACCGAATAGTAACGGAACAACTGGTAGTTTTTTGTTGGAAATCTTAACTAGCTTATCTGTGAGGGCTTTGACTGTGACCTTTGGGGTGAGTTTTCATGTGTGTTCCTGAAACAAGGAACTCATAAAAAAAAAAAAATTTGTTGTGATCTTATGTAAGTAAAGTGTATATAAGCGAACGGAAGAACTTAACCAATATGTGTAAAATAACTTGTTGAAATGAAAGTAAGTGTTGTAAAATAATGAACAAGGCATAAAACTTAAAGAACAATAAAGGAAAATTAAATTGAAACACAACTAAAAAACTTTTTTCCAATTGCATAAAGTGGAGTTGAGTCGGCGCCTTAATATAGTTGCTAAAAAGCTAACAACCGCATCCAAATAGAGATAACTCACTAAGATAAAACATAAGTAAAGTGACATAAGAGAGAACTTGCACTTCACTGATAGAATTTTCAAGTTGGGTCCCTAAATTTGAGGCTAAGGTTACATATTTGTAAGCTTGAGGGAGCATCTCCTCAATGATTCAGTGTTCCTCAAGAGAGTACATTAGATAAGTTACATATATACATTCGAGAGTATTCCTGGTCTTAGAATTGGGATATATGGAATATGGTATTTATACTATCCCTAGAATATGGTCCCTAGAATTAATACTATCCCTACGGGCCTGAGAGGACATATGGAATATGGTATTTATAGCTATACTGACACCTGATATAAAAAATCATTCTCCAAATACCATGGTTTGTTGTATCAGTTGATACATATCCGTGTCTGTTGATACTGATCCAAGATCCTCAGTGCACCTGTATCCCCGACTATCAGTTGTGTATCGAAGGATACATGTCATATCAACAACGTATCACCAATATCGACTGATATTATCCAAGATTAATCGATAAGGAGTAAAAAGACAAGTGGATGTTAGGGATTGCATATATTTGAAAAAACAAGGATTGCGATTTGTTACCATCACTCGTATTGTTAATTTTTTTCTTATAAAACTTGTTAGTCTTGACGTATGAAAATACACAATACATATTTTTGCACGTTGGAAACATATATTGTAAAATCAATGGAATTCTGATCTAATTTTTTTTCAGTCTTTTTTATCCCGCCAATTAGACAATTTTTTTCAATTACGATATGTTTGCATGATGATTTTCAAGAAGTACAAACACATTATTAAAAAAATAGATACAAAGAAAGATGTAAAATGTAAATAAATTACGATGAAAAAAAGGAGATCAAAAACGGTAACACCAAAGTCTTATACATTGTGATTGGCAAAGAAATACTACTCGAGATTATAATTCGATCATTTTGATTGGTTTTCTTCATGGAAAAAATAATGATCATGTGAGAGATGAGTGATTCATCCATAAACTCTTAATATAAAGTGAGTAACCAGAAAGTCCTAATCTATTTTCTGTTGAAAAATCACTTAATCTGGATTGCATCGAATAACTGATATAGTTGTGACTAAGATAAAATCTGAAAATCGAAACGCTATGAAAGTGTAAAAAAGAACGGCTTCAATAACGAATAAAATTATTGAAATGAAAAAACTAATTTCTAAATTAAGATCAACTATTTAAAAGCTTACTAAAAACAAGTAATCTTTGCCTCAGAAGAAAGATGATGACTGGTTTTTTCAAGGGTTTTCAAGATAGTGAGGAAGGGATGGAACATATTTCAACATTTTTGATAGCCAAGTAATCTAATGCATGAGTATCGTTATAGCCAAGAAGGATTCTCTGAAGATTCATCGAATTCTTATATATATCCATTATACAAATGGGATATCAACTAAATGAACAAAGTCAAACATAAACTAGTTACTGAAATGGTGAAGAAAAAATTAATTCGAACTTTAATATCTTTCCACGTTTTTATTATTATGACTAGTGGGAACAATAAAATATACGCAGTCAACTATAACATAATAATTTGTTTGTATCATATTTTTTGGGTTGGATAGTTCAATCAATTTTATTCAACGTACCTATTATACATTAAAGTGTATTTCAATATGCAATAAATCATGATTTTCAATCTCGGGAAGAAAACATGTTGGGGGGGGGAGACTCATATTTTAGCATCTGTAGCTGGAATAAAGGCAACCAACATGCTTGATAACCTAACGTAATATTTTGGGTGCTTTAATACATATCAAACTTCCAAAAATAAAAAATACAGTATATGCGAATTCAATATAATGGAAAAAAATAATATCTAAATCAAATAAAACCTATTAATTTCGACAAGTATCTGTCTATTTTGATTAGCATTAACGTTGTCGGTGTATCTTATATGTACAATTGAATACCATATCTAATACCACAAACTATGCCGGAAACTCAGGGATGGAGCCAAAAGGTGTTGGTCCCATAAGATTTTGAGTTTGGGTATAAGTAGGTTCGAATTTAAGGTAATTATTTATGTTTTGTGTGTGCAAATATGTATGGAAGAACTAAATATTTGTATCCCTAAAGGGGTTAAAAAATTTGTGAATGTCAAAATAAAATTATTTAACCCTAGGACTATATTACCCTGGCGTCCCTGCGGATACTACCCCTATCTATATTGAACTCGTATCCGTAAATAGTCGTTGTAACTTGTAATCAAATGGGATTACATAATCCCTGAGAGCAACCACAATGGGTCGACTAGAGTAAAAGATCAAAGACTAAAAATTTTAGTCTTTGGTCCGGCCCAAGAACAGCCGTGTATAGTCGGGCGGTGTTCTAGCGATGTGCCTGGTGTTGGGCGGTGTCCCAACGATGTGCTTGGAAACACGGACGAAATCCTAGGATAACGCTTGCGCGAGACGGAATCTTAGCGTAACGCTCGATGTGGGACGGAGTCCTAACGTAACGCCTGATATTGGATGGTATCCTAGGACCACGCCCGAGAGACGGGCAGTATCCCAGAATCACGCCTGATGGGGCGAAGGGCTAGCAACACGCCTGAAGGAGTTGTACATGTGCTAACTTACCGTGTGGGATGAATGGGACGGGCGGTGTCCTAGCGCCCCGCCTGGGATTCCAAGCGAGTTGCTAGCAGCCCGCCCCATTTTGTCTTCCTCCTTTGGTCATTTTGATCATTTTTGAAGAAGAAGAAGAAAAAAAAAACATTGGAAAGCGTTAGTATTTAGCTAGCAATGCAATGAAGAAGATAGATATTTTTTTTTTAAGAAATACACAAAAAAACATTAATAACTTCTGTAAATTTCTGAGAAATTCTTTACACTCTCTTACTAGATTTTCTCAGAGACTCAAAAAGGGAAAAAAATCTAGCAAGAAAGTGTAAAGAATTTCTCAGAGATTTCATCCGCACAGAGATGAACGAGTCATTTTCAATGCAAAATACTACCAGAAATGTTATGCAATGAATGTACTCGAAACCCAACTTCTGAATGCCGGACTATATTCATGTTATGCACTGAAAAATTAATCGTTCAAACTTCTGTCTAAACTTATAGTTTTTAAATTGTGATTTGTTCTTTTTTTTTGTTTTTTTGTTTTTGGGTGTTGCAAAGTGACTGACTTTACTTATATCTTCACTGTTTCTTGCAGTTCAAAATCAGCATGCAAATATTGTCGACGACGTCCCTTCATCTTCCAGATTCAAATGGAAGATTGAAAACTTTTCTAAATTGAATGAGGAAAGTCGTTTCTCACCTATTTTCAGAACAGGTCCTCATAAATGGTATATGATTCAATTTTGTGACCAACCCTTTCTCTGGAGTACTAGTACTATCTCTATGTTGCAATTCCTGTTATGATATGAATACTATATGAAGTTGCAAAGTTATTTTCTTTATTACCTAGTTATAATAGTATGACAATATCTTAGTTCATACATATTTCAACAGTTGCTTACATATTTATTGAAACTTAACCTTCTTACATGTTTGACATAAGTAGAATCTGTTTCCAGTAGATTCAGGTTTTTTAGAAGTGAGCAGCTTCATCTTACCATCACAACATGGATCTGTGCATGGTAAGAGATTGGTTCTGCAGTTGTAAGCCATGTGATCAGCTTCCCTACATGAGTAGCAGTAAAATTGCTTCTCTTTTAACCACTTTTCATCATCTGGTAAAGTTGGTGGAATAGGTGGTGGAATACCTTGGTGTGAAGCTACATAGGCATCTAACCAGATGAAAACTCCACATTAGTTGCACTTCACATAAGGTTAAAATCCAGCATTTCCTTTTTTTGCTTTTATAAGAAACAGGTACCCCTTGCAGTTGGTTAGTGTGCATTTTCTACCTTCCAAGGACAATCTCTGGCAACATGACCAGCAGAAATACAAAGAGAACACTTGGTAATTGGTGATGAGCTTGAACCCTCCATTATGTATGTTTTGTTTGAAATTTTTTCAAGAATTGTGTTGTTCAAGCAGAAGATGAGAGTTTGCAGGTGATAGTAGTGAAAGTAGGATATGACAATGGTCATTTTATAACTGGATTGGCAACGGTCATTTTTTTTGAAAAATGTAAAAATCAGCCCGTTAGATATTATTAAAGGCATGTGAGTTTTTAAAAACAAAAATAATGAAATTTAAAATAAAATTAATTAGTTCATACAAGTTGAAACTTAAACTGACAATGCTAATAAGACTGCCCTTCACATAGGTATAAGGTATTCCAAGAATCCTTTAAGGTTGGTTTAATCTTTTCTTCAAAATTTCTGCCTTCCTAAATTCGAAGTACTGTCTTGATCCCGGATCCATCCCAGAGACATCCATCATCATTATACGGAATTCCTCGCCTGCTTCTTTCCTAGCTTGTTTTACCGCAAACTTTGCCGATTTCTCAGCTAGTTTTGCCGATTTCTCAGCTAGTTTTGCTGCAAACTTCGATTCTCTCTGCACCATCTTCATTTTTGTTTGTTATGTATAGTTGGTGTTGAAGTTTTGTTGCTCTCTATAAATATTTTCCATCATTTCCTGTTGGCCACTAAAGTGTGCTTTCCCTTTCTTCTGTCGTTTCGACTCTTTTTTCCCATTTGACGGGTATATGTGTTAGGGATATCTCCTATGTCTTCATAGCCACTGGATTTGTCGACCAAAATTTCCTGTGTTTCCCGGTTTTCCTCACCGCTTTCGTAATCTGACTCAGCTTGTGATGAATCGAAAACAACTGTCGATCGTCGGGAATATTTTATATTATCTAACATAATTGTGTAGCACTCGTCATGCTTAAAACTTTTCCCACCATTAGCTTCCTTGAGGGCCACCAAAAACTAATTAGGGGCTATTTTTTTAAAGCAATCCAATGGGTGTGGCTAAGGGGTGACCTAGGGTATGTAAAAATACTAAAATATCCTTTTACTTACCAAATAATTACCACGAAACCTTCCACTAATAAAAGTTTGAAACCCTAAACCTAAAATCTAACATGTTATAATCGGTAGTTTCGTGTTTGTGTTAAATACCGATTATTGTGCTGTTCTTCATTGTCCATAAACTTCATGCACAATCGGAAGTTATGTTTAGTCATAAACTACTGATTGTATTACTGGACAAAAATTTAGTGGTAATCGGTAGTTTCGTATAGGGTTAAACTTCCGGTTTAGCAAGTTAGTGATACTCAAAAACATCCAACACAATCGGTAGTTATTTTTACACATAACTACCGATTATTCTACTGGATGCAAATGTACACATAATCGGAAATTATTATTTTTATGTAACTACCGATTGTAGTGTGTTCATATGCACAATCGGTAGTTATGTAGAGCCCGAGCTACCGATTATGCACAATCGGTAGTTAAGTTGATTTTTTAATTACCGATTATGAACAATTGGGTGAGTTTAATATACTTTGTGAACAATGTGATTCGATTAGTTAATTGGTTTTGTAAAACAGTTGAACGTAAAATCATTTCATTGAATCTAAAAGGCATACAGAGCGTAACATTACAGGAAATGAAATACACTTAAGCATATAGGTTGAAACCGAACAAGGGAAGTTCTTCCAAAATCCGATAGCAATCCTCATGCATAAACTCCTCGCCATGCTTATTTTCATATTGCTGGAGAGCCATCACCCACTGAAAAACACAAATCAATTATAAGTTTGAATGTTTGAAAACTCTTTTTAATGAATGACTTATTAACGTAAAACACTTACTCTTTCCACAGGCGATTCGATGGGACGAGCTCGGAGTCTCAATCTCATTTCCTCTTTCAAGTGTTCTAACCGTTCGAACAACTCCTCATACCTTTTCCTAACGCCTCTGGGCGTTCTCTGAAATTCATTTCCGTTTAAGGCGACAAAAATCTGAAACAAAGGGTTCCACCAAGAATCGGTGGACTGTTGCGCCATCCAATTCTCATTAACGCTCGGTTGTTGTTGTTCCAATATGCAGTTTCGTACTCGTGCGACATGATCGTTGCCACGATCTAATAATGGCCACATCTTCATCATTAGTGTATTGAAGAGCCATATTTAGTGCTCCAAAATCAAATGTTGAAATTTTACAAAAAATTTTGATTTCCAATTTGGGGCTACTTATTATAATCGGTAGTTTTAGGAATTCTTAAACTACCGATTGTACCAAGACAAAATGTTGAAATTTTTTAAAAAATTTGGATTTCCAATTTGGGGCTACTTATTACAATCGGTAGTTTAAGGAATTCTTAAACTACCGATTGTACCTAGACAAAATGTTGAAATTTTACAAAAAAATTGGATTTCCAATTTGGGGCTACTTATCATAATCGGTAGTTTAAGGAATTCTTAAACTACCGATTGTACCAAGACAAAATGTTAAAATTTTGCAAAAAAATTGGATTTCCAATTTGGGGCTACTTATTATAATCGGTAGTTTAATGAATTCTTAAACTACCGATTGTACCAAGACAAAATGTTGAAATTTTTCAAAAAATTTGGATTTCCAATTTGGGGCTACTTATCATAATCGGTAGTTTAAGGAATTCTCAAACTACCGATTGTACCAAGACAAAATGTTGAAATTTTGCAAAAAAATTGGATTTCCAATTTGGGGCTACTTATTATAATCGGTAGTTTAAGGAATTCTTAAACTACCGATTGTACCAAGACAAAATGTTGAAATTTTACAAAAAAAATCGATTTCCAATTTGGGGCTACTTATCATAATCGGTAGTTTAACGAATTCTTAAACTACCGATTGTACCAAGACAAAATGTTGAAATTTTGCAAAAAATTTGGATTTCCAATTTGGGGCTACTTATTATAATCGGTAGTTTTAGGAATTCTAAAACTACCGATTGTACCAAGACAAAATGTTGAAATTTTATAAAAAATTTAGATTCCCAATTTGGGGCTACTTATTATAATCGGTAGTTTTAGGTGGATAACCCATCTGTTGAAGATTGGAACAACAGAATACAGTACATGATCAACAAGGGGAGACCTGTAAACCGAGGTGATGAGATAACCTCAGCCTATATGGTATGGTACCGGGAGCATTCTCATCTTAAAGTGATCCATGAAGATAAAGGAAAGAGCACCAGGGTGCCCGAGTATAGGTCCATCATAAAAGGCAACCCGTCGGGCTTAGCAAGATGGTACGTAATGTTATTTCCTTTTGATTTTAGTATTACGGGTCAATATTATAGATAATAATCGTTTGACTGTTATTGACTAAAAACAGAAGAAAAGGATTGCATTTCTGTCGAACAAGATAGGTTCGTGCCTCAATGGGTGAGATAAAGACCTCCTTGACAACCTTGATAACGAAGCTTATGCTTTCCAGTTCGGAGATACATGTACGACCACGACGGCGACGAGGAATGTAACTTCTAAGAAGAGTAAACATTCTCGCGGTTCAACGAGTGCTGCTCCTCGAGCCAATGTCCCTGCTCCTCAAGCCAATGAACCTGAAGCCTCTATTACTCGTGCTCCTCTTCCTAAAACCAAAAAAGTTAGGAATTAGGTTGTAATCGTTAACTGAAGGATATTATTTTAGTGTTTAACATTTCTGGTTTGAAGGTTTCCGATTTGAGATGATTATATGTACTTTTTTTGAGTTATCATTTGATTTGCCATCGATTTATTTTTAGCAAGTTATGTTCTTCAAATTTTACATGTACAATCGGTAGTTAGAGGGTTTAAAGAAACTACCGATAGAGTAAATTCATCAGTAATCGGTAGTTTAAGAATTACTTAAACTACCGATTATGTACATTCAACGACAATCGGTCGTTTGTACAAAATTTTAACTACCGATTGTTAGTGTCCAGGAGTTTTCAAAAAAATTGGATTTCCAATTTGGGGCTACTAATCATAATCAGTAGTTTGTACAAATTTAAACCCACCGATTGCGAGTGTCCAGGAGTTTTCCAAAAATTTCGATTTCCAATTTGGGGTTACTTATCATAATCGGTAGTTTAAGAATTTTTTAAACTACCGATTGTGTTTATACAAAATGTTGAAATTTTTTAAAAAATCTTGATTTCCAATTTGGGGCTACTTATCATAATTGGTAGTTTAAGAATTTTTTAAACTACCGCTTGTGTTTGTACAAAATTTTGAAATTTTAAAAAAAATCTCGATTTCCAATTTGGGGCTACTTATCATAATCGGTAGTTTAAGAAATTTTTAAACTACCGATTGTGTTTGTACAAAATGTTGAAATTTTTTAAAAAATCTCGATTTCCAATTTGGGGCTACTTATCATAATCGGTAGTTTAATAATTTTTTAAACTACCGATTGTGTTTGTACAAAATGTTGATTTTTTTTTAAAATTTTGGATTTCCAATTTGGGGATACTTATTCTAATTGGTAGTTTAATAATTATTAAACTACGGATTGTGAGAATCAGTAGATTATGGTGTACCCAAAACTTCCGATTCTTTATATTAGTTCGAACTTAGTGTACATATTTTCTGTACAATCTTGTTACACCAGGCCTCAACGGTTTTTTTTTGAAAAAAAGAGCCGTTAAGACTATAATTTATATAAGGAGGGTTACCTCTTCTCATTTATGTACCTCCAATACATTTTAACTCTCCAACTTCGAAGAAATTAGTGGCTCAACCTATTCTCAACTAAAACATCAACTTTTTTCATTTCTTCTACCGATTCTTCTACTCATTTTATCCTTAAGTACTCCATTGAAAATGGATCCAAAATCTTTACCTAAACAACCAAAGAAGGGAAAGGAAAAGACGGTGATAGAGGAGTCCAAAACCATTGAAATCAATTCGTCAACCGATTCCGAGACAACTTACTATGTTTTGGATCCTCGGTGTATTTTAAGGGACAAAGACTTGTCAAGCATAACCCATACTACAATGAAGCTGGAGAGTACATAGGTCCACTTCGGGCTGATCCTAAGTGGGACGAGAAGAAGAAGAAGAAGCCGGTTGAAACTAGGACCAAATCCAGAGTAACAAGGAGTGGAAGAATTTCATGAGATCAATGAGATTGATCAATTTGAACTTCTATGATGTGGTTTGTTTCGTTTAATTCGGATGTTTTTAGTTTTTTTAAAACATGTTTAATGAACAATATGTAGTAAGTTTATTTGAACAAGTTTTTCTCCGGATGTTGAAATAGTATTATGAAGTTAGATGTTAAGTAATATCGACATATTCGGTAGATAACTATGTTTCTAAACTACCAATTACGTACAATCGATAGTTATTTATTTCTCGTGCTACCGATTATCCACAATCGGTAGTTATTTATGTTCACTAACTACCGATTGTTGCAATAAAAGTCTTATACAACAATCGGTAGATAAATTGATCTTTAAACTACCGATTACAAAGTTAAAATTTTAAAGTTTAATTCATTATATGTTTACAATCGATAGATATAAATTTTCAATACCTACCGATTGTGAAAGATGAAGAGTTCGAAATTTTGGAAGTTTTGAGAAATTCAATTTGGGGCAACTTACATAATCGGTAGTTTAAGTATTCCATAAACTACCGATTGTACAATCGGTAGGAAAATAAATCACGATCCTACCGATTGTACAAAACTAAAAATCAAAAAATCAATCTAAAACACTCTCGATTTCTAATCCAAAACTAACTCAAATCATTTTATAATAATCAAATTAATCAACTGATTAATCAAAATTAACACTAATTAAGCAAGGGTAGATTAACCATTGTAGAAAATAGATGGATAAGGGATGTATTGAGATTACTTCAAAATGACCTTATTTTGTCTTATTAGTCGCCCCTAATTAGTTTTTGGTAGCCCTCAAATTCGCCAAGAAAATTAAATGAGTAGTTACCTTATTTTCGGGGCCCCATCCAGTATGGTGTTCACGTTCCACTTCCGCCTCCTTTGCTGAGTAAAGTGCCACATCTTACTTATTCCCTGAAATCGTTTATTAAGGGAGGTCCAAGTACGCTGTGGCATCGAAGGTATGGCTTCTTTCATCCCATATAATATGCGAGACCATAATCTTTCTTCTGATTGATCGGTACCAATACTAGAATATTGAGATATTAACAAATGAATTTTACACATCGTTACATCTTCATCTGTAGTAAAATTTGGACCTCGTGGTCTTGGTGGTGGCGGCATAATTCTAATCGATTCGGAAAGTAAACTGAAATGAAAAAGAACTTAATTATTTTCGAATACTAAGTAGATAGCAATGAGTGAGTTTTAGTAAGATGAAATTGGATTATCCCATATATAGTGCCATAATATAGCCGTTGTCGTTGCAACGGTAACATCTCAACGTAAACTAAACTCAACGGTAAAAATATAGCAGGCGTTACTCTACAGTAACGCCAAAAGTGAGGCGGGCTTCTAGCGACGCACCAAATTGCAAGCGCAATTATAAGAACCCGCCTGGTGTTGGGCGTAGCTCCAGTGAACCGCTTGGATTAGGCGGTGTTTTAGGAGTCCGCCTGGTGGTGGGCGTGATCCTAGAGTCTCGTTCAACAGGCGAAGTCCTAGTGTGCCGCTTGATCAGGCGTATTCCTAGCTTACCGCCCGTGTTTCTGAGCGTTGTCCCAGGATAACGCTTCATTCCATGCGGTACACTGTGACCCGCTTGATGCTAGGCGTAACACTACGAGTTCGCCCGAGTAAACCATCTTTAGTCTAAAAAATAACCCAAATCTAATCTGCTACAGGATAAAATCTGGACTAAAACCCATTTTTACTCGCGACTCTGCGCTACACATTTACGGACCAAAAAGGGTATTTGATCTTTGGTCCGTGTTTTACTCGCGCCCTTGTGGACGCTCTGAGGACCCTACGCATATACAGAAAAGGTCGGAGAACTTTTATCTTGTAAGCGTGGCACTAATCGAGGGCTGTGATATCAAGGTTTGATGTTCTGCCAGTGTACAAAAGTAAGTGACTAACAGCAGCATACAATAATTGTATATACTGTCCTGAGACATCCTCATTTACCACAAACTCTTCTCTCTCAACTTTTTCTTTCTTTGGTTCTTCTTAACATTTTCCTTCCAACTTTTGTCCTCATATCCACCCATCCATCCATCCATCTCAAACTAAAACACCATTAATTTCCCTCTACACTTTTGTCTTATCAAAACCCTTCCCAGTGCTTTAGTTAAAAATCATGGCTACTGTTTTAGTTCTGGCAGTTCTTATGTTTTTCATGGCTGGTCACTCAGGTATGTATATGATATACTAATCTCCCCCTTTTAATTTCCTTACATGTTTTCTCTCATTGTTGTTTACTTATGTCTCATTTTTGTATTTTTTTAGATGGAGCAAGTTGGTGTATATGCAGAACTGATGTGAGTGAATCTGCTTTGCAAAAGACATTAGATTATGCTTGTGGAGCTGGAGCTGACTGTAAACCTATTAGTCAGAATGGTGCCTGTTTTCAACCTAATACTGTGAGGGCTCATTGCTCTTATGCTGTTAACAGCTATTATCAAAACAAAGGTCAAGCTCAAGGAAGTTGTGTCTTCAGTAATACTGCCACCATACAGGGATCTGACCCAAGTAAGCTGCTTAGCCAACCAATCTTGATTTTATTTCTCACCTACCTTATTTTCTTTGCTTTACCATCACTACTCTACTTATGTATACAAATATTTCTTATTGTCTACTTTTTCCCTTGGTGGTTTACAGGCACTGGTGGTGGCACATGTGTCTACCCTTCATCTGCTAGGTATAATTTTCTTGCCACCAAGATTTTGCTGAAATAATTATAGTCCAAAGTAGAAGCTTTTCTTTGTTAAAAATCTAAAATGAGTCCCTCTTTTTGCTTACTTCTATTTTTGGATTTGGTTGATGTCCCGTTAAAATAATAGCATATTGTAAAGTCTACTAGAACTTAATACCATCCTCTTTTTTGTTTAGATAACTTTACAAACAGAAAAGGAGAGGCTATTCTTAAATTTGTTTAGAGAAAGATACTCATTTTGCGTTTTAATCTTCTATTCCATTCTTTCTATTAGCATAATATGATAAGGTTAGGGTTTTGTTTTCAGTGGATTGTCCATCTTCAATGTAAGAGATTTATTAGGTGGTTTTAGGCTTAAAATCAGATTTCCCAATAAACAAAACCTTTTTTTTTTCACTTCAAAAACAGCACTGTAATAGTAGGGGAGTACAACTAGGCTGTCATATCTTGTTGTTTTCAATTTTGTACTGCTAGCATCATAAAATAGTGGAATACTCTCTCTACACAGAGTACATTGAAATTTGAATGCTGAGTGACCCCACACCTGTTACATCTGCATATGCCCATGGTAAAAGTAAAGCTCTGTAAAAACAATGGTTAGAACTGGAAGAGCCTAATTGATTTTGATCAAGGAGGGTTTTACATCAGTCAGTTGTTGAACCTAAAATTTCTTTTTGGACATTGTGGTGGTGGGTCTTTTTCTTGAGATGTGGAATTTTTGATGTAGAGTTTTTGTTCTTCTAAAAAGGTTTTATATTTCTTACTTGCAGCTCCACAGGAGGGAATGGTGGCACCCTCACACCAAATGTAATGGCACCACCTGGTTTCCCAAACAATAATCCTTCAACAGGAGGATTACTAAGTCCTCCAGGATTTAACCCTCCTACTTTAGGTCCAACTGGAACTGGGTTTGATGGTAGTAATGGTGGTACACCCCTTATCAAAACTGAAATAGTCTCTGTTTTCCTAGCGCTAGGGTTTTCAAGTCTCTTGTCATTTATTATGATTGTTTGAAAGAAAAAAAAAAGTGAGACAAATGTAAGTAGATGGTGAAGGTGTACGAATTTCAGGGTTTGTAATGTATGTATGGCTGAGATGAGTTGAGCATTCAAGTCAGAACTAGTAGGTCTGAATTTTGGTAATTTGGGTTGTGTGTAAAAGGAATTCACCATCATTTATTGGACTTGACATTTCCCAAACAAACCTTTGTCTGCCTGTGTAAGATCTTTTTCTCTTAAGGGGTTATTTCATTTCTCTTTATTTGTATGTATAGAGAGTAGAGAGTCTAGAGACTGTAGTTTTACTATTCCTGCGAGAATATTTTGGGTGCACCAAATTTATCCTTTTCTTTTTGGATCTTCTTCCTGAACCTTTATTGGGAAATTTTGGGTCTTCAGTTCAATTTGCCAAACTATAAACATTACTTGCAACAAAATGTAAGTATGGCTAAAGTATTCATCAAAATAGTCAAATTGTTAAACAACTGACTGAGATGTGTCTACAATGTTGTTGTTATGTGCATAATCCATGTGGTACCTACCAATTATTAACAGATATCATTATTGATTGGTGGGTGTTGTGGAGGCTTCAGGTCCAAAGCAATGAAAGACATTTGCCCTAAAACAATCTCAAAATTTGGATGTTATGGGAAAACCCAAAATGTTATGGTGTTTACCCTAATCGTGGGGTTTGATGGTCGTGGGAGTGTTTAGATTCTCAAGATGCACGTTTTTGCCACTATATAGTGGCGATCTGGATACTGTAGTGGTGTTCTTTTGCTGTAAAAAGATTCGACCGATGATCAAGACAATATCTTTTTTTATTGGAAGAATCCATCCACCAACTTACTAAAGCATGATTTTTGACATATTATGTCTCATGCGTTAACCTTTTTCTCTGATTGTTTAATATAGTCTTTTGAGTATCTGCTCTTTCGATCTTTGGTAAAACCATACCCTACTCAGGTCAGGTCCTTACGATTGCGAGTTACGATGAAGTACTTGACTAAGCTCAAAAGCATCATCATTTAAGCTGCCATGCCGGTGTCTGCTTCTTAGCTAGTGTAATGTGAAAGCTAAGTTGGTCTCGCTCAACTTCATGGGGTTGGCATTAGGATAGTAGACAGGGACGGTTGGGATTAATTATGAAGACTGTCTGGCAGATACTAATCATGCAGTGGATTCCTGGGTCTATCTTCACTTAAATTATAGATTCAAGAGTATAAAATCATCACGCTTCAGCCATCACTTTCTTGCTTATATTTTCATGTCAGCAGCTACTCAGGTTCTGGTCAAAAAGTTTGACCCAAATGACTACAGGTCTTCTAAATACATCCTTTATTTTGTTTAGGGCAGTTATTGGTCACGGCTTTCTACCTAGAACAAAGCTTAACATATGTCCTTTTGGGTTTACAGAGAGCCAAAAGGTAGATCCTGCCAACAACCAGAGATGACATACCATAACACATAAGTTGATTTCTTTATAGAGTTTAGTTTTAAAAGTTAAAATATATTACAGACAATAGTAGTGTAGAGCCCATAGTGTTTTACAAAACCTATTTGTAAACAGATATTTTTTCTGTCATCTTACCTTCTCGGACGAAGTTGACGATCAACTTGGAAACTGAATCCGGTTTTTCTACATGAGGGAGATGACCGGCATTTGGAATTTGATGCAAAGATGAGTCTGCAGTTCAATATTTAGGCTCTGCATATACACAACAACGAATGGTTTTTGACACATGATAATGCAATACAAAATTTGTTTTCTAATGTCGTCTCCGTTAGTGAGATGATGTGGCAGCGGATGCTTACAGGAGAAAGCCTTGAAAAAAAAAATGATGAGCTTATAACGTAAAATGAACTAACCATATCGAGTTTGTTGCTGATAATTTGGTCATTTTCACCCCAAATGACGAGTGTTTCCTGTTTTATCTGTTTTACAGAAATAGGGATAGCATATCTCAGAAATGATATTGCCATAACCTAACCTGACTGAGTCGCATTCACTTAGTTCTCAAACCAAGAAAATGGTCATTGTGAAGTTGTATATCTGTAGTGTGACCTCACCTGTTGTATCTGTTGACAAACATTATATCCCCCACTTATCATAAAATCAACTGTTGCATCTTCCCACCAAGGCAATAAGCAGTGTAAACGACCAATCTGAATTTCTCCACGAGCATATAAGATTATTAGTCCTAATACCTTCCTTAGAGACACACCTAGCAAAAAAACTTAGCCAAATGAATCCCTAACACATAGCATACTGGGGAAGTAAAGGAAAGCAAGATGCTCAAACTAGTCCAGTCTATGGCGGAATTGAAGGAAATTCCATCAAAGCACAGACAATTTGCATACAAACGTAAAGGAACACTCTTCAACAAGGAGACCTGGTCCAAGAGAACATTGCACGTTTTAGATTTCTTGATGGAACTATATGGATTGAAGTAAATCCCGGGCAAATAATTTTGGCTAACATTAATGTAAACTTGTCATGATGAATGCTATCAGAGGGTTCTGCGAATTCTGTACTTAAAAAATGTTAGGCCGCGTAAATAACATACAAACAATTAATAAGATAACTGATAAGACAAAATGAGAATTTACATACTCACCCCAGCATATGCTATAATTTTAGGCAATGTAGATAACTTCCCCGTGCCTTCTGTATAGACACTCGCATCAATTAACACCAGTTTCTCAACCTTCAAATTAAATTGGACCAAGAAAAACAGAAGTGTTACTCATAGTGCAAGCAACATCCCAAGTACAATGGCTAATTATTACTTTTTTTTTAGCGCTACTGTGCATAATTAAGGTTTAAATATTAGTAGGCAATGTATCAACCTTAGGTTCAACTCAGATAGTACAAAGTAAGCTGTTCATGGCATGGTCAATTACATGTTGATTGTGAATAGTTTTTTGTAAGGGAAAACACGATACATATATATGCTCATGAATCAATAACCAGAAGTACTTACAGCTTCCGGATGGTTTAACGCGAAGTCAATTGCAACAGCAGCACCAAGACTTGGTCCAACTAATATCATCGGCCTTCTTATATATAACTTCCACAGCTACCATACAACTATGATAAACTCGAGTAAGGGAATAAAAGGATGGTAACTGTAGAATACACAAAAATCAAATTATGAAACACCAGAAGTCTATATGACGAATTACCTGATAGAGATGCTCACGCTTTGATGTCACATTACAATGTGGAAGGATGCCTGATATAAATCAAAAAACAGAATTCAATACATCAATCGACAACTATACAGAAACATATACTTTTTGATCTATTCAAACTGAGGTAAGAAACACACCCAAATCAGAGAAACCCCAACCAAGTATATCCACTGCCCATGCCTCCATTCCAGCTTCTTCAAGCAATGGGTACGTATATCTCCATTCTAAACAAGAGCTGGAGAATCTATAAGATAGTATAGCATGAATTTCTCAAGCTTAGCAATAAAAAATACTTATGAAATACAAACACAATAAGCATGTACCTGTCGAAACCATGTAGAAGAACAAGTGGATGTTTCTCATTCTGCGTCGACGGTTTCACACAACTACTAAGAATTGAATTCTCTGAGAAACTAATCTGTATCAGAAGGAGTGAGAAGCGGGGATCCTTGCAAAGGTACGGAAACAAACTAGAAGCAGTAAATGGAATGCCTATTGTCGTCTATGAATATGGCCTACCCTCAATTTATCAACGTCGTCTGATACAGATTAGTTTCTCAGAGAATTCCATTTTAAAGCAAGAGGATGTTTACATTCATCAGACTTATGTGAATATATGTAGTTGTTCAATTTTGCTAAACACCTAAATCATAACGTATTATGGCAAATGTTAACCTATGCACCCACGCATAAGCTAAACAATCATGTTTGCATATTTTCCTGTTTTGAACCTAGTGATATGGATTTAATGGTTACCAATTTAACAATGAAATTTACAACTGCAAAAGGATACGTGAAGTTACATTCCGTATTGATTGATCCAACCAAAGCCCACTTTCCCAATTTCATCCAACAAACAAAAAATTTCTACAATGCAGCACAGTGACTAAGATTTGACTAAGTTAACTGGACGTAAAGTCATAGAAACAAGCAGAAACGCACCAAAATTGAAAGCTATATAACATCATCATCAAAAACAATAAGAAATAACTGGATATAGAAAAACCCAACCTGTATTGGAAGTTTCTCAATCCTCTGACCAAGTTTCCTAGCATATGGGTCTTTGATTTTCTCAACTTCTTTAGGTAAAAATGAAGGAAACCCACTTCCAGAGACCCTAAAACTCATTGAATTTCTGCAAGTTGTGGTCAATGTAATGTAGCTGAAGAAAAAGGTTTTAGTAAGGTAGCCATCTCTCTTTCTCACTCACTCACTCACAGAGTCATCGCAAAGCAGTCTAGTTCTTGCCTTCTAGTGTTACGAAGTACTGCTACACGGTGTAGTCAATATCGGATTTTGGTTTGTATCGGTCGAGAGCGATATACTGGTACATCTTTGTATCGGGGAGATTTCGATTCCAAATATCGATAAGTACATTTTATACGTATAATTATTATATCAAACATTTTTTTCCATATTAGACCTATTAAGATATAAAACTTGTACTTATTTTTTTTAAATACCACAAAAAATACGAGTAACAATTGGGACCCTAGAATTAAGATAAGGAAATTTATTTATTATTTTTGGATTTATTTTCTAAATCCTTCACCCTAATTTCGGCCATCTCGGTCAAAATTATCGGTCAAATACCGTATCGACGATATAGGGTGTCTCGTCTCGGATGAATGCCGAAACCGATATTATCGGTGAGATTTCGGCCATCTTGGCCGAAATCGACTACAATGCTTCTACCATAACATGGATGGATGAGTGAACATGCAAGTCCGTACCACGTTTTTCCGTCGTGAAGTACTACTAGCACTGTACTCATTACCGGCGGTTTGCTTAAAGAAACTTGAATGTCGACATAACGTTATCTTTTTAGTATATCTTCTCTGGTGGTGTACATTCGGCTGCACATAGTATGGTTTTGTAACGGTTTTGGATTGAACCAGAACCTAAATCTAGGAGAACGGTTCTTCCTCAGCTCTTAAAACCGTTAGAAATCTGTTCTCCGGTGGGTTCGAAATTAGATCGCCGGCCGTTACAAATATTATATCAGATCCGAGCAGGGCTTGCGGATTGTAAATCCATTGTTTTAGTGGCTTTTCACTGTAATTCTATGATAGTTGATTTAGAGATTTGAAGTTTTCTCACGGCACCTTAAAAAGTTTAAAGGGATATTTTTGTCTTTGTTTATAAATCCATCCATCCATCCATCCATCAATATGTGAGTTAAAAAAAAATTGGTCAGTGGCGGTAAGGAGTGAGATTTTGTTATCTAATCCTTGCAGTGAAGTTAATACAAAAAATGGATACGAAAAATGATTTGGATTTTACATGTAGACTGGTTTTGTCAATTTTCGATAAAAGTTAAGATTCGCTAGAAGCTATGGACATCTCTCAATCTATACAGATTATTTTGTTGGGTAAACTTATATCAACAGTTTTAATATCAAAGGAGATTTTTATAAAATTTGGTTAATGTATAAAAACATTAAATTAGGTTTTTACAGTTGTTTGATTAGCTGGACGATATATTCGTATTCACACATTTAATGCGTTCTGTGTAATCTTACTCTTATACAGTTTCATATTTTAGAACATATTTATTTTAGATATATATAGGGTTTTTATGTTCAAGAATTTTATATATTTATGAGAGTACAATTTGTTTCTTATAGGAAGAGATTTATTCTTTATTTTTGATATTTTTTTTCTTCTTTTCTTGGAGGTCGGGTCTTACACCCTTTCCCTTCTGATTTTCTTTTCCTTTGATTAATAAATTCCCCATGAAAGGTTTCATTTATAAAAAAAAGCTACTAGGTTTCTGTGCAACTTGTTATCAAGAACCAAAAAGATGATTAAAACCCAACTACACATCGTTAAACTAAAATCAAATAGTTAAAGTTAATACTAATATCTAAAATTAAACATAACTCAATGCATAATATTATGTCAATAGCTTAATAAAACGGTAATTTTGAAAATCCCCCCGAAGGTTAGTAGTTTACTCGAGGGTTAGCAAAAAACATATATGGAGGAATTTGATAAGTACATAATTTACATTATTTTAATGTCATATTTCTTCGCTTTGATGTTAATTTTCATGTTATTATTCTGTAATTAGGTTTGTTTTTGAGTTCTGTGGGAGTTTTGATGTTGATTTGACAAAGGAATAAGAACGACTTACGTTCGACGCAAAATGGCAATGATAGAGAAAAAGAAGAACATATTGAAACTTTAAAGTTCGAAAGCATAATCGGTTAGGTCTATCTCACAAACCTAATCGACTTTGAAGCATATCAAGAGAAAAACTAAGTCCCATAATCGGCAAGGTCTTAATCCCTAACCTCGCAGATGGTAGTTTTGTCTGTTTCAACAACTTTTTGGCAACAATATTGACTTACAGAATCGGTCAGGTCAATGGCATTTGATTTCGTGCACATTTTTTGAAGACAAAATACTTGCTCCATAATCGGTTAACTTCGGTGCTAGGACCTGTTAGCTGCTTCTGACAGATTTCTGGGATATTTTTCTTGCACGTTCTTTGTTTCTTACTTAGGGAAACATGGTTCTAAATATATATAACTCCTAGCATTGCAAGAGTGATATAAAAAGACATATCATACTCTAAAATAACATCTCTTAAACCTAATAACACAAGGACACAACACAAATGTGAAATCCAAGTAACTAGAGTTTGCTTTGGAGCTTGGCGTTCATCTTCACCAATTTAAGGTTTGCATTAACTTCTTCTTCCATACTTTTCGATAAATTTTGAAAAACCCTTGAATACCTAATTATTTTATGTTGGTTAAGAATGTAATATGAAATCCAAAACATGTTATTTAGTTAATGTACAATCAATTTTCTTATTCATAACATTTTTTTTATCGTTAATGTTCTACTTATATAACTTTTGCATATTTTTTATTTTTTGATTGCTGAAGTGGCCAATTGAATGAGCATGAACACATATCTAAAGCTGTAGTAGGGTTTGAAATACGTAATCATCAAAAAACGTTAATACTAACTAGCATGTTATGATCATCAATGATATTGATATATCCAAATAAATGCATATAAAATTTTACCGATGTTGAAAAGACCACTTGGGTGTGTCAATATTATAAAATCACTTATTCATATACCTCTTGATCTCGTTAAGATGAATCCAATTACACTTGTGATAGGTTAATCAATAATCCGAATTTTTATATGCGAACTTAGGATATTAGATGATTCAAGGAAATCCTTGGAGTATATTCACGTTGGAGTACTCTATGAATATCACTAAGAAAGGATGAGTAATGATTCTGAGAGATAATCAAAGTGTAGTTTTTGTGATAGAAGATGAAACCCTTAACCAGTACTCTCGTCATATTATTTAATATTTTTTTTGAATAGTTCTTTTTACTTTGATAAATAAAACAAAACCCCCTTTTGGTTACGTAAAGTTATCTGAAACAAATATCAATCCCTCGTTCCTTGAGTATCAAACCCTTTCTTATCGCTATATTGTCAAAAGTATTTGTGAGTGAAATAACGTTATATTTGAGAGGCCCGAAACCGATTAGGTTCTGCCTCTAGACGTAAGCTTGTTGTGAATGCTAGTGATTCATATTTTGATGATAATTTTCTTATAAGAAAGTCTTTGAATCACGATAGTAGCATGCATATTTTCTCTCTTCAGGACCTTGAAGTACTCAAACCTATTGTTGCTCAGAATTCCATTGTTGTTCCTAAGCTTCAACCCAGGATTGTTAAAATTGAGCAGCCTTCCCCATTAGAAACCAATTCTGTTGTTTCTTATCTAGAATATATATATTAGAAACCAATCCGTTGTTCCCCTCAAGTTTGCATAAATATTGAGGCACCAAGTACCGAGGTTTCTTCTACTAAAGATAAAGGAGTGAGAATACCTATTCTCACGAGTGCCAAACCGTATTTTATATGTTCTTCGTCCAAATTTCCTAGTGATGCATCAGAGCTCATACTGTGTCGATATGGTTCTCAATACCCGAGTATGATGTTTTTATTTTTTTGGTGTTGGGTCCTTTATCATTGTAGAGATGAACACCAAAGAATTTGCATTCTTATTATCCTTTTTGTAAATGAGCCTATACTTAATACAACTTATTTAAGAAGAGTGTTGCTTGGCTAGCTTCAAATAATTTTGCAAACATGGGTTGAGGGTTTGTTAAGTCTCTCGATCTACCGAATGACTATATAAGATCCACTGGTGAACTTTACATATGATATTCTTAATTTTATGATCAATTGTAGTGCATATATAATATAAGATCGTACTCTATCATATTATTACTTGTCGAGAATCTAATATGATTGCGTTAATATATAATACTACCCATTATGTTATGAGTAAAATACGGATTCGCGCGCCTTCTTTACCGATGATCCATTTACAAATCCTTCCCCACTTTTCAGGTTAATCTCTTGAATCAAATCTATATGCTCATCATCTTTTTATTTTTCCTCATCTTCAACCGTCCGGGTGTTAATCCATCAAAATAATTTAGTTTATAATTTTATAAATAAGTAAAGATATTAGTAGGGGATCGTTTCCACAGAGAATAAAGAATTTTCAAGTGAATTCGATAACTTTGGTTGCCAAAGGGGGATTTTTGTTGATCGAAAGTAATAAAAATAAAGTATAAAGAAAAAGATTAATCAATAAATTGTGAATACTGGTTAAGGGTTCATCTTATATCAAAATCTCTAGAAATTTCAACATGGACATACTGGTTATCAATAAGTTGTGAATACTGGTTAAGGGTTCATCAATAAGAAAACATGCACTATTATTGACTTATGGACTCATTATTCAATCTCTTGTTATCAAAATCCCTAGAAATTTCAACATGGACATACTCCGATAATTTTCTTAAATCATCTTATACAATAACGATGTATATGTGAATCATACTTATGGAATAACCTAACACATTTCACTATTAGATTTAATTTTCTTAGAGATTTAAGGTCTATGAAATAGGATAATCAATGCAATGGACATACCCAAGTAGTTCATTCAACAAGAGTCAAATTCTACATGCAATCACCTGGTGGTATCACTAATGTTAATAATCACACTATGTTACTATCTACTAGGGATCATCAACATTTTCGTATCTCTAAACTACGATGTAGCTTAAAATATGAATTCGTATTCATTTAATTTGCAACTTGAACGATAGGAAAACAATCATATAAAAACTTTATGCAGTAGAACATGAATGATAATTATGAGATTATGAATAATAAAACCGCGTCTACTTCAATCAAGTTACGTGTCTTAGACTTTGTAGGACATCCTTAAGCAATAAGAGTAAATTAACTATCTCTTCATAGGTTTCTCAAAACCCATGGAAAATGCATAAATAGAAATATGGTGCAAACGCTATTGTTATGAAGAGAAGTCCTTAATCTCCATAGAAACCTCCAGAATTTACTGTGCATAACCGGAGTAAAATAACTCGCAAAATACCTTTCGGTTTAGCAAGTCTCGTGCATGGTTGGACATGCATGACCGACTGAATCTATTGTGAGTCGTACCAATTGGAGCGATTGAAAAACAATTTGTTTTTTGTCTTTCCTGGAAGGTTATGTGTATTTCAATCGTTCATGTATGAACTACTTAAAGTAACAGTAGTCAACCAAGCTGGGTCGACTACAACTCTTCTCTATCTTTTAATTTTTACAGCGACTTGGGTCGTCCACTAGGGGACGACTTCACATAGGTACGATCAGTCCAGCATAGCCAACTAGGACATGATTTTTCCTAGAATTCTTTTGAGCACTTTTTATGTTTTGTGCAAAGTCTAGGCGCCTGAGTATGGACGTATTGATGTATTGCAAATAGACTAAGCTGGGACAACTAGGATACTCTATCTCTTCGACACCTTTCACATACCTAACTTGTTTCATATGACCTTGGGTCATTCTTCACTTGTAGTACTTCACTCCATTACTCTTTATGAAGTTATTTCATTATATTTGGATGCTTTAACCTATTGGATAATATAAAAATAGAAAAAAAACAATGCAATTCACATAATAACTAGCAAATAAGTAGCTAGATTGAATACTAAAATACGGTAAATGATGCACTTATCATCGCTTTAAAGGGAAATCGAAAATAAAATTCATCATTACCTGAGAGCTTTCGGCTCATACAACACTTGGAGTTGCAATTTGGGCACACCATTTGGAGATTCTTTCTTTTCTATTCGCATTATCCAAAACCACTCAAATGGGTGCCTTAGTTAGAACTTTGATGTTGTTGTGCATAGAAATATGTCATCAATTTTTCTGTTGCATGCACCAAGGTTAATATAAGATGTTTTATTTTTGTATAGTTTCTCCTGCGGAGTTCAGCATTATACTGGTGAAGTATACCATTTTTTTTTGGTATTGCCACAAGGGTAGGGATTGTCAAATATTTAAATATTCTTTTATATTGTGAAAGGTTTTACCTATTTTCCACCCCCACTTTTCCTATTTTTCCATCCCCCTCACAATTTATAAAGTAATCTACTTTCCAATTCTTATTTCTCCGTATTACCACCTACAAAAGTCAAATCAATCTTGACTATAACTATTATCACTTTTGTATTCTTCTTCAATAATCTTCCTTGTTCATAAAACAAAACCATTAAAAAACCTTAAAATACTATCAAAACCCTAGGTTAGATTTCTATTCAATTATTATGATACACATATTCCTTTAACCTTCTTTTATCATTTAATTCGTTGAGACGTAGACGAATTAATCAACTATTAATTGGTGTTCCTTTATTATGGAAGATTTAATTATTGAAAATCTAGGGGAAAATATCCAAACCCTAGATGAATCGAATATCCAAGAATATTATCTTAATTTTGTTCAAAACCCATTATGTGAACAAGGTTTAGAGGTTAGTAAGTAACTTAATTATTCTAATTAATTACCGATATTCAATAAAAAAATTCTTAATAAGAACTGATCGGTCTATTTTAGACGGCCATTAACGGTTTAAGTCATCCAGGTTTGAACGAATGCTAGCGTTTATGGTCGTTCGGGTACTGGCAACTATATGCCCTCAAAGTCGTCTGGTTCTGGACGATTGTAGGCCGTCATAGTCGTCCAGTTATGGACGATGTAAGCCGTCATGGTCATCCGGTTCTGGACTACCACCATTTCAATGGTTTGATTAATCCTTACTTAAGTTTTCTGACAATTTTTATGTCGTACAATTGTTTATTGTTCAACCACATGTTGAATCGACTGAAGAAGCTATTTATGATGAAGAAAGAGAGGATGAGGTTATTTTTGATATAGTAGACCAACATAATATGGAGGAACCACAACCAATCTATGTTGAAGGATTTGATTCTACAGAATACTTTACCATAGATTAAAATAGGTTTCTATGTTATGTTTTGCAAGTGATATATCAATTATTTTGGTCCTTTTGTAATGGTGATGTTGATATATTTTTTGTTTGTTGTATGTAGAAATTTGAATCAAAAGAAAACATTATAGAATGGTGTCACGGGATCGGTAGTCAAAAAAATATAGTTGTTGTGATTGCAAAGGTGGTGAATAAGAATGAAAATCAAGGTGAAAAGGGTTCCGCAATTGTATTTGGATGCGAGAGAGGTAAGGAATATAGGAAACACAAATATACAGTGAGAACTTCGAAAAGTAGGAAAGGAACTGCCAGCGAAAAATGTAAATGTCCCTTTGACATGTGTAACCGCTTCAAGATGGTAAATGCCTTTGTTTCATGCGGCGGGTATGCCATCTATGGGTATAAAATTCTTTATTTATTTTGCATTTATGAGCACCGAGCTAACAAATAACTATGAATGGGCCTTGCAACATCTGAGATCACTTTACTCTCTAACAAGCTTACCATCTGTTATTCGAGCAAGCTTTGATTAACGGTATAGGTATTGTTTTTCCAGAAGCACGAAGATTTATATGTACATGGCATATTCAAAAGAATGTGTACTCTCACTTCCGCGAATCAACTAGAAAAGAAAAAATGTGAAAGAACTCAAAGAGAAAAAGAGAAACATTGTGGAAGGTACTATTCTTAATAAATACAAGGGTACAATTAATCAAAAAGATGAAGTAGAAGAAAATGATCCTCTAAAAGATCTATAAGATGACTGGGGGCGTGTTGTTAGAATGGAAACAATATCTCTATTCGATATGGGGTTGGAATCCTTCTTACGTAAATATGAAAAACGGTATCCTGAAGTAATTAAATATATATATAAGATTGTACTTGTCAATAAGGAATATTTTGCATATGTATGGATTAATGAAGTGAAACATTTTGGAATCCGAACTTCTAATCGCGTGAAAGGTACACATAGTGTCTTAAAGCGATTCTTGAGAAATAGTCAAGGTGGGTCTGTTGAGTGCTGACAACAAATGCACAAGATGCATACAACTTGTTACTATTAAAGCCAAATTTCAACTAGGCATGACTTTCATCAAGCATGAGCACAATATAGATGATTTCAAGGGTCTACATCACCATGTCTCACAGGATGTCTTAAACTTCATCATCTCTGAAATAAGAAGATTGGAAAAGTCAAAAACTATTGTTGAAAAGTATTGTGGATGCATTTTATACAAGATGCATGACCTTCCTTGTGCCCCTATGATATCTGAATACCGGAATCAGAGTAAGACAATCCTACTTTCTTCTATTGATTCGCAATGGAGGCAGATTAATTTAGATCCACATGTTTCTCGTTTGGACGTTGTGTTTGATTATCTGCCACAATTAGAGATTCTAAGAAAAAAGTGGAAAAATTCTACTGATCCGGAAAAGATTCGAATTAATGAAAACTGATCTTGCATAACCCGACATGAGTAATTTTTAGGAACCACCAACTCCTGTTCGAACCAAAGGAAGAAAAACAACTGCCGAGAAGAAAAAGGAAAATTCGACAAAGAGAGATATTTCTCGCTATGAACATGCCAACTTAAAAAAGAAGGTATTTTACCTGTGCATTTCAAAGTCTCAACTAATATCGTTTTATATAATATATTCTACTAGAACTTGTGGAATTGAAGTACTTATATTTTTGAAATGACTTGTAAGATATTAAGACATATCTTTTTTTTGAGTGAATCCACTGACCATTAGGGAATTGAAGATAATCTATATTGTTTCTAGCTTTCTTCCTATTGATTTTAGTGTAGAAGTATTTGGTTTTATTATCCATATCTTTCCGAAAAGTATCCCTAGACTTCTGTTGATAGAATTCAGTTCTAATCTTGTGCAGTCTACCAATGTCTTCATTAATTCTAGCTATTTGAGAGTGATTATCCACAGAGAAATATTTGGCTTGAGGAGTATTAAGTTGTTCATGAAGACCATCCAATTGAGTATTAATATCACCAAAGTGATATTTATTCCATTTAGACAAATCACGTCTAGTGGAATGAAGCTTTTTAACTAGCTGAAAGGCTGGAGAACACGAAATTTTAATATTCCAGGCATTAGCTATTTCCGTGGTGCAGGAATCATCATTAAGCCAAGTAAAGAAAAATTTAAAAGGCTTCCAACAAGGAACTTTAGTAGAATAATATAGAAACATAATAGGACTATGATCGCTTCCTATTTGGTTTAGGTGGTAGAGTTTAAAATTAGAAAAAAAAAATTATACCAATCGCCACTACCTAATGCAAGGTCAATGCTAGATCTTTTACTGCCTGTACCAAGATTGTTACTAGTCCAGGTGTAGTCCTTGCCAACAAATACGAAATCCTCCAGACCACACTCAAAAAGAATAGAATTAACCCACCCATCAATAGAGGAAGAAGTACTCGCATAATAATCAAGCAAAAGAATATTAAGATCTCTTAAAACAATCCATGGTTGGGATATTTCATTTCCTAAATCTCGAACAAAAGACCATTGATCTTTTTTCTTAGTGTAATTAGAATAACCATAAATAAATACAACCAGCCATTTAGGTATACTTATATCAGCTTGAACAAGGACATTGAACATGTTCCTAGTATTACCTAAAACTTCACAGGTAAAACCATCATTCCATAAAAGAACTAAGGCTCCAGAAAGACCATCTGGTTCAATAAAAACATGATTTGGATATTGAAAAGGGGTTAAAAAGGGTTTAAGTTGGATCTCACCAATTTTTGTTTCACATAAGAAAATCATATCAAGATTTTGGGTTCTGATGAGATCATGCAAGTGATTCCTAGTGGCTGCGGATTTAAAACCTTGGACATTCCAAGATATGATTTTCATTTTTGACCTATATAGAGGAAAAATGCTAATAGTGAAAAGAGTGACTAAGATATTTACGTAGAGAAAAAGAAACCTAAGACTTTTAGAATAATAACTTAATAACGTTTTTAGAAAATGAATAAAAACATAACAATTCAAAGAAAAGTAAGTGATAGTGCAAAGACTATAGAAATTAGAAATGGTAATGAGATTATAAATAACATTTTCAGCTCTTTACCAACAGTTATTTCATATGAGAATAATGTAAATCTTCTTAGAATCCCAAGTAATGATGAGATTCATGCTACTCTTAAAAGTATGGAAAGATGGAGTGCCCCGGGCCCAGAAGGTTTTCAAGCACGTTTTCATAAATCTCAATGGAATATAGTTGGTGAGGATGTTTGTCAGAAGGTTAAAAGATTTTTTCAAACTAAGCATATTCTAAAAGAGATAAACAAAACCTATATTTCCCTTATCCCTAAGAAGAAAAAACCAGTTTGTCTCGCATATTTTAGGCCAATTGGACTCTTTAATACTTCTTACAAAATCATTTCCAAGATTATGGTAAACAGAATGAAGCCACTCATGGAAAAGATTGTATCTCCTAACCAAACTCCTTATGTCTCAGGTAGGTTAATAAGTGACAACACTATTATTGCTCAAGAAGTTATACACTCTATGAAGAAAAAACGAGGTTAAATTGGTTGGAAGGCATTAAAGCTAGACATGTCAAAAGCATTTGACAGATTGGAATGAAATTTCCTTATCAAAGTCCTCAAATATTTCGGTTTTGGAGATGACTGGTGCAATATGATATACCAATTCATTAACACTACTATTCTTTCAGTATTGCTCAACGGATCTCATTCTGAAGATTTTCAGCCAACAAGGGGTATTAGACAGGGTGATCCTCTATTACCATATCTTTTTATTTTGCATATGGAATTTCTTTCTAGAAGACTTTCTGAAGCTCAGAACAACAAGTCAATTAGAGGTATTAAAGTGGCTGCTCTAGCTCCAGGTATTAATCATTTTTTTTTTGTATATGACTGCTTGATTTTCACTCAAGCAACTTTCTCCTCAGTAAACAATCTCCTACAACCTTTGTAGGAATTTATTTATCAATCTGGTCAAGTTATTAACTTTGATAAGTCATCTGTTACTTCAGTAAGAAAACTAAACCGGAAGTTACTTCTATTTTAGATCAAATTCTTGGAGTGAAAATAATAAGCTCTAAAGAAAATACCTTGGATCTCCGTTTATTCTGGGTCATTCTAAGCAAGAAGCTTTCAGTTCCATTAATGAATCTTTCGAAAGGAAACTTGCGGGTTGGTCTTCTAAGTCCATAACACAAGCGGGAAGAACAAATATGGTAAAACATGTTCTTAATTCATTTCCTCTTTATCAAATTGGTACTTTCCCAATGACGAAGAAACTTACTAATCAATTAAATTTAATTCAAAGGAAATTTTGGTGGGGATATAATACCAACAGGGGTGCCAACTTAATTGCATGGCACAAAATGTGTAAGTCAAAGGATTTGGGAGGTCTAGCATTCAGAGACCTGGAAAAGCTAAATTTGGCTCTACCAACCAAGCTTGCCTGGAGAATATGCACAAGTTCTAATCAACCATAGGTCCAAATTCTGAAACTCAAATATTTCAAGGATGGCGACATACTTCATAAATTCTCTCCTTTTAAGAAATCTTCATGGGTATGGACTGGCATTGAGAAAGGTTTAACTATAGTTCAGGAAAATTACTTCATGGAAATTAATAATGGTAAATCTACAAAAATTTGGCTGGATAGATGGATAATTGGCATTCATAATCCTCCAGTCCCAGCTGACGTTAATTATCGATCTTTTAAATATGTCTCTGAACTGATTGATTCGGATACGACAACTGGAATATTAGTTTTGATACATCAAATTTTCGATAATGATACCGCTATCTTAATTATGGAAATATTTGTGGATTTTACTAAAGAAGATATGTTAATTTGGATGCCATCTAAAGATGGGAAATTTATAGTTAAAAGCGCATACAACAAAATCTCTAACATTGGTTCCAACACAATAACAGACGACACTAATATCAACAAGAGTGTTTGGAGGGCTTTATGGAAAGGCAATGTGGCTCACAAAATCAAATTATTTGTTTGGAAATGTCTTAAAGGGATCACTCCTACTAGATGCAGGCTATCTATATTTAATCCGGATATAGATACTAGATGTAGATGCGTGGAAGGGATGAAGAAACTTTAGAACACCTTTTATGGAAGTGTAGACATTCAAGAGCAGTATGGAAGAAAATGAATATAGATATTGATGCAGCCAGCAGTACATGCAATTCTATTAATGAATGGATTACCTCTTGGTTCTTAAATATTGGTACAGAGGAGGATGAACAATTCTACAGATGGACTACTTCTCTAATGATTGGTTCTTGGATAATCTGGAATGACAGATGCGAGTCTTTTTTTCAAGGAAAATCTCTAAACCCCTACAACTCTGTTTGTCGAATAAATTACTACCTTTCACAATGCATCAACGAAACATCAGATAACAACATCACTTTTGTAGAAACCAATTATGCATTAACTATTTCTGAATAGAAATCACCTGAAGTGAATGTTGTTAAATTTAATATAGATACTTATTTTGACTATGATACTAATTAAATGGGTTTTGGTATAGTAATGCGGGATCATACAGGACAATGTGAAGGCATCAAAGGCACCTACTCAGATGGCATCTTAGGACCTGAAAGAGCAGAATGCATGGCTGTTCGTGAGGCGCTTAGTTGGGATAAATCTAAAGGCATCGATAAGATCCTCATTGAAGCTGATGCAAAACTGGTTATCCAATCTATCACTAATTCTCATTATATAGTTCAGTGGGAGAATATGAATAACATAAATGAGATAAAGTTTAGGTCTTTAGATTTTTCTTTCTGTTGTTTCACTTTTGTAAGAAGAGATGATAACCAATTAGAAGATGGTATCTCTCGTTTAGTTAGGGATAGTAAACTCAACATTAAAAGTTATCATAACTATCCATCTCTAGTTTGTAACTTGTTAGACAAAGATCACAACTACGGTGTTTCTTAAGTTTTAATGATATTATTTTCTTTTTATCAAAATAAAATAAAATAAGATAATACATTCTACTTACTTATATATTTTACCTTTTTCTTACTTAATTGAAATCTAATCTTGTTTGTATGCGATCGACATTAATAAGGTACCACAAATAAAACAAGGGAGCACTCAAACTCAAGAACATATGGAACTTTTAAAACCCAAGGAGCCAGACAAAAGAGGAAATATTCAAAAAGAAATACCGAATATTGAGAGCAAAAGAAGACAAGAACAAAAACTTCAGAGGTTACAATTGAAAAAAAAATGGTAATTGAGGAAGGTTCCGTCAGAACTAAAAAGTTTGATGTTACCGATAACATAGTAGAAGATAGGGTGAATATACCAGACCTTATGGTCATGACTGAAGAGCAAGTTAACGCACCAGAGGAATCTACAAACAATATTGAAAAGTAGATGTTGCCGAATCAAGGAAATTCTAGATTTTACCGTGGATTGTTTAAATGAAGAACCTGACCATGATGCAACTATTTATGATGTTGGAAACTCATCCTTAAAAGATAATTTACATCGAAGTACACTGAATTAATATAATTTTGCAGTCAACAACTGTATTAAGAGATTCCATCCTTAAAAGAAAGTTCCTAAATAAAAAATAAAAAAAACATGATCTAGATCAGTAATGTATGGTCCATAAACCTTAACAACTGTAAGCCCATACATATTGTTTGAACAAAAGTTAAAAGTTGTGAACTAACAATTGCTACTTTTCTACTTTAGTTTGTATTTTTCTTTCTCTTATAAACGTTTACTCCATCTTTTTGTACCGGTTTTGGTTGACTTGTGGATCTTCGAACTCCCCTCTCTTTGATATATTCATTTTTAATATCTTGTTGGATAATGACACCTTCAATTGGTAGTGGTTAATATGGCTCTTCATTGGTCTCTCCGAATTCGGCAACGACTTATCCCTATGGTAATTCTGAAGTTTCCATGCTACATCTGATAAAGTTATGGCTACGCCGCGTCAGTGTTTTGGCGTAGTGTGATATTGATGATGTGTTTAATGCATCGTGCCTATAAATCCAAATAATAATTTGTACAGTAAAAAAAATCACCTGATGAAATAAACTTAACAAATATGACGAAACGATTATACTTACGAATTTGCCGATAGCAGGTTGGGAAGGATTAACTCGTTGGCTAATGTGTTGGTGAAGTCTTCTGCATGGATTTTGTACCGTGGGATGAGAAATAATAGCAAACCACTCCAAATAACCATCATCACAAGCCCAAGGAATATCATGTTCAACATGAAATGATCTTAATCCTTCGCTTAATAAATCGTTTCTCCATTGTTCCCAATGGCAATTTACTTTGCTATACTCAGGTTTATATGTTACATCTTTGTCACTCCTTCGAGCAGTTTCAGTTTGCAATGGACATCCTAGTTTACTTTGAACCCTACCAAATTGACGAAGAACCCTCGCCAGGTAGATTGGGTCTGCTACATCAAAGCAAACCATGGTTCCCGCTTACCATGTAATATCCTTCAATGGGGAGAACATTCTTCTGGTTTCGTACGGAGTCCAAATCACATGTGAGAAGTCAATATATAGCCAACAACCAAATATGCAATTCATGATAAATAAACCATTTCACTTTGTTACATACATCCCGAGGGGTAAGATCATCAAGTATCTCCCTAATAGTAACAACAGAAGACGGATTTAAAACTTGCGGTTTCCATTTACAAACTCGAGGTAATGATTCTTCATAATTTCCATTTGCAATAGACCTACCAAGGGATGAAAAATGCTTATATATCCAAACCTAAAAAATCACAGTGAACATACGTTAATAGACAAACAAAAAATTATATGTAATAATGGCAACAACAAAAAAACAATTACCTGCAAGAATGTGATACACCCAGTCAAACTTGAAACTCCATGCCGAGATGCAAAACCCAATTGATGAAATAAGTAAGATAATATTGAAGAACCGAAAGAAACTCTTTCAAGATTGGTAATATCTTTGAAACACTGAATCCAATAGGAACCAATTGAATTTTTGGTCTTGTCTGGAAACAACACAGAGCCAATCAAGTGAAGCATGTATGCTATCGAAGAAGATTTTTGATCTTCGTTAGAATATAAATCATCTATGTCCATCCATCTTTTCTTCAACCATAGGAGGCTAAGTGTTTGTTTCTTGTTCTTCGAGAATTCTTCTACGACCTCGTCCTTATCAGTGTGCAGATACTTAGAAAATAGGGTGGTTGCTTCATGGAAGTCAAGTTCTCTAGGATGTTTTGCTTGTACTGCTAACCCATCCATATTCAAGCATATAATATTCATCACGTCGTATTTGGTGATTGTCATCTCACCGAAAGGTAAGTGGAAAGTGTTTGTTTCCGGGATAAAGTCTTTTTGTGAATGCACTATATAACGCATCATCATATTTCATATGAGCATGTTCAGCAATATGCAGTAAACCGGTCCTTCTCAATAAATTTCTAATGAATTCACGCGATTCAAGTTTTCACTCACAATGGGTTCTAGATGATTGGGTACCGACAACATTCTTGTTGGTTTCTGCAGAACAAGCATATTATGTTTAACAAGTACTAACAACTATACAAATTGAATAAAATCAATAGTCGAAATGAACATAACTAGTTACAAAAATGTTACCTCCATTCCAAATCGTGATGCAATATCATCTTTTATAAGTGATCAATAAATACATGTCTTGAGAAGTTCCATAATCTTCTTCAACTATATCGTTGGGTTGTGAACGTGAGTTAGAAGGAGCAGAGGTGGATGGATCGTCTTCTATATCTTCAAGGAAATATGCCTCATTATTATGGTTACCCCTAGAATACAAATCCAAAAATAGTTTGAAAAACATCACTAGTCGGCTAAAGATAACCAATCACATAGTTGTAAAGTAGTTACATAATAACCATTTTAGAAAATATTATGGTCAAATCCTATCAATATGGTACATGCATATCAAATTAACCAGTATCCTCACACCAAATAAAAATAAAAAAACTTCTGATTCACTGCAAGGTTTGACAAATACCACGAAAGGTCATAAAAGCAATAAAAGAGATGGAAATAGCAATAAAAGCAATTAAAACTCAGATCAACGACAAATCATAAGGTCTATTTAATGTACCGTGACAGCATGACGTTGTCTATACATGTGGCAACATGCACAAAAATGACAAGTCCCACTGCAATATTGTTCCTCTGGTGTTGCCTTACCATCACAGTCCCGGTAGAATTACATTGCTCTTATAGTGTTTATATTACCATCACCCAACCTGGAGCGCTAAACATAAAAGCTAATGTGCCACGATATCTGGTTAACTAACCGGCATAACTCATAAAGACAATGATTTCAATCATAATTATCTCAATTAAAATGGAAATCAGGACAATCATATTGAAGATATTTGATTTGAGTTGTGACCTCTAGTAATCTAGACTATCAATTGATTATCATAACGCCTAATTTTCCCAAGGCATGTTAGTGTGATCATTTACGCGTCATATAAGACTCCCACTAGACATCCCTCTCCAGAAACTTCAAAAACAGAACACAATAGTTTCAAGAAAGAAACATATTATCATCCCAATACAACACCAGACCAGTTACCTATGTGACAAAGTTACACCACAACATACTAAATTACCTTACTAAAACACTGATTATGATTCAATTTTGCAATGAAAAACGGAGTTCTTAGCAAACAATCTCAATAGTAAAAACTAAAAAGTAACATAGAGACATTACAAATTTAAACCCATTGATGCTATTTAGCTAATGTTTAATCCACGCTGGCGAAACACCTAAAAGAAAAAGATTGGATAGGCTCCTCGTACTTCATCATCATCTCTCTCGTTCTCTCTATACTGCCAGTTCTTAATCCATATGGAACTAACATTACAAAATAGATTTAGTCAAATGATAAACTAAATCTCCATACTGAAACAATGCTTATAGGTCAAAGATGTACTGGAATAATAGGTTTGTATCAAAAATTGAACTAACAATTGATAACCCGTTTAATATCTTTATCTTGAATAAAACACACATGCATTAAATCAAAAAAACCTGCCTGTATCAGAACTATAACTCCCCCACTATAGTGAACTCGAAACCATAAACACAAAGGTCAAAAAAAAAATCGAATTTGAAGATTAAAAGAAAATTAAGTTTAGATTTTACCTTTTTTTTGAAATTGATTTTGATTCAACAATCGATTGCTTTCTTAGAGGCATTTTTGAGTAGTAAATCGACCATCAAGAAAACAAAAAAAGGGATTGAAGGTTTTCTGGTGGTGATAGAAAAAAAAAGATAAATGATGGAAACTGTCGGGTGGAGAAGAAGAAGAGGGGGCGTTGTTGGGCAGTGAAGAAAGGGGAGGCATTGCTAGTTAGGTTAGTTTTTATCAGTAGGGTGGAATGAAATACTATGGTTAGGTTAGTTTTTATCAGTAAGGGGAGGCATTGCTAGTTAGGTTAGTTTTTATCAGTAGGGTGGAATGAAATACTATGGTTTAAAACATAAAGTCAAAAAAGATAGTATTTATGATCTTTTAAAAGTGATATGAGTGGTAAATAAGATTACTGGGGATGGGAAATAGAAAAAAATGGGGATGGGAAATAGATAAAACTCTGAAATCTTTCCTCCATTCTTTTCTCCATGGAAATCTAACACTTTTTTTTCAAAGTATTGAAAAATATTTTGCACTAGTCTGATGAGCTGGCTATGAACCTGCTTAAATTAGTGAACCTTGCGCTGGGTTTATGTGCATCAATTAATATATGTGATGACATTTCTCAAAATCTTTGTTGGGTCCTAAACAATCCCTCTTTATTACCATGTATCCCAAAAACTCCCAAGATGTGACTTTGAAGTTGTATTTTGTTGGATTCACCTTTATTACATATTTCCCCATATGATCAAATATTTCTCTTAAGTATGACATGTTTGAAGCTAGCTTTGCTTGAGCAGTATGTCATCTGCATATACCACCAACGCCTTGTATCAGTTCGTCGATTATTCAATCCATGAATATCTGGTATGTTGCACCTATATTTTTCGATCCAAAAGGCATGGGAATACAACAATACAAACCTCAGGGTGTGAAGAAGTCAATATGCTCCTAGTCCTCTAGAGAGAGCGGAATTTGGTTGTAACTCGAGTACCAGTCTATGAAAAAAACTAATATGTGACCTGTTATAACATCTACTAACTAATTGATATGTTGGAGTGGAAAAATGTTTACAAACATGATATGTTTAGATCGATAAAGTCTATGAATATTCTAACTTATTTGTTATTCTTTGGCACCATTTTCAAAATCTACGTTGTGTATTCTACTTAACAGATGACACTCGACTTCTGCATTAATTTTTACCTTTTTTCGATTGCTTTGTGATATAATCGTGTTATTTTTTGGATTCGATGTCTGAATGGTTTCGCGCTTGAGTTAATTCTCAACTCGTAGTAGTCTGTCACAGGAAAATCTTCCACTTTATATGTGAACACGTCGGCGCATTCTTTAAATAGTTTTCTATATATTTTGTTTTTTTATACACAACAACCTCCTTATTTTGATTGACTTTGGGTTTTCTTTCTTTCCAATGTTAATGGCTCCAAAGATGAAAAGATTGACTCTGGTAGTCTGATATGGGTTACATTCGGGTAATTGTTGTGTTTTTTTTTAATCTCATATTGTCTTCTTCCTCTTTTTATCCTTTATTATCTCGGTTTTGACCTTTATGGCATCGCTCATCTACCATTGGTCGTCTGGCATCGCTCATCCACCATTGTTCATTTGGCATTGACTCATCTTCCATATTAAGGTTTAACTCAATTGGTCCCGCTACCAATATTTAAAATAACCTCAGTTTTATCCTACTATGACAAAACTAAATATTTTACAATTTGCTAACACTCACTCGACTTAGTGCTCACGCGACTTGAGGCTCGAACGACAAGCATCATTCGAGTATTATTGCTCCTCAGCTGGCATGATGATACGACACAACTACCAGTGTCAACATTAATCAGACTTTCTACATTCACAATCTATTAAGCATCAATGCTTATCTCAGCACACAACTAGTGCTTCATTCATTGAGTCAACATGCTAGACTCATCAACACGCTAAGACTGACAGTCTAGCTTGGTCAACGAATGATCAATCGTCTACAAAGTAGACTCAACCATGCTCGAGACATCAATTATGTCATATGGGGGGATATTCACTAGGGTTTTGGTCTGGCGGCCTATAACACGTGTGGTGTAACGATTCACCCACGACAAGAAAGTAAAAAGTCGTGTCGACAGTTGAAGAAATGAAGGGAATATTGGTTGAACAACTGCCAAGTCCCACTCACACGACAAAGTCGGTTTTCACATGATTTCCACTTCTCCACTCTTCCACTTCTCTACAATTGTCACACTTACGAGATCAATGTGTTAACTTCTTTTGTTATAAATAGGTTCTTCAACCTATCGACATCAGACAAGAGTTTCATCTTATAAGAACTCAAAGGATCACAGAGTTATCATTCATCTTTATAGCAGTTCAACACATACAACCATTGACATTCAACCTCATTGATATGAATACTCTCTCTTCTTCCTCCCTACAGATCAACCCTTCTCCTTCCTTTATGACTGAAACGAAATTGGAATGATCATTTCTTGATTTAGGATGATTTCGTACAGATTGATCTCTCGAATCTTAAAAGTACTTATACAGTACAAATGTTTGATGTTTAAGGGATTTGGTGTTTAATCGAGTGACTTGCTTCGACTGGCATAGCTTGATCTCTCATTGCTATGACTAGCATTACCTTTCTTTACCATTTCCCTATTTACCCTCAAATTGTTTTTACCCACAAATATTTTAGCGACCACAGTGGGTGATCAATCTCTCAACTGCAAAGTCAATTTCTCAATTTTCTTCAGTTTCAGAAGCAGTTGATTTTAGGTCAGGTTCGATAACTAACTCTCAACACCTTTGCTACTACAACGCTGGTGCTCCTGATGCAAGAGACTTTTGCCTAGACTCACGCAATCGAATACAACTACACATGCTTTGATGGAGAGAGTCAGACCTACTATGAGTGAAGAAGCATGTGAGACTTGTGTTAACCGACGATTCACAAGTGAGTGATACAACATTCAACCGTCTGTAGGTGTTGTGAGTGAAGGAGGCAAAATGAAAGCTGCAATACCAGAGGAATAACCCAAGCATGCAACACTAATTTTAACTCCAGCGTTACAGGAAGCTCCAACATTGCTCAACGTCAGCAATATCCAAGGGAAGATCCGGTCTCTCCTTACTTCACCCAACATAACAAGATATAACAAAGCTTAGGAGAGCTACACTTGGGGACTGAAGGAGTACACATAAACCCTCTCCCAGTCAGATTTCACTTTATCTGAAGAATCGGTCAACGAAGCAGTTCAATCATTGATAAACTATCTATGTGAGTTGCTCTACCTGTCGAAAACACAACGAAAAGACATGTTTACCAGTCTCAACCATGTCGTGTCGGGAAAGCACTTATCTTTTCCAGAAATACCCCCTGAACCACTAGTCACAGACAAGGAGTTGTACAACTAGGGACTGCTTGCCACAGTCAACCTCAAAGGCAATGAGTTTGGAAGAACACTGATCGATGCTGGCACCGCCATCAATATCATCCCTCTCAAGACACTCCGAGCCGATGGAATCACTCGACAAGAGGCTAATCATGCTCCTATATCAATTAGGGACCATAAAGGAAAGTCCAAGAATGCATATGGACACATCATTCTGAAGATGAAAATGGGTTCTACCTAGACAGAAACTCCGTTTTACATAATCAAGGAAGACCCAGGATACGACATGATCCTTGGACGATCATGGCTACACGCTGACAGGGTAATTGCTGAAAAAACACCTCAAATCGGTGTACCTCTCTGATAAAGAAAGTCCTAATCCAGAGAACTTGGTAGACGATCCATCCTCATGCTACTTGAAGGAATTTCGAACTCTGATGGAGTTAAAATATGAGCCCGAAGAAGACGTAGAATTGTATTTCAAGAGGTTCCGCACTTAGGCAAGTCTCACTCCATTCACATCTCTTCCATTGAGTTTCCCATGTGCTCTTCTAGCATGTGGATTCAATTTTTCTAACAAGAGCACCACTACTATTGCGAGACGTTATGAATGGATAACTTCTCCTATATAATATTTTACTAAGTGGATGAATTCAACTCCTCCAAAAATCAAACATCGTATTGGGATATTCTCTACTGAGATGATATCCAAACATGGCAAAGAACATCTTGGATATTTCCCAGTGGTATTGCAAGAATGTCCACATGCACTATAGAACCATCATGAGGAATTTCGAGCATGCACTCGCGTATGGAATGCAAACAAATTGGTCAAAGAGCCAGCAGATTTGTCAAAGAGCCAAGAAACCAACTTAAAAGGTGAATGGATCAAATGCCACTTCATCAGCACCAACGCCTTTGTTCCTTGAGATGACGAGTATCCTGATGACTACATACACCGATTCAAGACCCATTCGATCAGAATGTAACTGAATTACAATCAGTAAATCTTCATTATTTTCATGACAAGACTCCTGCAACGTCATTCATTCATGGATGTCACGAAGCCTTTCAACATATATCTTCCTATCAAATGAATGAACACCTCTGGGGACTTGATCTTGTTGGGAAGATCAATTTAAAATCCATTTCAATCATTATGACCCACATAGCAAGTCATTGAAGCCTGATGTGATGTTATCAAAGAAACCTCTCTACATCACAACCTCCGCACGAATGAGAAACTTCCTCTCCTCACCGATCATATCCAGGGTGGAGACTGTATCATTGCTGCTACTATATGCCGTAACAACATCCATTCCCTGAAGAAGTTATTTCACATCAAAGTCATAGTATACAACGACTCCAGGGGACCAGTGAATGAGGATCGGAGATAAGACTAACACCAGCCGTGGTCTTAGCATCAACAATAGTCTCTGGATCAACACCAGTTGTGGTCTTAGCATCTACAATGATCTCTGGAGCAACTCCAGCCGCGGTTTCAACATCGACAATGGTCTTAGGAGCAACATCCTCATGACCGGCTTCATCAATTGTCCATTCTCTATGGTCTCAACCTAGAAATGTTAGTCGATGGATCAAATTGCTCCAAGCACAAAGGATTCGTATCAAGACGAATAAACGTGAAAATATATTAAAATACACTCTTCTCAAAGCTTCCACAACGGATGGGCACAAGTCAAAGTCTTCTACAAGATGTTCTCATGACCTCTACAAATGAGATACAACATACTTCATGTCATTGATTCAGAAAAACCTACCAATGGGTGAGGAATACGACAATGCTTCTTTAACGAAAGATGTTTATCTATGTCTCTGCTACAACATACCAAAAGGGTGCATCAATCGAACATACGAGCGGAGAGATATTGCTTCTACACTCAATTCCATGAAAGATGAAAATTTATACGGGATTACGAGTAGTAAATGTGCATGCATGATTGACCGACCTAGACAACTCCACATGAAGTGATTCTTTTTGCATATGATAGCTTACTTTTAACTTCGAAAGTTGGGGTCAAGCACTGAATTTTGACATCATATGAAGTCCCTACAGCTTCCAGAGTGAACGACATGCAAGCAGAAATTTCTAGACGGGAACCTAGGTCTTTCCACCAAGTCCTTCACCTAGGAATCTCTACCTAGGCCCACCTAGGCCACCTAGGTCATTTTACAAAGTCCTTTACCTTTCTTTCCATAAAGAGGAAAGGAGAAAGAGAAAGAACAAAAAAAGGAGTTGATAATACTGGGGACTCACGGTCCGCTGACCATGATGATCTGCTTCATAGTCCAAGATCACGTGACCGGTACTGGGAACGTCTATGCTAACCATCCATCATGAAGGACATACTACAGCTAGGACACACCAACATGGTCTTTGCATCATTCACTCTTGAGAGCAACCTCAATCATGGTCCCATGACCAATAAAGTTTCAGAAGTGATGTTTCTACAACTCACAAAAATATAGATGATATTGCAAACACCAGATTCATTCATCAAACAAGAGTTTTAGAGAAAAAAATGAACCGATGACATCAAATTCCTTCATAAAGCATTCAAGATACAAGCAAATGATCTAAAGACATAAAATAATGTTTCTGCATCAAGCCCGTCAGACGCAATTCTGCACTTCCCTGTATAAAGTTGGAAGCTGGGAGAAATTGGTGATGGATTTAGAGATGAGTTATATACCAAAAACTTTGTATGGATGTCCCCTACAACATATCAAAATTTCACATCAATCGGATAAACGAGCTAATAGATATGATCAAAACGGTAAACTAACTAACAACTAAAAAGTTCCTGAATTCTTCCTGACTTTTTACTGTTTCATCTTTTTGAGGCATTTAATGAACTCAAAACTCAAATCCCTCCAAGTTGGGAGATATATCATCTTCTTGACATGAAAAATTGGGGTTAGATCATCGAAAACGGACTCCGTATGAAGATTTTATGGCGTTTTTAATAAAGACCCTCAATCTGATTTTTTCTGAGACGAATTATAACGAAATTCTTCATTCATTCACATAAAGTTTCATCAATTCCATCATTGAGGGACATTTTTATGCTATTATAAATATAATACAAGATGAACACTCACTTAGGTGCTCCTCAAACCATTCTGGAAGTTAAAATTGTTGTTATTGCGATTGGAGTCATTATCCTCTTCACCTGACTCGGAATCATGTCGACTCTCATTCTCGTCTTCTGAAGATATTTGAGGTGCATTATTAGTTTGATTATTGGTAGGAGTCTCTTCCAAGAAACAACAACAACAATGCATATTCGCATTCCGTTCAAGATTAACTAGCAGACGATGCTCTTTCAACCTTGCTAGTTCTACTTCACCGGTCATTGCTTCTTAGGCGATCACTCAACATCAGTATCAACTCAAGATGACTACGGAGCTTCTGCCATATCACACTAAACCTTTTTCCACTCTGTAAATGTATAAATACATATCTAATATTAGAGTCTCACCCGACTAAACTTTTAATATTTTATATGAATATATACAATTAGTACGACTCAATGCTTAATCCTTTACCCGGGTAGAAGCGTAATGATTGGACAACTCCTAGATTATTGCATACTAGTATAGAGCACTATTGTCCTTAGAATAACTATAATGCTCTTCAAAGCATCGGTCGAAGAGCATGGACGAGAGAGAGATAAAATAATAAGAAAATACCTTTGTGGGACCGGCGCCAACCGGCCGGCCTCCCTTGGCCGGTCCCACTCCCATATTCTTTTTTCCAATTTTTATTATTATTTTATATATATAAAAATAATTTTAGGATTTTTTTTTCCATTAAAACTCTTATGTTTTTTCCATTAAAGCTTAAACTCTCTTGCTTCAAACACATAGATCTGCACAACTATAGAGAGATAACATGGTACGCAAAGCGCAGTCCTACTGACTACCAAATTCGTGGTTAATAAATAATTGGACCTACGCTTGACCGGTCCCACCACTTTGGTTGGTCCTCCATCTCTGGGATTCTTTCTCTTCTCTAGTTAGTCTCTTCACTAGTCGCTCATCTACCATCGGTCGTCTGGCATCGGTCATATGGCATCGCTCATCCACCATTGTTCATCTGGCATTGTTCATCTGCCATATTAAGGTTTAAATCAATTTGTCTCGCTACCAATATTTAAAATAACCTCAGTTTTGTCCTACTCTGACGAAACTAAATTTTTTATAATTTGTTAACACTCACTCGACTTAGTGCTCGCACGGCCAAACACTCACGCGACTTGAGGCTCGAACGACAAGCATCATTCGAGTATTATTGCTCCTCAGCTGGCATGATGATACGACACAACTACCAGTGTCAACATTAATCAGACTTTCTACATTCACAATCTATTAAGCATCAATGCTTGTCTCAGCACACAACTAGTGCTTCATTCATTGAGTCAACATGCTAGACTCATCAACACGCTAAGACTGACAGTCTAGCTTGGTCAACGAATGATCAATCGTCTACAAAGTAGACTCAACCATGCTCGAGACATCAATTATGTCATATGGGGGGATATTCACTAGGGTTTTGGTCTGGTGGCCTATAACACGTGTGGTGTAACGATTCACCCACGACAAGAAAGTAAAAAGTCGTGTCGACAGTTGAAGAAATGAAGGGAATAGTGGTTGAACAACTGCCAAGTCCCACTCACACGACAGAGTCGGTTTTCACATGATTTCCACTTCTCCACTCTTCCACTTCTCTACAATTGTCACACTTACGAGATCAATGTGTTAACTTCTTTTGCTATAAATAGGTTCTTCAAATTATCGACATCGGACAAGAGTTTCATCTCATAAAAACTCAAAGGATCGCAGAGTTATCATTCGTATTTACAGCAATTCAAACACATACAACCATTGACATTCAACCTCATTGATCTCAATACTCTCTCTGCTTCCCTCCTTACATATCAACCCTTCTCTTTCCTTTTTGACTGAAACGAAATTGAAACGATCATTTTTTGATTTAGGCTGATTTCGTACAGATTGATCTCTCGAATCTTAAAAGTACTTATACAGTACAAGTGTTTGATGTTTAAGCGATTGGTGTTTAATCGAGTGACTTGCTTCGACTGGCATCACGTGATCTCTCATTGGTCTTCTAGCATTACCCTTCTTCACCATTTCCTTATTTACCCTTAAATCAGTTTTACCCAAAAACAACTCCATATTGTAAAATTTGGCCTTCTTTTGATCTCATATGAACTCTCCAAGGCCGATTGGCTTGAGAAACCTCAACCGTTGGTGGTATGTAGATGCTAATCCTATGATTTTATATATGCACCCACAGTTACCTGATAATCGCATTATGAAGCGAGGTCACATCAACCATATTGAAGGTATTTGTAGTCACTATGGATCCAACATCTAGCTCTACTCTCTAGTGGGATTTTACCATTCGACTTATAGAGTTCAGGCCATTGAACCCATAGATGTTGTAACAAATGAGGTCATGCATTCATGCTGTAAGAATATGTTATAGAAGATATATCTGCCAAGATTCATCTATCCACGAGGATCCTGGTGACTGTCCGTTCCTATATATCCAATGATATAACAAATGGACCATAATGTATTTTATCGTTTAACGAGATATATTAGCAGAAAACAAGATTGACTGCATTATCCATTCCTTCAATGGGAGTGTTTTCGTTAGACTGTACGCCTCTTATCCTTCGGTATTTCGCTTATGGATTCAAGTCATGATGTCACTTGGTAGCATTGTTTCGGTTATTGTTAAATGAGTGATTGAGTTGCATGTATACCGATTCCCTCGACCTATTACCACCCATATACCTAAACAAACAATGGTGGTGGAAATTGTATGAGTTGACGTTATTTTTCAGTCATCGATGAGTTCTTGGACTATTTTTTATGTTCCTGCAATCATTTGTAAAATTGATGGTGGTCGAAGTTGTATGAATTAATGTATTTTGTGTAAAATTTCCTCCTAGGTTAAAACGAGAAGGTTTCTAGTACACCACTATAGATGGTGAGTTTTTAACAAGGGCTAGAATTATAAAATCGTCCTTCTGCCTAGTTGCAGGAACATATAAGTATCAGCGTATATTTGCGTACATATTCCTAGATGGATTGCCTACTAGTATAGAACAACTTGAGTCAGGAAATACTGTATTTCTACTTATATGTTTCATAAACGAATTAAGAATACAGTCTCCACAAACAACTACATGCCTCGCAGCCTCCTCAATATTCATAATAGTTATGCCATATAGAACTAGTCTCAAGTCGCATAAATTATACAGTTGAATTCCTTGAACTTGTCTCAAATACGAATCGATGTTCCGGTAACATCTATCAAATTCAGGAATAACTAATGCTTAGACCTCAAAATACACTCTAGATTAACGCTTCGTTCGCAACGAATACTTCTCAAATTGCTCTTCTGAGCTTAAATATGCTACTTTAGCGCTTTGCTCAAAGATAAGCCACGAATTATGTGCCATTATTCTTAGACACGCCACGAACAAGAAGCAATGCCTTAAAAGACGCATCATGCCTCTGAGCTAGGCCAACCCTAGCCTTTTCTCCCATTAGCGCCAGGATAGCACCAGCCACTTGGCTTAGCACCACTATAAAACTAATTCCTTACCTTAGCGCTGAAAGCGCTATCTTTCCTTAGCTATCGTAGCCTAGAAAGTTCCATCGCTAGTAAGTCCCTAGCATAGCGAGTCCCTAAGCTAGCACGTCCATGAGATAGTGCCTTCCTTGTCCTAGCAAGTCCCCATCCTTGGGCGTCCCAAGCCTTGTGCTCCTTAACAAGAGCGTCCCAACGTAAGCCTCCATCCAAGTGCGTCCCAACACAAGCCTCCATCCTAGCGTATCCCAGCGCAAGCGACCAACCTAGCGTCTCTTGCCTACAACGCTCCTAACTGATGCGTCTTGGCCGTACGTCCCTAGCTAATGCGTCTTGGTCGTAGCATCCCTAGCTTAGAGTACCTAGCTGATGCGCCCCTACATGATGCGTCCCTAGTCTGCATCAGGTCCTCGACTGGTAGGTCCCTGGCTGGCAGGTCCCATGCCTCAAATGTCTTTCAGACTCATGCCAAGTTACTTCTAAACTAACATTTGACTGTTAAAATTATGTAATATTATTTCAAAGTTAGCATATGACCATTAATAAATTTGTTTATCAATTTAGCGAGTTATGCAACTTGCCTCATTTACGTAGCTAGTCAATGACTTGACTTGACTTGACTTAATCAAAACAAAGTGGTAGTCCACGAATCCATTATTTCCACGAGATATCAAACACAACGCATGGGGGGACTCATTGGGGTATTGGTCTGGCGGTTTACGATAGTAGTGCGTTGTGGCAACACATCCACGAACAAGAAGGTAACAAGTAGTGGGATGGTTACAGAGCTGTTGAGAGGATGAGGAGTAGTGGTCAGACAGGTCTTTCTTACTTTCCGGACACGACTCACTATAATCTCTACAATCATCACTTCTCTACCTCTCCCTAACTTCCACTACTTACGAGAAATCAGTGTGTCTTCTTTGAACTATAAATAGGTAGTTCTCATTCATTCCAAACAAGATAACAAGTCAGAAGAAACCAAAAATACAGAATTAGTGATTCATCTCAGAGATAATCCTTTCTGCTTTACACGCTACTCATCACACTGATATTTCTCAACCTTCTTTCCTTCCCTCCCCTAAGACCTACCTAATCTTTTCCACCTTTGTGATCGAAGAAGAAACGTGAACGACCATCTTCTTGGTTTAGCTCGTCCTCTTCGAGCTTGATCTCTCGAACCTACTTGAAAGTACGATTTTACGGTATATTTGTTTTCACCATAAAATAACCACTAACTTTTTCGTTTGTGAACCTGTATGAACAATCCTTGTACAATTAATATTCAAGATTGTAAAATAAAGAATCCTTTGGATTATCATTTTAAAATACAAATACACAAGGTCAACCTAGTATGTATTTGAACCTTTAATATCTGATTCAATCAAGACAAAGTCTTGTATGATCTATATTTCAAGATCTCAATTCAATAAGAGCAAGTGTTGTAACTATCAAGCAAAAAATATCTAGGTTTATTAACGTACTACTTGTGATTATTTCAATTATAAAAATAAACAATATAATGCAGAAAGAAAATAACACAAGACACCAGAAATATTATTAACAAGGAAAACTGCAATGTAGTAGAAAACCCCCGGGACCTCGTCCAGTTTTGAACACATAATGTATTAAGTCGCTACAAATAGTACACTATTATCAGACTTAGACTAGAATATAGTTGGGACCGAATATACCGTCCAAGCTATTCAGCTGCATTTTTCCCATTTATCTTTTGGATTTATCAAGACCCCACACACTTGATTCCCCTAGCCAACGTCCTTCACAGGCCTAGAAGTCCTTCATGAAGACTAGTGTTACCTTGCATCTAACATGACACCTTTTTGATTTCCTTCGGATATGACAATCAAGGTAATAAAAATCTATTTTCTTTGAGGGATATCCAGGTAAAAAATATTCCAAAGCAAACCTTAATAATTAGGGTAATACTCTTCAAATTATAAAGATACCTAACTGATTCTACCCCATGATAGGCGTCTAAAACACATTAGTATCAATTGGTTATCCTTTTTTTTTGCTATTTTTCTTAAATTTTATGTGTATTACGCTTGTTTTCTATTTTTTAGGTGTTCTGGAGTCATTTGGAGTAGAAGATTGGGAAAAATCGTCATTTTACATGTGAAAGTTATCGACAACCCAGATAAATATGAGGAGGAACTTCCTTTTGAAAGGGTATTAAGGCAGACCATTTTTGGATAAGGGCAACCAAGATGTTAGGATTATTATTTAAAAGAGTTAAGCAGATGGCTGCCCTTATCTAAGCTACGGGTGTCTATATTGATTTTCTATTTCTGACCCTAAAAACCTAGGTCAGGTTCTTTCCCTTGTTCACTTTTTCGACCAAGCCATGGGTGCCAAGAAGTTCTTACGCCAGCAGGTCAAGTGTGACAGAGATGGGTGTTGCCGGTGGGTCGAGAGTATTAAAGAAGAAAGAATTTAATGAGAAGAATGCACTGGTAGTGAGATGCACCAATAGAGAAGGAAGTGGTTCGAGGAGAATGAGGTGAATTTGTTGGCTGTGGTCGAGAGAAACCGTGAAACAGTGAAGAATTGGGTCGCTGATGAATCTTTTGGTGGTAGGCGTGAAACATATAGAAAAGATAGTTAGAAGTTGCGAAGTAATCAGTTAAGAAAAGTAATGGAGATATTGAAATTGAGTTGTTGGTATAATTAATGTTGCTTCGAAGATGTTGAGATAGAACTGTTGGTATAATTAGTGTTGCTTCGAAGAATTAAGAGATGTGTTAGAGCTTGTCAAGAGATTAAAAAAGATGTCGAGATGGATTTTGAGCCGAAAAACATGAAGTTGAGGATGTTACTGTCATGGGTTGCTGTCACGAAGTGATTGAGGGGGTTTGATGCCGAGAGAGACAAAGAAGATGGTCGTGAGCTGGAGCTGAGATGATGGGTTCTTAACAGCAATTAGAATTAGGGTTCCTGAAGCAAGAAGGAGTAATGGGTTTGAAGTGGTTTCAGCGGCAGTGAAGGAAATGGAAATTCAATTCAAAATTAGAGAAAAGTAACAAAACCATGAACCATGGTCGTGATTTAAAACTGAAAATGTTTGTAATGATTGATTGTGTGTTGTGAACGATTGATAACTACTAGGAAGGAGTATGATGATTGAAATCAACAATTCAGTCCACTCCACCACTGCCAGGAAACACACGCAAGTTGTTCGATCAAATGTCCCTATGAGTTAGCTGTGTGGTGAAGGATAATTGAAATTGCCTGTCAGTTCCGGAAAACTGACATGACTAATATTCAGTTTTGGATTTAGTAAGCTTTGGGTTTTATTTTAGAGTCTGATTTGGGCACGGGGGTGTTTGGACTTGACCCTGATATGGAAATTAGGGTTTTGAGTTCTTTTTGGGATTGCAAGACATGTAGAGGCTATAAAAGGAGGATAAAAGACAAATCAAAGGTCTTTATCGCATATGATTTTTCACATCTTTCATCTGGCTTTGTAGGGTTTGATACAAGTAGAATAGAAGCCAATGTAGTTGAGTTTCACGCTTTTAGGGTTTGATAACATTTATTTTCTTCTTGAGTTTGAAATTATGTTTATTTCACAAACCATGAGTAGCTAAACTTATTATTCATTAGGGAGGATTTTGAAACTAATCAATTTTGCGAGTTAACATTTCGATAAATATCATTTGTCGATTATCTTTTACTATTTTTTGACCATAAGATGCTTGCGGGTTATCTAAGTGCGCAAATTGGTACACTGTATGAAACTCTAATGCTAGTAAAGAGAACTCTAATTCGTAATTGTTAGATTAATTCTTACATGAGTAGCGATGTACCAGTTGTTGCAAAGGGATTTTGTGGACAATAGTGTGTAAAAAATAAGCCTAGGTTAAGGTGTCGAACTTATGAGAATGTGGCTAGGAGCAACTTGATTCACAAATATTAATTCAATTGATTGAATTACAACCAGAGATCCTATTTTAGGTGGTTCACTTAATTAGAATCAACTAGAGAACTTATTATATGCAGTGAATTTAGGAATCCGGAGACTAGTTGAACTTATAACTTTTTCTAAATTTGTTAACAATTTAAATTTATTGAAGATCACACTTGTATGATTAATAATATCTTTGTTTGGTAGAGTATAATGAAACCTTGATTAATTCTTTCTCATAATTTGAATTACAAACTACAATTTTAGAGCTTCTACATCACAATTAATAATCTTTGTTAAAAATACTTTTATAACAACTTTTGCTCAATACCTCCCTAGGGATCGAACCTACTTGTCATTATTCTACTTGTTAGTGTAAATAAAGTAGATAAATATTATTTGTGAGTTTGACACCTCAACACCTTACATGATCCATTTAAGCCAATCTTAGTTCGTAATCTTGTGGAACTAACAAGGTCTGAGACGAAGAACTTCTTGTAGTTTCTATAAATATTATTCCTTAATCTAGTTCTTGAATGGTTGTATAAAAAAAGAGACATACCTTTAGAATATACAAGAACTACGATGATCAAGATAAGATTCCGGATAACAAAGATCTATCAGGTAAAAGATAGTCTGACCGGGCATTACGAATCCCAAGTGAAGACTTAAAGTCCTAACCTAATTATGTTTCTTGAGAAAACCTAGATCTATGAAGGTCGACTCTTGCAACATCAATATGCACATCGTGTAGAGATTGATAATCTTAGTTGCAGAGAGTCCTTTATTTATAATAATGAGCAATGCTAGGTTGTTTAAAGTTCAAGCAACAATTACTTGCATTCAAAGTAAGCTCATAAACTAGATTCCATGTTTACGAGATACTTTGATCCCAAGTAATCTCAATACTACATAGAATAACTTTTATATTGGTCCCAAGTAAACTTGTTTCCGTAGTTTAAACATTCTAGCAATAAAGTTCTTTCTTCTGAAAGAAAAATACTTCAAAAGTTTAGCTTCTACTTAATTAGGAAAAAAATTAACTTACCCACAATAGCATGGTACCAAGAATGAAAATCATAAAGCATCCAGGAATTTTTCCTTGTATTACAAAAAATAATAGTGCATACACGTATTTGTCAATAAGGATTGTGCATCGTAATTTCACGAGCTAACCAACATAGTCCATGAATCATCAATTAAGAAAGTTAATATTCATTAACTACCAAATTACTTACAATTCATGAACTAAGAGTTAAGGTTCACGAACTCAAGTTGTTTTTAGGTGCCAACGGATCGCACAGTTCGTGAACTCTAGAAAAATTTGGATGTCAAAATAAAACTCTCTAAATTGCACAGTTCACGAACTAAGAAAAGTGGTTCGCGAACTCTATGCAAATTTGGATGTCAATAGAAAACTCTTCAAATTGCATAATTCGCGAACTAAAAGAAGTGGTTTGCGTACTCAATAACAACTTGGAGTTTTAAGAGCTTAATTCACAAACATAGTTTTTGAACAATTAGAGTTATTTTCAACCTTAAATGTGATAAGTCCTTTAAACATCCATTGATCGATTTCAAGTTTCGAGATCAGTCAAGAGCAATCTTAAACACGAAACATCTTCTTTATATATCATCACTTACTAAATCCAACAACATTGTCTCAGAAGATAAAATGGTTGAAAAAAATGAGTCAAATAGGATAATCAGTATTCACATACCCTTAGAAGTTTTCGTCGATGTCTTCGTGTGATCTTCTGTCTTGAATCTTCAAAGGTATTCAATGATTTCTGATACCCAATTACCTAAATCTAATCCTATTACGCATACTTTGATAGACGTCAAATCAAGAAATGGTTTTGGTCATCTAACATTGACAAAAAACTTGGCATTCCACCCATTGTGGGTTTAACCGAGCAATGTTCTAACACCTAACTTATCTTCATGTTCAAGTTATCTCCCTACATGACCTGCCCGCATAGATCTTAAGATTTTTTGGCTTGAAAGAACCTTGTTTTTTCCTTGGTGTTGTGATTAAACGTTCTGGTTGTTGCCCCTTCCCTCTTACACGGATGGTCATATTTTGTTTGTTATCTTGTGATTCTGCATCCTAATTGACTTGCCCATCCTAGACGATTCCTTGATCCTCATGTGTTATTTGGTTATTGGGGTTTTTTAAAGTGTTTGTTCCGTCCTTCCTGATTTTCCCTGGGTTCTAAGTGGTTATATCATTCCGATTAAGAAGCATTTCCAAGATCTGGCTATGACTTTAGGTGTTATGCCTCAAAGGAACTTAACTTTCCCTAAGTATAATTTTTGAGTCAGTTTGCCAACTTCTAATGTTAGTTGTTTTCCCATTTGTTTACATGCAATATATATGAAAAAAAATACTTATCCCGAGATATCGAGGTAGTTTCTTTAAGTACTTCTTATAAAATTTAGCAAGCAGTTAATATAAATCTTCTGAATTGAGACTTTTCTAACTTGATGTCAGTTATGGCTCTGGTCCCAATACCTCGGTCAGTTCTCTCACTTTTCAGAGAAGGATTTTAGGATGATCCCTAGATACATATAATATCAAGTGAAGCTTTAAGACAAGAATGATCGTTAATATGAAAATTGGTGAATAAAATAATCCGTTCGGATTTTATGGATGGTTATCTTTAGACTTAAAACTTTTCAAAGTTATAAATATATGTAATAATATAAATGTAAAATTATCATTTTTGGGAAAAGAACTTCAAGCTGAAAGATAAACAATTTTGCTCTTATTGAATATCTTTTGCTCACAATATAACAATAGCAAGGTTGTTACCACGAGGAGTTAGAGCATCTCCAATGGAACCTTTATAACTTCCTATTTCTAAGAACATATAGGATTTTTTTCAATTTTTTACCAAAAAAAACATCTCCAACCGAGATGTAATGTTGGATGTGGGGATGAATTGGCCAGTTAGTTATTCACGCATCCTGTAAGCTATCCTCTAGTTTCATAGGTTCTGTTAGAGGATGTAAAGAGTAAGGGTAAATCCAAAAGGATAAAGATAAACCTAAAGAAGAATGTCTAACCAATCAAATAAATACAACTACATTACATTTGTTATCAAAACATTAATGGTCGGAGATTATCCTTCTCATATTCCTAAAAATATAGTAATATTAGAGTCCTAGTTCCCAAAGGATGTACTCCTATATTAACCACATAGGAATATCACAACCTATTGGAGATGCTCTTATGAATTTTCAGTTGTCAAATGTAACATAAGGATTTTTTGTTAAAAAATTATAAACAACTGATAATAAAAATAATTAAAGTGTTAAGATCAAACAATGAGGAGTATTATATTTTAGGAAACCTTTCCCCTTATTAAATAAACAATAATCTAGCATATTCATTTATCTCTTAGGTCAAGCATTCTGGTGTGGTCTATCGCTTGGATATAACTTAATTATAGCCAAGAGATAGAGATCTTGAAAAAGTACCATTATGGGGCTTGACTTGCTGAGAGGGATACCAGGTATCAGTCTAAGTAAAGTGGTTGACTTGACCAGACGAATACCAGGTATCCGTCTTTACAACTTTTCTGTACAGAAAAACGTCCGACTTTCTCCTCATTCAACACTTCCAGCTTTTTTTCTTCATTCTCCCCTCTCCAACCATTTTTATCCCCTTTTGATCTTCAAGGTGTTATAGGTCGATTTGTTGCGTGAGATTTGAAGGGTTTGCTCCATAATCATTGGTGATCCTATTGCATCTTTCAATTTCAAATTCCATCCATAAAATCATCAAAGTTAAGTTACCAAATCTTCGTGTGAGGCACCGCTTTTAGTTTGCCGATATATAGCGTTAACAATCAACATGAATTCTCTCACGTTTTTTTTTATTGTTTTCATCTTAGTTTTTAAGGAACTTGGGTCCCTATTATTATCATTTCATTAAGATTTACAAAGACTTCGTGAATATGTTCCCAAAATATAGTCATTGCTTGCTGAGAACCAATGATTTCATCACAGCTCAATGAAACAAAATGATTGAGTTGTATAGAAAATTTAAGAAAATCTCAAATGATTGAGAAAAAATAATAAATTAGAAGGGATTTGAGTAGGAAATCAAGTTAAAAGAAATTGATTTGGTGTGATTTGAGAAGAGAAAGATGTTGCTATATATAGAGAAAAGTTGTTAATTTTTTTAAAAAATATCCGTTTGGATCCGAATATGGAGAACATAGACCCATTAATGTTGATGGATGGCCAAGATCAGATGTGAGAAAGGTGTAAGAAAAAAAAAGGTCAAACAAGTTTAATTTACGAGACGGATACTAAGAATTCGTCGAGAATGTGACGGATACATAGTATCCGTCCCACCTCTAAAACGGATACTGGGTCTCCGTAAAATGTATTTTTATGACGGAAACCCATTATCCATCTCAAAAGCTTAATTGTAGTCAAACCAAAAGTTTTGGCCAGGTTATAGTCTAATGATGCTCCATAATAGTTTATTTTAACTAGATTAAAGCTATAGCCAAACGAAAATCTTTCCGGTGCTTGGCCTTATCGATCACACATTATTTTCAATCATTGGATAGCAACAAACGATGTATTACACATAGTTATCCCCGAATAAGGAAACGCCTTACTGCAAACATTTGCCGCTTTAGTACCAAGATTTGTCTGCCTGCACCGATTAATAAATGCTTTGTCCCTACTTTTGATCCCTGTTAAGCCTCCACGTGGGTAACATATATTCTACCCTCACATAGCCTCACTTTACCTATATTTTCATGTCAGCAGCTACTCAGGTTCTGGTCACCAAGTTTGACCAAATGACTTCTAATCTTCTAAATACATCCTTAATTTAGTTTAGCGTAGCTGTTAGACATAGGCTTTTTCCTAGATCAAATCTTAACCTTTTGGGTTTTCTTGGATCTTACAAACTACTAGGGAGTCCGATTTTTTTTATCGATAGAGAATATGGTGTCGATGAGTTTTGAAATCCGACTGCTCAATGACTTTATCACTAAACTGTTAGGATCGACGTTATAAAGAAAACAAAAAGAAAGTAATAAAAGACACAAGATTTACTTGGTTCAGCCAAATTAGGCTACGTCCAAGGAGCGGCTGAGGTTTTCACTATGATCACAAAATTAGAGTTCCAGAGGAATACTGTTGTCGCAAATCTGTAACAATGGAATAAACTTAACAGAAAAATAAATTGTTAATGTTAGAAAAAATTTAAAGCACTCTGATGTTGTCACACAAACTGGACAGAGCCACCTGCTCAGCTAATTGTCCTTAACACAATAGTTCTCGGGTACTCCTCAAGAATGAGAGATGCTATACCCCTACTGAGAAGTTGTGTCCAGGATGGAACTGCCCGTTATTAATTGAATTAGCACAACTCAACTAACCCTCTAGAACTTAACAAAAATTTAGGTGAAGAAGAAAATTAAATAAACAAGCAAAGCGCAAGCAAACAAGAAGAGGAGAAAAGAAGACAGGATAGTAGCTGCTTCTGGAGTAGTTTGAAAAGAGAAAAACATTTTCTTTTATAGGTAAAAGTTTGAGGGAGTAATAAATTCTAATTAATGAAAATAAATTCGGAATTGACTTGGCATTAATCACGGTTAAATAAAACGGTAAGAATCTTTTTGTTTTAGGAAACTATAAACAAAAAACAGTAAGTCTTGATAAGGCATACGCCAGGCACACACAAGACACAAGACACAAGTCACAAGTCACATGTCACATGTCACATGTCACATGTCACAAGTCACAAGTCACATGTCACAGGTCGCAGGACGCAGGACGCAGGACGCATGTCGCAGGTCGCAGGCGTGCGTGCTTCGGTGCGAAGCACCACACATGTGTGAAAAGTAAATGTGCTCCAACTAGCCCATTGTTTTAGTCCTCCCCCAACCACAAAAGCTTCTAAACCCTAAGGGCCCTCCCTTAGTTGCAAGTTTTGTGGTAATATAGGGAGAACCCATCTCTAGTTTGTCCAATGTGGGTAGTGAAAATGGAAATGATGTTTCCACCCAATAATTGAGCTAGTGTCCCATAGACCCTAGGATCCACTCATACCAAGACTATCAATTTTAATTATAACAATTCATGTCAAATTCATTTTCTCCAACAATCCCCCATATGAATGAAGAAACCGATAAAAATCAGAAATCAGAAAACGAGAAATACCTCTTAGGCAATAGGTGTCCATAAGGTCTTGAACCTTTGCTTAGTGAGAAATTAACGGAACTACTTGATGGACAGTGAACGCGATGTCTTGAACTGCCATCGTTTGGTGTAGTTCATCAATAACTTCCAGGCGAGATATCTCTGAAGGTGCTGTTAAGTTCATGTCGTTGTGTCCATTTTGGCACTGGACATATCCCGTTTCTCAGAATGCTCTAAAGAATCATCTCAGTTCTCATAGGAAGCGGCCCAGTTCCTCATTCAGATAGTTGAGTTCTATCAAGAGTGTTTACTGCTACACCCCACCTCAATCTTAAATTGAAACTATAGAACTCATTAAGACTTAATGATAAGTCATCCTCACATGCAATCACACTATCACGTCTACACCATAGGGAAGGACAGAGAATGAAATTCTCTGATGGTGTTTCCTTTAACCCACCACAAATTAGTTTTCTCATTCGAAACCTTGATCTTGGGATCTCCAGTCAGCAAGGTTGAGTGTCCTTCATGGCAAGTTTATTTGATGAGCTTAAGCCCCTTCCCCCTCGATGCATTACTAACTATCTCTTTGGACAAGCCTTTCGTCAAAGGGTCCGCGATATTCTCTTTAGACCTCACAAAGTCAACAGAAATAACGCCAGTTGAGATTAGTTGTTTTAGAGAATTGTGTCTTATACGAATATGTATAGACTTTCCATTATAGTTGCTGTTTTTAGCATTAGCTATTGCATCTTGACTATCACAATGTATAGATATAGCTGCCAAAGGCCTATGCCAGAGACGAATATCTTCTAAAAAGCATCTTAGCCAGGCGGCTTCCTCTCCTGCTTTATATGATTCCATAGTGGATCGATCTATACATGTATGTTTGGAACTCTTCCAAGATACAGACCTACAACCTAGAGTGAAAACATATCCACTCATAGACTTAGACTCCTCTGAGTCCGTTATCCAGTTTGCGTCACAATATCCTTCAAGGACCGCAGGGTATCTCTCATAATTTAAACAAAAGTTTAAAGTGTACTTCAAATACCTTAACACTATGATAAGTGTATCCCAATGCTCTTGTCCCGGATTACATGTATACCTACTTAACCTACTCACAGCATAAGCAATGTCTGGTCTCGTCAGTTCATTAAATATATCAGACTTCCTATGACACGTGAATATTCAAGTTGTGAAACTCCACTACCAATTGTTCTTCTTGAGTCTACAACAAGGATCATACGGAGTACAAACAGGTTTACTATCAAACTGGTTATATTTCCTAAGTACAGATTCAACATAATGAGATTGACTAAGACTATATCCATTAGACTCTCTTCTAATTTTCATCCCTAAGATTACATCAGCGGGGCCTAAGTCTTTCATGTCAAAGTTCTCATTTAGCATGTTCTTAGTGGAGTTAATTACATCCATGTTTGTACCAAGTATAAGCATATCATCAACATACAAGCATACAATCACACATGCATCATTCACAAGTTTAGTATAAACACACTTGTCTGATTCATTTATTTTAAAACCACTAGAAATCATTACATGATCAAATTTTTCATGCCATTGTTTAGGTGCTTGTTTCAAGCCATACAATAGATTTTTTCAGTTTACAAACTTTGTTTTCACAACCTTTCACTACAAAGCCCTCAGGTTGGTCCATATAAATTTCTTCATCTAATTCACCATTTAGAAAGGCTGTTTTTACATCCATTTGATGTATCTCTAAGTTATGAATGACAGCGATAGCGATTAACATCCTAATGGAAGTAATTCTCATAACAGGTGAATAAGTGTCAAAGAAATATACACCTTCTAGTTGTTTATAGCCTTTAGCTACTAATCTAGCTTTATATTTTTCCACAGTTCCATCTACTTTACGTTTTCTTTTGAAGATCCATTTACAACCTATGGGTTTACACCCTAGAGGTAAATCTACAATATCCCAAGTATCATTCTGTAGAATGGAATCCATTTCACTGATAATGGATTCTTTCCACCATGGAGCTTCAGAAGAAGTCATGGCTTCTCTAAAAGTCTGTGGATCAGTCTCAGCTAAACAAGTTATGAAGTCTGGCCCAAAAGATTTTTCAACTCTAAGTCTTTTGCCTCTTCTAGGCTCAAATTCATCTTCATCTTCTTCTACAGGTAAAGTCTGACTAGAAGAAAGGACATCTAAGGGATCAACACATATCATGCGAGATTCAGATTTCAAAGGAAAAATATTTTCAAAGAACACAACATCCCTAGATTTCATAATGGTATTCATACCAATTCTGATATTTCAGAACTCACAACCATAAATCTATATACAGTGGAATGTTCAGGGTACCCTATGAAGACGCAGTCAACAATTTTGGGTCCTATCTTGGTCCTCTTAGGTGGAAGGATAAAAACCTTAGCCAAACACCCCTACACTTTGAAGTACGCATAAGAAGGTTGCCTACCTTTCCATAACTCATATGGAGTTTTGTCTGATCCTTTAAAGGGTACTCTGTTTAGGACATAGCAAGCTGAGAGGACGGCCTCCCCCCCACAAGTTCGCTGGTAGTCCTGAACTAATTAACATGGCATTCATCATCTCCTTAAGGGTTCGTTTTTTCCGTTCAGCCACTCCATTAGATTATGGTGAATAAGGAGGGGTTACTTCATGAATGATACCATGTTGCATGCAGAAATCTCCTATAGGGATTACATATTCACCACCACGGTCAGACCTAACGGTTTTAATGGTAGTACTCATTTGGTTTTCAACTTCTAATTTATATATCTTAAAGGCTTCTAAAGCATCATCCTTACCTTTAAGTAATAAATATGACAGTACCTCGTACAGTCATCTATGAATGTGATAAACCATTTTTTACCACCTCTAGTTTGAACTGATTTCATGTCAACTAGGTCTGTGTGAATTAATTATAAGGGTTTAGAATTTCTCTGAATATTTTTCTTATAAGATTTTTTAGCATATTTTGATTCTACGCATATTTCACATTTATGTTCATTTTCCAAAATAAATTTTGGTATGCAGCCTATGCTAGCCAGTTTATTCATTGATTTATAGTGTACATGACCAAGTCTACCATGCCAAACATTCAACGACACACAAATATAAGAAGAATCAGTTTTATTCATTTCAATAGAGGTTACATTCAATTTATATAAACCCTCAGTCTTATAGCCCTTTCCTACATAATCTTTACCCTTAGTTATAATAACTTTCCCAGATTCAAATACAAGTTTAAATCCCTTATTATCTAACACACCACTAGATACAAGATTTTTGCAGATGTCCGGAACATGTAGAACTTCATTCAATGTGAGAGTTTTTCCAGAAGTGAGTTTCAGCCCAACTTTTCCTTTTCCCGCAACCTGTGCTGCGGACGAGTTGCCTATATAAAGCTTTTCTCCTTCCCCTACCTTCTGATAGGAGGTGAACATATCTTTGTTTCCGCAGACATGCTTGGTAGCACCAGAGTCTACCCACCAGTCTCTCACATTGGTAACCAGATTTACTTCAGACACCGTGCCAGAAAACTCGTTCTTGTTTGTTTCAACTAAATTGGCATTGGGATTCTTATTATTATTAAAGTCTTTACGCTTCCTACAGTGTATTTTCATATGGCCAGGAATACCACAAACATAACATGCACCTTTAATTTTACCAATGCCAGATTTTAGTTTTGGGAAAGTACCTTTTCTGTGTTGTCCAGGCTTACGTTTGCTGCGGTCCAAACTTGCAGAAGACTTGTGTTCGCTGACATGGGCTTTGTTGGATATGTCCCTTGTGGAAGATACATTTTTGTCTTTTGAGCACAACAATTCTTCTACTTGAATCTTCTTACCCAATTCCACCATGCTAACTTCACCAGTTTCATGTCTCAGTCTTCGTTTGTATTCATCCCATGAAGTAGGTAATTTCTCAATCACCACAGACACTTGAAATGTTTCATCAATTACCATACCTTCAACAATAATCTCATTAATGAGTTGCTGAAGTTCTAGAAATTGGTCTACCACAGATTTGTCATTAACCATTTTGTATTCCAGGAACCGAGCAACTAAAAACTTCTTACTACCAGCAGTTTCTGCTTCATACTTAGCTTCTAAGGCAGTCCATAAATCAAATGCATTAAAATTTTCTTTTGCATTATAGAAGTCATACAGTGCATCTTCTAAACAGTTAAGGATATGGTTTTTAGCCATATAATTTTGTCTACTCCAACTTTCCAACTCTCCTTCATTTTCCGGTTCATTCAGAGTTTCATCAAAAGGCTTCAGAACCAATTCATCTAACATGTGATAACTCAGAAAAAATAACATTTTTGATTGCCATCTTTTGAAGTCTTTCCCTGAGAACTTCTGAGGTCTGTCAACATCACTCTTGGCCATTGAAACAGAAGTAATAGAACTATTGTGTTAAGATTGTTGTCGCAAATCTGTAACAATGGAATAAACTTAACAGAAAAATAAATTGTTAATGTTAGAAAAAATTTAAAGCACTCTGATGTTGTCACACAAACTGGACAGAGCCACCTGCTCAGCAAATTATCCTTAACACAATAGTTCTCGGGTACTCCTCAAGAATGAGAGATGTTATACCCCTACTGAGAAGTTGTGTCCAGGATAGAACTGCCCGTTATTAATTGAATTAGCACAACTCAATTAACCCTCTAGAACTTAACAGCAATTTAGGTGAAGATGAAAATTAAATAAGCAGGACGCGAAGCACCGCACATGTGTGAAAAGTATGTGTGCTCCAACTAGCCCATTGGTTTAGTCCTCCCCCAACCACAAAAGCTTCTAAACCCTAGGGCCCTCCCTTAGTTGCAAGTTTTGTGGTAATATAGGAAGAACCCATCTCTAGTTTGTCCAATGTGGGACTAACTAAAGGTTCTTCATTCACAAAATAGTGAAAATGGAAATGATGTTTCCACCCAATAATTGAGCTAGTTTCCCATAGATCCTAGGATCAATTCCTACCAAGACTATCAATTTTAATTTTAACAATTCATGTCAAATTCATTTTCTCTAACAAATACAACGATGATAATAATCCTGATACAAACCCTAGATAGGGTAACTCTCTCTATATAGAGATAGACATAACAGCGGACCGCCAATCAGATCGGGTCAAGTACGAAACCGGATCGTGCACTACCAGGCTCCACACAAACATAACATATACTACAATGATATCGACACCAACAGAGAATTACAGATGACATACTAAACCACATATGCACATACTCAACTGATTGAAATATTCATAGAATTTAGCGTTTAAATTTTTAAATATATTACAGATAAAATTTTGAATACTATTATGGGCAGTAGTATTGTAGAGCCGAAATAACACCATGAAGATTTGAAGAACTTAGTGTTGAAGATAAAGAGGGAAAGATATATCATAGATGTAAATGAACTGCTTTTTGGTATGTAGCGGTTTTGGGATCCCATTAAAACCCTTGCTTCTAATCCACTACAACCAAAGAATCTTTTTCTGTGATCTTACCTTCTCGAACAAAGTTAACTATCAACTTGGAAACTGAATCCGGTTTTTCTACATGAGGAACGTGACCAGCATTTGGAATTCGATGCAAAGTTGAGTTTCGCAGTTCAGTATTTAGTCTCTGCATAACACAACAAATAGTTTCTGTCATATGATAATGCAATACAAAATTTGTGCTATGATGCCGTATCCGCTAGTGAGATAATGTGGCAGGATGCATACAGAAGGAGAGCCTTGAAAAAAAAAATGATGAGCTTATAACATAAAATGAACTAACCATGGCCAGTTTGGTGCTGACAATTTTGTCATTTTCACCCCATATGATGAGTGTTCTCTTTCTTATCTGTTTTACAGAAATAGACATAGCATATATCAGAACAGATATCGCCATAACATAATCTGACTGAGTTTCATTCACTTAGTTCTTAAACCAAGAAAACGGTCACTGTGAAGTCGTATATTTGTAGTGCTGCATGATCTCACCTGTTGTATCTGTTGGCAAACATTATATCCCCCACTGATCATAAAGTCAACTGTTGCATCTTCCCACCAAGGCAATAAGCAATGTAAACGGCCAATCTGAATTCGACCACGAGCATATAAGATTATTAGTCCAAATACTAACACTTAACACACGGCGAAGTAAAGGAAAGCAAGATGCTCACACTAGTCCACTCTATGGCAGAATTGAACGAAATTCCATAAATGCCCAGATAATTCCCATACAAACGCAAGGGAAAACTCTTCAATAAGGATACCTGATCGATCCAAGAGAGTGTCACATGTTTTAGATTTCTCGATAGAACTATATGGGCTGAAGTAAATCAGAAGCAAATAACAATGACTAAAATTAATGTAAACTTGTCATGATGAATGCTATAAGAGTTCCGTGAATTCTGTATTAAAAAAAAAATTAGGCCGCATAGTTACACACTCACCCCAGCATATGCTATACCTTTAGGCAATGCAGATAACTTCCCGGTGCCTTCTTTATGGACACTCGCACCAATTAGCACCAGTTTCTCAACCTTCAGATTAAAATTGGGCCAAGAAAAACAAAAGTGTCATTTCAGAGTGCAGCAACATCTCTAGTACAATGGCTAAAATTTTAGTTGGATTCCTACTATTAATATTTAAGGTTTAAATGTTAGTAGGCATCAACCTTGGATTCGACAAAGTAGACTGGTCATGTCGTGGTCAATTAAATGGTGATTGTGAATGAGTTTCTTCTATAAGCTTTTAACGCAACACACGCTCATGAATCAATAACCAGAAGTACTTACAGCTTCTGGATGGTTTAACGCAAAGTCAATTGCAACAGCAGCACCAAGACTTGGTCCAACTAATATCATTGGCCTTCTTATATATGACTTCCAAAGCTGCGATACAGCTATGATAAACTCGAGTCAGTGAACAAAAATGGTAACAGTAGAATACACAAGAACCAAATTATGAAACGTAAGAAGATTATATGAAGTGACGAAATACCTGATATAGATGCTCACGCTTTGATGTCACGTTACATGGTGGAAGGATGCCTGATATGAATCAAAAACAGAATTTCAGTACATCGGTCTACAACTACTACAAAGGCACCAATACTTAATGATCCATACAAACTGAGGTAAGAACATACTCAAATCAGAGAAACCCCAACCAAGTATATCCACTGCCCATGTCTCCATTCCAGCTTCTTCGAGTAACGGGTATATATATCTCCATTCTAAACAAGAGCTGGGTAATTTATGTTGAAAAACAATGGTTAAAAAATTGAGTTTTAAATCTTTTATTAAAATATATAATATTGTGTCTATTTGGATTCCAGCTCCTAACCTATTGGTCTGTTTTGGTTTTTCCTTTGTTTTCTTTTATGAATGGAACACTTTAGTCCTATATCGGGGAGTTTCGACTTCTTAAACTGTATTAAGAGATAAATAAATTTTTCTCAACCTATTTTGATATCCAAGGAAAAAGGGTTTCTCCATATTTTCGGAGAGATCGAAAAATAAGGATTTTTTATTATCTTTCTTAAGTTTTTTTACGAGATTTTCCTTGAAGGGTTTTTCTGAGTTGCCAAGCTTAAGTTGAGCATCTACTACGAGTGCTAGTAGTAGGTGTAGTAGGGTGTTTTATCCTGGAGGCATCCGTCTTGTGGAGGCTATAACATCACTCTTGAGTGTAGCCGGGCGCTAATGTCTTAAAGACAGCGTGTTGAACACGTGACTCACTCTGTTTTTCCAAAGTTTTGATACATATCATCTTGATGTTGCAGAGATATGAGGAGCTCATCCATTTTGGCGAATCACTTTCATTAAGAGCTAAGTAACAACAACTTTTATTTATTTGATTTTCTTCATTTTTGATTATTGCGCCTAACAATCTTAAGACATTAGGTTTAGTAATAATTATAAATGAATGACCGATTTGTGAATCGTTGGCGTTGATATTATATTGGATAACAAAGGATGTTAATTGTGAAGTGGAATTGAGTTTTTTGGTTAGTTGTAGAGTTTCGATTATATCTCTCAACTTAAGAGGGATTTCGATAAATCCTCTTAACCGAATATAGTAGGCATCCTGATCGTTACCCACACCAAATTTCAGAATTTTTGGAGTTATAAAAGTACTTTTTAGGTATTTTAAAACGGAGAAACGTTTCTAAAAAATTCTAACGGGCAGAAAAATATTGTTGACTAAATTAGTTTTTCTGGGGTAACCATGAGTTTTTTGAAATGGTGATTCAAACGAAGTTTGTAGATCTAGATGCTATCTTCAAAACTCATTTTTACTTTCATATTCAGAATTGTGGTTTGTGAGATATGGTGTTTGTAAAAACGTTGCACATGTTTTTCCAGAATATCAATAATTGTATCTAAGCTCTACATTACTATGAGATCTTGCAACAATTTATAATGGTACTTTGTCACCTTGGATATAACATGAAAAACCAGTACTAGTGAGTGTTTTTATCCATAATAGACTCGAGATTTCAATTTAGGTTAAATATTTCTTATAAACAAATTAGAGCAAGTAACGAATTGATTTTTGTGACGTAAAGTGATAATCTTTTATATGTGTTAGATTAGTATCACATTGCTAATGAATAATTATATGTTGAATCAGTTATGTATGAGTTATGCATTGTGTTATAAATCACTTTGATTATATGTGCTCTGTGTAGTATCAATTGGCGTGAATCACATGATTGGTTCATAATTGTGTATTAGTAATTTCTATGGTGATTTCTAAATCATGTCGAATATGTTATCTGGTGTTGAAAATACGAGAATCATAATACACTAATATACCATAGTCATATGGATAGCGAGGTATAAAATATCTTTTAGTAACTAGTGCAACAAGAAGGTTAAGCGATCATATGTGCTTGAATTGATATGTATGTACACAAAAATCGTTTAGGGGTTTTATTACCAAGTTTTGTTACTTACTGATTATAGTGATAGTCTAATATGAAAAGATACTTAAGTAACTTGACAACTATGTATTGTTAATTAATATCTTGATAAGATGAGCACTTATAATATCTTGATAATTTGATATTACTTATGTCGAATGAAAGTATCAACCAATTTTTTGAATCCTAGTTGGTCAAAAGTTTTATCATCTTAATTTCAATGATAGATTAAGTGTTAATCTGTGATAGCTTATGTTTTTTAGTTGTGTGCTTATCTCTTCGGAATAGAGAATTTTATATTTGTATATTCAAATTTGAATGGAACAATTGACATTCTTATTGTGTTAAGTAATTTTACTTTTCAGTGGAGATGATAAACAAAATTGGTTGGTAAATGCCAGAAGTGATGGAACGTGTGCTCCAAAAAAGGCATGTTTTGTCTTCTACCAAGAATGGAAAAGATCAAAAGCATTTTCATGAACAATTCAACTATCAAAATAGTTAAAGAAATAGGTAAATGATGTGCAAGGCTTATCAGGTATGGACATTAATTAGATTATGATATCATTCTCAATATGTGCATTACGAATTAAAACTAGTGCCAAATGCTATCTACCTAAGTTACTATGAAATGTTATACTTGGAAATATGTTCTTGTGATGCTTTGAGTGTTAGCTTAATAGAACAAGACAACAATAGATAAAAGGGAAAATCGTTAATGAATTGAGAATGAATACATGAACATGTTAAATCATAATGTTGGTATAAAGTACCATTATATGGTGTATCTTAGTTAGATGCAACCTAAAAGATACATAATTGTAGTTTCTTATGTTGAGAAATCCTGATAATTATGATAAGGGACGACACATAGATGTCCTAATGCCTCAATTGTGGGGGTATAAGATGGAAACAAGTGTTTGTTTGATTTCTCAAGCAGATTCATATAAGACCCTAGACTTATATGTGTCGTACCTTATAGACCTTAATTGTGGGGGTCTAAGGTGAGAATGAAGAGTCTTCTTCTTTAGCAAACCTAGACTACATCAGGCATTGTTTACCATTATTGTTAGTATGCTACATTATATGTATGTTGAGGCATTATACTTAAATGGTTGGTTAAAGGTGGACAAACCTTAAGGGTTTGGTTAGCGCTAGGGGTATAAACTGATTACACCTACACATACTTGACCTAAACCAAGTTGTAAGTCAATGACCTAACAATATTGTTATGTGACGATGATAAATACTAGTGATGTGACACTAATGAATTTAATAAGTATATTTACACTAAATCAATTGAAGGTGCATATGTTTAGCATCCCTTTTTATATGTTTTACAACCACTAACAAATTTTTGTTGTTTAAAGTTTGACATGAAACTAATATGTTGTTGAAGTGGTCTAAAGGATCAGAAAGAACCAAAATCAAATTTTGATGATATAGCTTCTGTATAATGTGTTTAATGTATGTTGTAAAATAGATGTCGCATAGTTTACAGTCACGGTTTTTGTACCTCTTATCTTGAAGGACCTTTGCATATCCCCCACAAATACACTTGTGAACCCAGAAGAATCAGTGGGATGATATGATCATAAGTTGGAGTAATTGAGGTACATTTTAATTTATGTATGTACATGATACATATTGCATTGACCTTCAGAGATGTTGTGATTTCAGGATTTGGAGAGTCTTAGCCTATGTGTGCACCCTTTTAAGTTGTATAAGTAGTTGGAAATACTCCAACAGGCATGAGGAACTCGTCTGAGATGAACTAAGAGTTTTCTCGCTTAAATTAAAGCATAAGAGGAAGTTGAATTATTAAATTCTTTTTTTGGAAGACATTCCTCTGTGACCGAAACATATGGCCACCATTGTTGAAACTCAATTGACTATGTGAGTCTAAAGTAAATGAGCAATGGAAAAGTCTAGACAAACTCGGAGAAGGCTGATTCGGTAAGAAAACTACTCTATGATGAAATGATTTTTATAGACTTAGCGAAGTCAAGAGAGAAATCAGTGGATACTTTGACAAAAGGATAATCTAGAGAGACAGTTTGTTATTGCATCAAAGGGGATGGGGATTAAACTCATTAAATAAACTTGCCATGAAGGATACTCAACCTTGTTGACTGGAGATCCCAAGATCAAAGTTTTGAATGAGACAACTAATTTGTGGTGGGTTAAAGGAAACACTATCAGAGAATTTTATTATATGTCCCTTCCCTATGGTGTAGACGTGATAGTGTGACTGCATATGAATGATGACTTTTAAGAAATCTTAATGAGTTTCTATAGTTTCAATTTAAGATTGAAGTGGGGTGTAGCAGTAAACACTCTTGATAGAACTCACCTATCTGAATGTGGAAGTGGACCGCTTCTTATGAGAATGAAGTTGATTCTCTAGAGCATTCAGAGAAACGGGATATTTTTTCAAGGCCAAAATGAGCACAACCGCACGAGATTGGCAACAACCTTAGAGATATCATGCATGTTGGTTATCGTGAATTACACCAAAAGCTAGCAGTTCAAGACATTGCATTCACTGTCTCTAGTAAGTAGTTCCGATAATCTCTCACTAAGAAAAGGTTCAAGACCTCATGGACACTTTTGCCTATATGGTATTTACTGTTTTCTATGTGATTTTCAGTTTTTTATCGAGATTTAATTCATTTTGAGAAAATAATTTTTATGTTGTTTTCTATGGTCTTGGTATTACTGATACTTAGGACCTAAGGGTCGCTAAGGGATCACTGGCTCATTTTCACTTTGGTGAACAGAACCTTTAATCCCACTATGGGAAACTAAAGATGAAAGCTCTCTATACTATTATGATTTATGCAATTAATATTATGACCCTGGAGTCAGCACATTTTTGTAGAAGGAAAGGACATTGGAATGGCTAGGTATGACTTCAACACACGCACGGTCCATCTGTCTTTTCAGTCAGATCGGGTCATGGTATTTACGGTGTTGGTTTACCAAGATCTATTTTTGTTTTTCATGTTTTACTGAGGTTTTCATTCATGTGGGGGATTGTTGGAAAACAATGGCTAAAAAAATAAATTTTAAATCTTTTATTAAAATATAAAATATTGTGTCTATTTGGGTTCGATCTTATGACCTATTGGTCACTTTACATGTTTTGGTTTTTTCTTTGTTTTTTTCTTTGAATGAAACACTTTAGTCCCACATCGAGGAGTTTTCACTTCTTAAGTTGTATTAAGAGATTATATAAACAAATTTTTCTCAACCTTTTTTGACATCCAAGGAAAAAGGGTTTCTCCATATTTTTGGAGAGATCAAAAAAATAATAATTTTTTATTATCTTTCTTAAGTTTTTTCGAGATTTTCCTTGAAGGGTTTTTCTGAGTTGTCAAGCTCAAGTTGAGCATCTACTACGAGTGATAATGTCTTAAGGACAGCGTGTTGAACACGTGACTTACTCCGTTTTCCCAAAATTTTGCTATATATCATCTTGATGTTGTGGAGATACGAGGAACTCATCCGTTTTGACGAATCATTTCCGTTAAAAACTAAGTATCAATAACTTTTATTTATTTAATTTTCTTCATTTTTAATTATTGTGCCCAACAATTTATACGATAGTATAGTATGAATTACTCGAGCTTAGCAATCAAAAATACTTATGAAGTATAAAGACCATGAGCATGTACCTATCAAAACCATGTAGAAGAACAAGCGGATGTTTCTCGTTCTGCGTCGATGGCTTCACACAGGTACTAAGAATGGAATTTTCCGAGAAACTAATCTGCTTCAGAAGGAGCAGGAACCCGTACAAATTTACAAAAACGAACTGGATGTAGTAAATGGAATGCGTAATATCGTCAATGAACATTACCTACCCCTCATTTTTTTCAATTTATCAATGTCGTCTTGTTAAGAGAATATGGCTTACTCCTCATTACACCCGCATAATTAAACTAAAAGTTCTACAATGCAGCAAAGTGACTAAGATCTGACTAAGTTAACTGAAAGCAAAGTTACTAAAGCAAGCAGAAATCCACCAAAATTGAAAACTATATAACATCATCATCAACAAAAATAAGAAATAAATGGATACAGAAAACCCAACCTGTACTGGAAGTCTCTCAATCCTCTGAGCAAGTTTCCTAGCATATGGGTCTTCGATTTTCTCAACTTCTTTAGGTAAAAATGAAGGAAACCCACTTCCAGACACCCTAAAACTCATTGAAACTCTGCTAGTAGTGATCAATGTAGCTGAAGAAAAGGCCATCAGCAGGGAAGACATTATTAACTGAGATACTGATTTGATTTCTCTCTTCACTATCTCTCCCTCACTTTATCACAGAGGCATCACAAGGAACAGTCTAGTTCTTGCCTTGTAGTGTTATGAAGTACTGCTGCACATGGATGGGTGAGTAAACATTTAAAATCTGTACCACGTTTTCCCGATGTGAAGTGGCTGATACTCATTAATGGCTGTTTGCTAAGAGAAGAAACTTGAATGTTGACATAACGCTGCCTTTTCAATCAGTAATATTTGTTCTCTGGTGGTGTACAATACATATTAGTTCTCTGTTACATGCTTCAAAAAGAAAAATGAAAGTTCTCTATTATATAATCTGCATTTAGCAACGTACTTGCCAGGGGACCAGTTTGCCCTGCCGAGGCCACTAATAAAGTAAAATTGTACGAGTTCTGACTCTTGGGACAAGGTAATGCACGGACGAGAGCTAGGACACAGGGTCAAGGTGCGCATTGCTGTGCCTGTGTGGTGTTTAGTGTGTGAGAGAAAAAAAAAGGTTGCCAAACTATAATCTAGATGGCAAAACAGATTTAAAAGGTAATCAAATTGTTTTTAATAAATTGTCCGATTCTATTGTTGTTGTTTATATAAATGATAAAAATAGACGTACCATTCGAATGGTTGTATTCTTATTTATTGGTTGTTACATTAATTATTAAAAGTATAATTAAATTTTAATTATTATACATATACACTACTTCTTTTATAAAAAAAATTACTATCACTTTTTTATTTTAACCTAAAACGTAAATAGATAGTAATTGTTTTATTAGGACAGAGGGAATATTTAATTATGCTTCAAGAAAATACACTCCCTTTATCCCTATTTAGATGAAGGTTTATAGTATTTTATAAGTCTCATATTAGATGAAGGTTTTCATATTTTCCAATAATTTTTTTCTGATTTATCCCTATTTCAATATCATACACTAACTTGGGAAATAGTGTAAACTCAAAATTCTAAGTGGCAATCTTAAAATCTCTATTTTAAAAACAATTTATCTTCACAACTAAAATAATTTTGTAACTTTACATTAAATACTGGAACGAAAAACTAGGAGCAATAGGAAATATAATTAAAGGTATTTCTAGAAAGCTTTTAGATATTTATATAGGGACGGGGGAGTATTTATTTCTCAGATATTTAATTTAGCTATTATTATTATTATAGAACGAGAATTTTATTAGATATGAAAAACCGATTACACATTAGTGGTGGGAAGCCTCGCCACAAGCTGGGCTCCTACACCCTTTTGTATGGAAATGCCTAGTCTAAAGAAAACGAAGTTGCCTATTTTGTAATTGTAGTCTAGACTTGCAATACGGTTCTGCAGCCTCGACACTAAAACTATAAGGTCCTCTCCTAATTCTCCTAAAGTGGTGAACGCTAGCACACTGAAACCATATCCATGTTCTTCGCATTGGGTTAGGAATCTTCACATTAAAGCGGTTATTATTATTATTATTATTATTATTATTATTATTATTATTATTATT
>JAJJMC010019642.1:13690598-13740696 GCA_023531435.1 Papaver californicum
TTATTATTATTATTATTATTATTATTATTATTATTATTATTATTATTATTATTAGTGTAATCGTGATTATGATTATTGTTACTAAATATTATTATTTTTACAATTATAATTTGTGATAACCGCTTTCTTTTTTCATTTTTTTTTATAAACAAAGAGCTCAAAAGAGCCTACAAAGCAAAAGAACTAACTAATCTTGGTGTAGCAACACCAACTACATCCTTAAAAATTACAGAAGCAAGAAAATCATGGATATTTCCCTTCCACACGCCTTCAAATTTCTTATTGGCAACTCATTTGGCTAAATAGTCAGCCACATTGTTGGCTTCTCTGTACCTCTACGAAAACTTGACATGGTTAAATGATCCTTTTAGGTTAGCAATTTCCTTAATCAAACCAACAATATCGCAGTGAGGTTGGGCTTCATCACAACAAAGTTGAATTGCATAACTTGAGTCACTTTCCACCTCCATATTTTGCTAACCCAATTCAGCAATCAATCTTAGTCTATCTCTAATTGCCCACACCTCTGCAACAATGTTATTATTCTTGAAGATGTGTTGACGATAACACCCAATGAAAGCTCCCGCCTCATCTCGAATGACTCCACCAATTCCTGCAAATCTATCATCATTAGAAGATCCATCTGTGTTCATCCTGTAGTAGCCCTGGCAAGGAGGTTTCCACGCAATGAACACTTCTTCTTTGGCCTGACATTTAGCATCCATTACAGACTTCACTTGATAAAATTCTCTTGCTGACTTGATAGCATTATCAAGAATCCATAATCCAGTAAACTAAGTCTTCCATACACACATTTGGTCATGTGAAACCAAATACCCCACAAGATGAATGAGCAGACATCCATCCGTTTCACCCCCCCCCACATAACCCTGAAAAGAGCAAATCCTTTTAAGAAAGTTAGGACTTGGAACTTCAAGATCAATCTGGAGCCCAATCCACTCCCTTATCTTCTTCCAAATTGGCCAAACAGCTGCACAACCAAAAAATAAGTGTAAAATTGTTTCCAAATCATTGTTACAAAGAGAGTATCCTGGATGACTACCAATTCCTCTGTGATAGAGGGATTCATTGACATTGAGTTTTTTATGACAGAACAACCGAAGGAAGAGCTTGTATTTAAAAGGGAAATTAAGCTTCCAGATGAAACTCTACTCCTGGCTGCTTACCTGATGTACAGATTCCTGCAATTGTAAAAATTTGTAAGCATCCTTGGTACTCACAATCCCAGTATTACTAGCAATACATATTGGACCATTAACAACACCGCCATCATTATTAACAGGAATGACACGGATAGAATTGATAATTTCAGGAGCAACACTATTTTGTAACTTAGTTATATCCCAATCACATCCATTATTTTTAAAATAGGAGTTGACATTTTCCTTAGGTAAGTTATTAGGATCAAGCTCAGATAGATAAGCAATAGAGCCCTCCCCAATCCAACTATCTCTCCAGAAATCAATCTTAGTCCCATCACCCATATTTTATCTAAGGAAGTCTCTAGTGGCATTTATACCGTTAATGATACTACGCTAGCAAACAGAAGCCTTAGTATTTTTTTCAGCCCTCCAGAAATCCACAGAACTGTGATACTTGGCTTTTAATAATGTAGCCACCATACTGTTAGGTTCAGAAAATAAATTCCAAGCCATTTTAGCAAGTAAAGATAGATTACTGATTTCTAGATTCCTAACAATATCACCTCCAAATTTTTTTGGTTTGCAAACGGTAGACCAGTTAACATTATGGATTCCCCTACTATCCTTGTCCCTACCCAAAAAGAAATTCCTTCTAAATTTATCGATTTTTTTTACAGACCTTTAGGCAACTTAACAACATACATAACATAAAAGGAAACAAGATCAATACAAGCATTTAAAAGGGTATGCCTGCCAGCTAAATTAAGCTTTTTGTACTTTCATCCCTGTAGCCTGCTACTAATCTTATCAAACATGTCCATATAGGCTTTTTCACTTACTTTACCCCACTGAAGTGGCACACCTAGATACTTACCTGGATTACTGGTGTGTATTGTAGCACGTCAAAATTATATCACTTTCACTCAAACATATTGTGATGAAGCTAGAGTAAGTAAGTGTTTTTTCCACGAGAGGCTTTTGTTATTATCTTGGTCTTTCAATTTCTCAAGTAAGAATAAGGGGATTTTGGTTTTAGAATTATTTAAAGTAAATAAAACCAAGTAAAAAGGAAGCAAAACAAATGTTTCTAAAGTAATCAAGATGATCAAGGTATTGGTTAAAGAATTGTATCATTCACAAATATGTATTTTTCTCAATAATTAGAACTGATATCTAATCTCATTGTCAAAAACCCTAGAATACTTTGATCGCAAGAGTATCCCGTCAATTTCCAAAAATCATCACAAACATATTAAAAAGATGCGAATTTGAATTCTACCTAGAGAACAACCCAACGTGTAAAAAATATTAATCGAGTTTAATTCCCCATGAACATTATGTTTAGTGAAATAAGGTTAATCAATGCAATTGAACGTGGAAAACACACTAATTGAATTTAACAAAGATTATGATTCACATGTGTTTGCTAGGATGTATCACTACAAGCAACAACCACACTTATACTACTTGAAATCAGAATTCGTCAACTTTTTCGTATTAAAAACCTTAATTTAGCTTTAGAGATGAAAACAAGTTAAATTGATTCTGGACTCAACCAACAAAGTGTTCAAATCATGCAAAAGTTATAAATAATGAATCATAAACGACTAATATTGAGACAAAACTAATATATTAATCAAATACCATGTTTGAGAAATCAACTTGAATCCTTAACCAATAATATGTATTTAGCTACTCATAATTATGGAGTTCATACACATATAAAGTAAATAAGAAGATAAAATATTGCAAACCCTAGATGTATGAAAGAGAATGACGGTTCTTGCTCCCGAAGATCAATTGTAAAATTGTGTAGAAAGTTATAAAAAACTCTCCCTTTTATATCTCTTTTTGTTTCCAAAATTAGGTCAAACTCTCCTTTTCCAAGTCAAAATCCAATAATTCCACCTACTAGCCCATTAAGCCCATGAGTAAAAATAATTCATATAAAAACTGTCAAATTTGGATACCGAAAAATTGTCATTGACGCTGGAATCCGGTCATCTGAATAGTGTAGTCGACCACCTGAGTCAAACTAACGGCTATCGTTAACTTTAACAGTCAAACTAACGGTCATAGGTCAAGGTCAAGTTGAGTTAGCCGAGTCAGCTGACTTGGTGTGATAGGTCTAATTGGCTGAGTTGGATCAGCTCATTTGGATCGCTGAGTCGACTCGGCTGGACAGAGAATCCGGCAGAGTCTCCCCTGTTCTTGGCTGAATTCCGGCCAATTTCAGGCCATTTTATTAGCTCCTTCCCTGCACAGTTTAACATATTCAAACCACAAACCATTTACAACACAACCTATTGTTTTTCTTCCCAGTTTAATTTCCTAGCATTTATCTACACAGAATGAACCATTCAAGCCACAAACCCATTTCATCACCAATTTCAATGCACCATTGATTCATAGTCACTACCAATTCTTCCCTGTAAGATTCTTTGAAGCAGCATCATTCCAACCTTTTCAGATGTAACCACCAGCACTAGTTCACTTGCAAACCATGCTTCCTAACATTCATCTACCAAACCATTCGATTCCAACTGTGTATTCTTCCAACCAAATCCTAACTTCAATCTCTGTCTCATCCATTTCTTTGTAACTCATTCCAGAATTCATAACAATAATCAAAACCCCAGCTCATATTTTCCTTCATTTTCTAACCCATTCAACCTGAACCCTCACAGAATCTCCATTTCTTCTCTTCCGGCCACAGAAAACCCCCAAATCATAACTGATTCTTGTTCTTCTCAGCTAACAAACCATCATCACCGTCTCTATCTGATTTATTCTTGTTCATTTAACCAAACCCTAAAAGCAAACTCGAGAACCCATTCTTCCGAATTTCTCTATCATGGCTTGCTGCTCAGATTCTCGGTCTTCTCCTCTCAATCACTGAGTTCTAGCAACTCAGACTTACTCTCTTAGCAACATCGCTTCCATTGTCTTCTCTTGATCTGAAGTTTAATCTCCATCTTGATATGTTCTATTCTCTTCTCCATTCAAGACACCAGTGACTCAAATTCCATCTCCTATTTCTCTGCTGCTCTTTCTCGATCCATCACATACCTTCTTCTCTAACAGATCCACCATCTCTCAAATCTTCACATTTCTCTTTTTAAGCTCCCGTGAAATGAATTGGGGAAGAACAAACCTAATTTCAGTTAGGTTATAAGAAAGGGGATAGCTAAATGCACCCAAGGTTTTCATATACGGGCCATCACTACGAATAAGTAATAAAATTAAATGGTCCCTTAGCATATGGCCGGCTGTGAAAAGCACTTGTCTGTGAAATTCCAATTATGCTCTTTTTACATCTAATTTTTCTTCTTTTGCGCCATATGACTCCAAAGAACCTAAGAACTCAAAAACAAATGTAAAATACATAATTTACAAAAAAAATAGCAAAGAATAAATCATAAATATTAATTAAGGTGTTTTAGACACCTATCAAATTCCCCACAATTAGACTTTTCTAGTCCTCGAGCAAACTAAACTAAACTAAACTAATCTAAAATACAACAACTTCGTTTTGTTGAGAGTACGGTTACACTTAGCATGTGTAACAATCCTTTAAACCCCTATGTGTCTCTAGTGGACGAGTTATAGTCTCGTGAGGATTTATTAGAAATTTACCCACAAAACCTAATCCAACTTTCAAATATTCCAAAGCGCATGCATCCGAAGAGCTAAGAAGACATAAAGTTTCTGCATACTAATAATAAGAATTTAGATGTATCAAAGAACATTATTTCCATGATTAAATCTTGAGTTAAGAGAAAACCACCATATGAAAGAATTCAGGTTCGAGGGTGATTGAATGTTTCAGCCTCACCAATAGGGTTTTATGAAATTGACCCTCAAAAGACGCACTTTATGGTTCTCATATGTTCAGAAAGGAATACAAATAGAAACTCTGCACACGTTGCATGGTAGGAAGGAAAAAGCTTCTGAATTATATCTGAATATCCCATAGAAATATGGGAAGAAAAATACATATTTATTGATGATCTCTACGAAAGGAAATCAACCACTATGCGGGGATGAGAATGCTTACTTATCTTCTCACCAGATTCACAATCATCACCATTCCCACAGCGTCCCATAGAAACGTCTTTGTTTTCAGCTTTAACTGTAGATGATGAACTCTTGAACTTCATAGAACTCTGACAATTTCTAACTCTAATCTTCACAAATTCTTGTTGCTTAAAACTTCTTTATAGATTTCTTCTTCCCCACGGCCTTAACGAATAAATAAAAAACAAATATACTCTAAAACAATAAAAACAAATTTTTTTTTCTTTTTTTCTGTTTTTTTTTTTATTTTTTTTTTAATTTTTTTTTTTTTTTTTAATACAAGAAATATGAAGAAAAAAAAATGAAAAGATAGCAAAGAAACTATATGGACGTGGAGAAGGGACTTTACCACTTGATTCGTCACAACTTATATTGTCTCGGTATCATAAACTTAATAAAAATCCACTTCTTTTGATTTTTCCGCTCTTGTACTTAGTCTTCAACTATGATATAAAATTCTGCTCCTTATATTATTACTTTTAAACCTTGAATGTCTTCAACTTTCCTTTAAATTTGTAATGTTTCGCTTGTTCATGATGATTTTTTCTATGGAACTGCTCTTGTCGAGAGAATGGTGCCAACTGCAAACAAGACTACAAGATAGAGTTAGCAATTCTGATGACACCCTCATGATTGATGAAATAGTACTCAAGAGATCAAAAAGTAGTGTTGAAATGGTGCGAGGTTGGGTAGATCATCATTCTACCCGGAATTTGCACAGATGAAACACTCTAAATGGACAATTGAAAGTTTGGTGCCTCACTCAGGGTATTGAATGATCAGCTTCTCTAATAGTGAACTCGCCACCGACGATTTAAGTCCCTTTTTTTCATCTCTAGCCTCTCAATAACTAAGAAACCCGAGTATAGATCTCTAATACTTCTAAGTTCAGTTATTTTAGTAAGAACTCTGTATGTAGCTAGAAGTATACTAAGTGACTCTAAAATATCTATAAGTTGGATGTTTCATGCAAATAATTACAAGAAAGTTAAAAAATTTCTGCCTAAAAAGTGAATACTTAAGAATCCTATATGATTAACCACTCCCTCACACTTAAACTTTACATCGTCTTCAATGTAAATTAACTCATCCAATGTAAATTCAAGGTGGGAATCTTATAATGATATGAAAATTTCGATAAATAACAAGAAAAAGTACAAGAAATACTAAACCAATGGGTTACCTCCCATGCAACGCTTGGTTTAACGTCATCATCCCGACTATAAAGAGTAGGGAAAAAATCTGATGGGTTGACTCCCATGAAGCTAATAATCTTGTATCCCTGCAAAAAGAAAGAAAAACAAAAACAAAAACAAAAATCCTACTAATATACACTAAACATGATCCCAAACAGTTTTAGTCTTGATAGACCGGATTTTCGAGGAAGACAGTTTCCACCTCGGTGTTCTTAAGCTCTAAATATGGTTTCACTCTTTGTCCATTTACTTTAAAAACATTACCAAATTCTCGATTCTCAAGTTCGACAGCCCCATGAGGGAAAACTTCTTTGACATAATACGGGCATGTCCAACGAAATCTTAGCTTACCAGGAAATAAATGCAACCTAGAATTATACAAGAGAACTTTTTGGACTTTCGACTAATCGATTTATCATGAAACGCTTTAGTTTTCTCTTTGTAAAGATTTGCATTCTCATATGCATCATTCCTAATTTATTCCAACTCATTAAGTTGAAGCTTATGATGATTCCCAGATGTGGACAAATCAACATTAAAAGTCTTAATTACCCAGTGGGCTTTATGTTCTAACTCAACAGGTAAATGAGAGGCTTTCCCATAGACAAGTCTAAAGGGGGACATACCGATGGGTATCTTATAAGCAGTCCGGTATTCCCAAAGTGCGTCCAATAACCGTGTAGACGAATCTTTACGATTAGGATTAACTGTTTTATCTAATATCTGCTTAATTTGTCGGTTAGAAACTTCGACTTGACCACAAGTCTGGGGATGATATGGTGTAAAAACTTTATGTGTAATGAAGTACTTACTTAAAAGTGTCTTAAAAGATCTATTGTAAAAATGTGATCCTCCATCACTAATAATGGCTTTAGGGGTACCAAATCGAGAAAATATATATTCTCTAACGAACTTGATCACAACATGGAGATCATTCGTCTTGGTAGGTATGGATTCCACCCATTTAGATACATAATCAACCGCTAATAAGATGTAAACATTACCATTCAAAGTGGGAAAAGGTCCCATGAAGTCTATCCCACATACATCAAATATCTCAACTATCAATATGGAGCTTAATGGCATCATATTCCACCGAGTAATCCTTCCCAACTTTTGGCACCTGTCACAACTCTTGCAAAACTCTTGAGAATCATAAAACAAAGTAGGCCAATAAAATCCACATTGCAGAATTTTGGCAGCAGTTTTCTTAGCACTAAAATGGCCACCACAAGCATAAGAATGGCAAAAAGTGATAACACTCATAACTTCATCATTAAGAACACATCGAATAATCTGATCAGGACAATACTTAAACAAATATGGATCATCCCACAAGAAATGCTTAACCTCAGCTAAAAATTTAATTTTATCTTGTTTCGACCAATCTTCAGGTAATTGACCAATAGCAAGATAATTAACAATATCATCATACCAAGGCAAGCGAGAAATAACAAACAGTTGTTCATCAGGAAATATTTCATGCATAGGTAAGACATCATCAGAAGACTCTAAAACGATCCTAGAAATGTGATCTGCTACTACGTTCTCAGAACCCTTCTTGTCCCGAATATCTAAATCAAATTCCTGCAGCAATAATATCCATCTAATCAACCTAGGTTTAGCATCCTTCTTAGATAGAAGGTATTTCAAGGCATCATGATCATAGAATATAATAATCTTAGACCCTAAAAGGTAAGGTCTGAATTTTTCTAAGGCAAACACAATCGACAAAAGTTCTTTCTCCGTTGTAGAGTAATTCAATTGTGCACCATTCAAGGTCTTACTAGCATAGTAAATGACATGGTGTGCTTTATTCTTACGTTGTCCTAAAACAGCTCCAACTGCATAATTGGAGGCATCACACATAATCTCAAATGGAAGACTCCAATCATGTGGTTGTATAATAGGGGAGTTAACAACAATTTCAGCTTCTCAAAAGCTGCAATACAAGTTTCATCAAAGACAAAAGTGTCGTCCTTACCAAGAAGGTTGCATAAAGGGTGTGAGATCTTACTGAAATCTTTAATAAAATGACGATAAAAACCGGCATGGTCTGAGAATGATCTAACTTCCGTAACCGTACGTGGGGGTTTCAAATCAGAAATCAAATCGACTTTAGCTTTGTCTACTTTTATTCCCTTGGAAGAAACAATGTGACCTAGAACAATTCCTGAATGAACCATAAAGTTACATTTCTCCCAATTCAATACTAGATCCTTCTCCTAGGATCTCACTAAGACAAGAGTGAGATGATGGAGACATTCATCAAAAGACGACCTGAAAAAAGAAAAATCATCCATAAAAACTTCAATAAACCTCTCTACCATGTCTGAAATTATGCTCAACATATAACGCTGAAAAGTAGCGGGTGCATTACACAACCCAAAAGGCATGCGTTTATATGCAAATGTACCAAAGGGACAAGTAAAAGTGGTTTTCTCTTGGTATTCGGGGGCAATAGGGATTTTTTTATAACCGGAATAACCATCTAAGAAACAATAATACATGTGTACGGTTAACCTCAAGTATCTGGTCAATGAATGGAAGAGGAAAATGATCTTTCCTCGAGACCTTGTTCAACTTCCTATAGTCCAAAACGTACTCGCCACCCGGTGGTCTGTCGGCTAGGAATCAATTCATTACTTTCATTCTTAACTATGGTGATTCTTGATTTCTTGGGTACAACTTGAACGGGGCTGACCCAAGTACTATCGGATATCGGGTATATGATACCCGCATCTAGTAGTTTCAGAACTTCCTCTCTCACAACCTCTTTCATGTTAGGATTCAATCTACGTTGCATTTGTCTAGACGTTCTAGCATTCTCTTCCAATTAAATATGGTGCATGCAATCACTAGGACTAATACCTTTTAAATCTGCAACATACCAACCTATAACCATCTTATGTTCTCTAAGGACATCTACCAATATGCCTTCCTGTTCTAATGTAAGATTAGAAGATATTATTATAGGTAAAGTGTCTGCAGGGCCTAAGTAAACATATTTCAGAGTATCAGGCAATGGTTTAAGGGTCAAGGTCGGAGCTTTCTCGACAGATGGAATAAGTCGAGACTCGGGAAGAACTAGAGGTTCAATTTTAGGCTTCCATTTATTAGTGTCTAACATCGGTGTAGAGTCTAACAAGGTGTTGATTTCACAAATAACACTTTCATCATCAAAATCATGCCCAAAGTGAGCTAAACAAGCTTCTAACGGATCATATACATGGTTCTACAAGTAAGTATCATGTACTATTTCATCAATCATGTAAACAGTTTCATGGTTATCAAGATCAGAAGGAGAACGTGCAACATGAAAAATATTCACTTCCATTTTCCAACTACCAAAAGTAAGTTCCATAATACCATTCCTACAATTTATGATTGCGTTAGCAGTCGCTAAGAACGGTCGTCCTGAAATAATAGGAATTTGACCACTAGGGTCTGTCACAGGTTGTGTATCAAGAATTACGAAGTCCACAGGATAAACATAACTATCAACCTGTAGAAGAGCATCTTCTACCACTCCTCTAGGAATTTTAATAGACCTATCAGCCAATTGGAGTGTAACACTAGTGGGTTTCAAGTCACCAAGTCCTAATTGCTCATACACAGAATATGGAAAAAGATTCACACTGGCCCCTAAATCTAACAAAGCATGTTCAATCTTGTGTTTTCCTATAGTGCAAGCAATAGTAGGACAACCAGGGTCTTTGTATTTGGATGGTGTTTTCTGAGTAATGATAGAGCTCACTTGTTCAACAAGAAAAGCTCTCTTATGAACATTCTATTTTCGTTTCACAGTGCACATATTTTTTAAGAATTTAGCATACATGGGAATCTTTTTAATGGAATCTAAGAGGGGAATATTGATTTTAAATAGTTTGAACATTTCTAAGATGTCATTAGGGATGGTTCCTTTCTTACGGGATAACCTTTGGGGGAATGGAGCACAAGGAACATAAGTGTTTTCAGATTCACCTCTTTTAGTTTTATTGGTTTCATTTTGTGTTAAAGGTGTAACTTACGTAATAGTGGGTGGGTTCCTATCTTTTTCTTACTCCTTAGGATCACTAACACGGTTATCGATCAACCGACCGCTTCTCAAGGTAGCGACGACCTGGACATGATCGGAGGGCTTAACACCATATTTGCTTACCTCAAAAGAACCATTTGGGTTAGGCTCAGTTTGACTTGGGAACTGTCCTTGTCTCTCTCACTTATTTTGCTAGCGAGCTGACCTATTTGTCCTTCTAAGTTTGATATGGACCTTGCAGTAGTATGTTCTATGTTGGCTAGTTGTTTTTGGGTGGCCTGCATAAACAAATTAAGACTTTCTTCCATACTAGGTACTCTTTGGTTAGAAGAAACAGTAGGACCGGATGATTTATGCGTGAAACCACTAGCATTATTAGGATAACCTTCATACTGACCTCTAGACCATGAAAAGTTAGGGTGTCTTTCCCATCTTGGGTTATATGTATTGGAATAGGGGTCAAATCGACGACGATTATATTGGTAGAGAGCATGAACTTGTTCTCCACCATCGTCATGAATGACTTGGTCAATAGACTCAACAAAAGGCTACAATTTAGCACTATTTTCTAATGATTCAAGTCTTCTTCCCAAAGAAGCTATTTTAGCGTCAGAGTCGAATTAGGTATCAATTCTATGCACCCCCTTTCTACTAGAAATTGATCTTATGGGTTCCTTAGCCTCCCAGTCTTGGGTTTTATCAGACACATCATGCAAAAACTTATAACCCTCTTCAGCGGTTTTATCAGCAAAATTACCACCGCATAATAATTCTACCATAGTCATTGTTTTGTGATCTAATCCTTCATAGAGAATCATATTGAGTCTCAAGGTATCGAATCCATGGTGTGGACATTGCAAAAAGAGTTCATGGAACCTTTCTAAATAATCATGGAGAAATTCTCCATCTTGCTACGATAAACTTTAACACTTTGACATAAGGATGTGGTTCTATGCCTAGGAAAAAATTTATGCAAAAATAACTTAGTCATTGCATCCCAAGTTTGGATGGAAGAAAATGTAAAGCATCAAGCCACGATTTTTTCCTTATCTTTTAAAGAGAATGGAAACAATCTTAATTTTAAATACTCATCGGTCAAGTATTTAATTTTCACGGTACCACATAGTTCCTCAAAGTCTCTAATATGGTAGTAAGGGTTTTCATTTTCTCTGCCATGAAGTTGGCAAAGCCTGGATGGTATTAGTCTTAATTTCAAAGTGAGCTTTGGTGGCAGGAAAAACAATGCATGACGGTTGAGAGACTCTAGTTGGGTAGATGTAGTCTCTCAAACTTTTAACTGGAGGTTCTACACCCTCATCATCGGTTCCAGCCATGAATAATGGATTAACTCTAACAAGACGATTATATTGATCTTTATCCCAACCTACCGGTATATCTTGCATACACTAAAACAAGCAAAAATTCGATTCGTACTTACTTCTTGCAAGTTCTCAAAATTAAAATTTCCAAAAACAGGTCCCTCAAAAGAAGAGTCTTCGAGGTCCTCGTTTCCATGGACATAACTACTAGGTTTTTCACTAATCAAACGACCTAGAGTGTCTCTTTTTTAAGCTCGCTCAGTGATGAATTTGAGCGGTCTTGGCATACACAAAAAAAAAAAAATCCTAATTGGAAGGGAATTCAAAAGAATCACAAGCAAGACTTACTCAACCAAATCAAACCTATTGAATCTAGCAAACAAAAAACATGATGGCTTCACTTAGATTGTTTTTAGGCCAGTTTCTATTCTTTCAAAAGGCAACTAGTTAAAGTTTTAGCAAACCTCTTAGAACGATCCTAATTAGATTAAGTCGAATAGAAAAGGGATAAGCTCTAAAGAACTTTGATAACCCTGTCTCTTTGGCAACGTTTCCTTGGGTTACAAGGCGGCTCGAATCTTCTTAAAATAATCTTCCTGAACTTTGAGTTAGGCTAACAGAGTAACCAATTCAGTCCTTTTGAATGACTTTCCTATAAGCTCGTTACCCTATCGGTCTCTTTCTAATCAAAATTTTAAGCTTAGGTTCGCGTTTGGTAACGTGTTCCTAAAGCGGGAAGGAAACGGTGATGAAATCCGAGTCCTTATCTTGTATGGCCAGTTCTTGCCCTTTACTAGAAAATAAATCCGTATTCGGTCCTCAACATGTATGCGTTACGAAGGAATACAGAAAATCCACTTGCATGGGTTTCGTGGATTGATAGAGTTTTACCTCCCATACCAGACGGGTGATGAACCGTTGAAGTAGACTCGGGCCACTGACTTCTGTGTTAGTGTACGAACCCAAGGGGATGAGAAAATATCGTAATTGTCGTCCTTCCCAGTGCAGTTTATAGTTAATACTACCCTTCCGTAGGGTTTAAAAATAAAAATAATATCCAAAAATGTCCAAAAATATAAAAAAATTACAAAAAAAATTAAAGATTTCCTAATACAGTTATTCTAAATAAAAATAGCAAATAAAAACCCTAAAAAGTAAAAATTAAATAAAAATAAACTCTTTGTTTTTTTTTCCGTTCTTTTAGTTTTAGCTTTACTCCAAGTCTTTTAATCACCAAAATCTGTGGCTCAATTTCTTTTCGTTTTCGTTCCAAAACCTGTAGCAAAAGAGAAATATCCACACAAAAAAAATGTAAAATAGAACAATATAATAAAAATCTAAAAATAAAATTAATACTAAAAACAGAAATTGAACTAAAAATCTAACTTAAAAACAACTCCCCGGCAGCGGTGCCAAAAACTTGATGCATCGGAAAACCGACTTTGTTTTACCGCAAAAGAAAAATTGAACTAATTAATAGAAAAGTGTTAAGGTTTTGGGAATCCGTTGTAGATTAGGGTTTACTTGCGTTCATCACAATGGGTATCGATTTTACTCATGCAAAATAGCAAATCTAGCTACTAATACATGAAAAATATTTCGTTTAAGAATTGTAGAATTTTTTTTTCAAAAAAATTGTTTGTTCTCAACCTAAAGTAGAATTTTGAAGTACTAGGTATACGTGGCATAAATAGTCAAAGAATATTTATAAAACGATTATCGCGAAAGGGTCAACGAGTTCTTCACTAATCAAAAAATGAACTATGCATGATATAGAACATGAGAAATTATTGAGAAAGTAAAACATTGAAAGAGAGACAAAACATTAACATTAAGTTTTAGTACTTGAAAACTCTAGTTTTAAAACACAAGTAAATCTATCTCTACAAGTTCATCCTTTCACCCTAACAAAGAAATTTAGCTAGACATGGCTTTCTTAAAAGCCATTAAAATCATAAATTTTTTTATAAACTAATTGAAATTTTAAAACAATAAACCAACTAAACCCTTTTTCTCCTGTTTGTTCACCCGTCCCTGTAAACTCCCGGCTATGTCTATCCTAAAGTTTTCCACCTCCCAAAGTGTCTTCAGCGTCCAAGTATTCATCCTCTCCCCAATAGTGTTCATCCCCCATGAATACTCTCTGGCCAGCGTTATATATAGGTGTTGTAGAAGAATTCTATCGAGGCACAGCAAGAACTGCCCAAGGCACAATTAGATCACCGCCTGAATTCCAAATCCAGGTTGTTTCCAAAATCCGACCACAACTCCAATTTTTATTTCTGAACATTCACAACTTCGTCACCCACCGGTTAAGCAAGCTCTGTTCGTCTCAAACTATTCATCCAACTAAACTTGCCATTATGTGAAACTGACAAGCATTTCTCTTTTCAATTCACGGCTAAAATTCAGTGAGACAATAGATCGAGCACTTCTCATGCATTTCTGGAGGTGTAATTGGGCATGTCTTGATGGTGTTGTAGCAATCGTTTAATCCTTCCCTGCATATTCAGTCATGCATTCAATCATTCACCATTTTAATACAACATTCATAATCGAACACAACCTATTAATTCACTGCAAACCTATTTCAATGGCAACAACAGGTTTCATTCTTCCCTGAGTTCTCTCTGATTCACAGTTCAAATCCATGTCTTCCACTCCTCCACAGAAAACCCATTATCACGAATCAAGTCACAACTTAATTCAATATAAACCCAACAGTAAACCACCACCGGCTGCTGCTCTTCTTTTGATACCAACAGATAAAACTATCACCACAGTTTCTTCTAGACCTTCTTCAAATCCATCATAAATCACCATCTTCTCTGTAACCCACAACCACCAGCAACATACAATCATCATGTAACAACACTTGTTCTCTCCTTCATTCTTGAATCACCATCGAAACCTTCTTTCTCTGTGACAGCCACAGTCCCATCTTTTCTTCATACGACCCTATGGCAGAACCTATATCTTTTTCTTCTTTTATCTCGTTCCCTGCCAACCTCAGAACAACCCATCTCAGATCAAACCTTCACTACAACCAATATCATCAACCAACTCTTTTCTTATTCTCTGAATCAAACCCTAATTCTTCAAGACCCATCACAATTCAAGCCACCACAAACATCTAAACCAAATCCATGGCAACGACAACTGATTTCTCAAAATCAGTAAACCTAAAATTCTTGTTCATCTCAAGTCATAGACGAGCTCCTAATTCAGTTCATATCAAACCCAAAATTAAACCTAATTTCTGAATTTGTATCAACAAACCCAGATAAATCATACAAAAACCCAGATTTCTTGCTTTGAAGTTTCACTCTCTCCCCATGTTTCTTCTTCTTCGATCTCAGCTCAAGAAAAAGATTTATCTTATTCCTTCAATTGCAATCTGGTCTTCAATCTAATTTCTGACCTTCTCTCGTTGTTTCTCTCTTGAGATCTAACTCTCGATCTGATACCCATTCTTTTGAGAACAAAATAACCAAAATATGCCTTATGTTTTGTAGGAATTACTAGATGATCCAATCTAGAGGATCCGTTTAACGAGTGGTCCACCTACCTGTCCCATATACTCGTGAGTCCAAAATCGTGTTTTTGGACCAATTTATTTCTTTCTCTGATCCATTCACGTGCGATTTTTAGATGGGTGATTTATATATATTCCATTCGTACCCACTCCTCTAAAATCAATTCAGTTTCCAGAATTTTTCAGATTTGTTTTTATTCTTCTTTGTTGGTGTTTTTAGGTTTTTTTTTTGAAGATCGAATTCAGTGCTCTATAATCATCTCCAACTCCATTCGTCCCAGGTAAGTTCTATAATAAAGTGACAGTGAAGAAGAGAAGCAAGTGATGGTGAAGAAGAAGAAGTAGATCTGAGAATAGATCTAAGATGAAGAAGAAAAAGATATAAATTCATCAATTTTGGGTTTTGGTTTAGAATTTTTAATCTTCTTCTTCATCTGTGGGGTATGTAATGTGATATATATGTATTGTAGGATCATCATGAGAACTAGGGTTTCTTCTACTGATTTGGGAGTGATATCTTCTTTTATGTAGAAACTGTTCTTGTACGACTTTTCTTATTTTTCTTCTTGTTTTCATCATTTTTCTTGTTTAGATATGGGTACCTCAGTACATATCAGAACATATCAATAGTATTCAAGCATAAATTAGGTTTTTACATATGGATATGTACTGTTTGCTGGGTTCTACTTGTTTTTGGTGACTAACATAGGTATGTTTCTTCTTTGCACCATAAGTTTTCTTCTTCTTCTTCTTCTTCTACTTCTTCTACTATTATTCATTTAATTCTTCTAGTTGTAACCATTTTTGTTGATGATTTCTTCAGATTTCATAAGAAACCAGTTTTGATATGGGTTTTTGTTGATGATTTGTTTGAATCCTCTGTTTTGATTTTCTATTTTTGTATCTCAGTACATATCAATATGTACTGTTGGGTCATACACTTTTTCCTTCAGTACATATTTTTTTCCAGTATATATCAATATGTACTATGGGATCATACACATTTTCCTTCAATACCTATTTTTATTTCAGTACATACCAATATGTACTATTGGATCAATATGTACTATGAGATCATACATTTTTTTTCCTCCAATACATATTTTCCTTCAGTACATACCAATATGTACTGTAGGGTCATACACATTTTCCTTCAATACCTATTTTCCTTCAGTACATATCAATATGTATTGTTGGATCAATATGTAATGTGGGATCATAAACTTTTTCCTCCAGTACATATCAATATGTTTGATTACTAAATGATCAATATGTACTGTTTTTGGCGACTAAAAGAGTTCTTCTTCTTTTGTTCTTCTACTACTTCTTTTCTTTTTCTCTTTTGTTGGTGGTGCAGGAATACTATTTTTTTCATCTACTAATTGATTTCTTCAATTTTGGTGAAGGAGCATGATATGAAAAAAGATATGTTTTTGTTGATGATGTTGATTTTGATTTCGTTTTTCGTTGATGAATATTTGGTATTTCAGATCTGTTTTGTTGTATTTTCGTTTAGGTTTTTTCGTTTTAATGAAAGAAACAGAGAGAAAAGTTGTTCTCTAATATCCGCATGAACAATAAAAAGGGCAGTCAGGTCTCTTTGCAAGACCAAAACATTTTTGGACCTCCGGTTAAATGTTTTTTCTGGATGGACTATAGATAAAACGGATCCGGGTTTTCTGGACCAACCAGCAAATTACCGTTTTGTTTTAGATGTTCCACAGGGGAATGTGGCGGTGGTGAAGTCACGTCCTACTTTTCCTAACCTTACATCTTCAATTAGTCTCTAGTGGACTTCACGAGCTTGAGTTAAGATCTGGTCGTGAGATGATTAAGTGTTTTTCTCCCCAAATGCCATTTAAGATGTTTACTCTTCGAACGATCGGATTCACTTGTAATTCCTATAAAGAGCCTAAAACAAATATATTATCCAAATAAGGAAGCCTAGCTAGTATAAATATTGGTATAATTATGTCGCACTAACATGCTTATCATGACACCCATGTTCAAATGGAATCTCGCAAACTTTAAGTTTCAGACATTCGTAGAATTAGAAGAAGTGGCAACCAGAATAGCAGATTGTGCAGATATTCTAAGCCTAGGAAATATGGAGCACAGTGGCAACATTCGGTTAATACCGCGTCGGTCCACTATTCAACGGTCGTGCTATAGTCAACACCGACACAAGGAAGCCCCTCGCGTTTCATCCCTACAACGCGGGGCGAGGTAACAGAGGGCCTAGAACAGATCTAAATCGATTACCTCCTATATCGTGTAGACGAGAACAAATCATCGTCCTTCTCGAACAGTGGGTGGCGAGTCAGGAAGTAACACTACCACCCTTGGTTTTGGATATCAATAAGTTTGAAAAAAAGCAACGCTAGATACGTCCACTACCATCGCCGAGTGGATCACCCGACGTAGGAGTGTATCCTTTCGCAGTATCTTTCAGCGAAAAAGAAACGCGGTAGAGATTGAAATGGGGGGCCAAGCAATCAACGAAAATATGCTTCCCCAGCACCAGGTCATGATGCTGTCACACAACCCAGGGAGGACACCTGGAGGCCCTGGGGACCAACAGAGGAAGAAGCGTATGAAGTGGAGGAAGAAGTACCGGGCTTTGAAAATACTGAAAGCGTAGCCAACAAGTTCGCCAAAACGATTCTGGCACATCAGTTCTTCGACTCACTAGAATTCAGCGAGAACCAGACTCAAAAGGAAGCAAATGCCATCGTAGCGATAGATGGTGGTAAGCCTTACAACCCAACACCAAAAGGAGTGATCACCTTTACTAACGAGGATACCTGCTACCTAGGAGAACATCTTCGACCACTTTAAAAGGAGTGATCACAAAAAGGAGTGATCACCTTGAAAAAGCTGTAAAATTAGTATCCAGTCCGTCATGGATGACGGTTAGCCCCCCCCAAAGAACTAAAAATTGCAAGAATGTTCTCAGTTCCGAAGGTTTTCGAGGCCAGAAGGAGGACATGTATACCGTTTATAGCAATCAACTTAGGGGACTCCCGAGCACGAGTACTTTCTAGCTTCTATCGATCAAGAAATAACGGAGTGATAGACACGTTTTCGTGTCTTATTTGATCTCAATTTGTATATTGTTAGTTCTCATTTGTGTACTTATATTGTAATTTTATTGTGGTTGTAGGTATTTTTAGAGAAATAAACATTTGGGAAAAATTGGCTTAAAAAGTATTAAAAACACCCCCAGCAAAAGTGTTAAAGGCACCTTCATATTGGATTAGCGAACCCCTCATGTGGATAAAGGCACCCGCTTCTTTGAATTTGAATTCAAAAGTGGCGGGAAAATAATTAACTCAAAATATTCCATCTGCGTGAATTAGTGAAGAGTATTTGAAGAGATTTTTACAGCTTTTACGACTAGATATCTTCTTGTCTTAATAAGGAATCGTGCACAAAGTGAAAACTTGAAAGATAACCAAGAGAATCTCCTGAAAATATCAAATCAAATCGGGGATCATTCTCGGCTTTTATTGAGAGGAATTCTCTCGGGATATGGCAAGGAAACAAAGAAACAACAAGCCTCACCAAGATTCTGTCTATTAAATATGATCGAGAATCAATGGAAAAAGAGAAACAAATCAGGACAAAAAAATCACCGAGAAAATATTTTCTTCCCGTGAATTTTTTGTGAGGATTATTGAAGATTTGGAGGAGTTATTACGAGTTGGGGAGGCTGCACTATAAATAGAGAAGCTCTGGGAATATTTAACGGGGGGGTCTGGAGAGACCAAAAGCTCATAATCAAGAATCAGAAATTCTGCTCGTGATGATCATGATGAAGAAAATGAAGAAAATGTTGCCAAAAATTTGAATAAATCGTTGCCGTAGCTGTGTATCCCCGTCGCCTATTCTTTTGAAGTCAGCTCTTTTGTAACAGCTAGCAACAATATCTTTTCTTCTCTGTAACATTTATATCCGTAGCAAACTTTCTGTGTCAATAATTTTTCCTCTTGTAAACACCTTTTTGAGCCATGAATGAGTATTTTAAGAATGTTTTCAACATGAGGAGCTAAACCCCATTTACTGAGGTGACGGAAAAAGCCATTGTTTCAATAAACGTGGTACATTTCTATTTTTAATTAATTTTTGCAATTTCTTTTATGATTATCTGCCTTGATTAAAAATTTGATTAAATGATTTTTATTAAGCAGTTGTGATTTCGTTAGATGGTATATGCTTTGCCTAGGGTTTAGATATTCCATGCTTTTGTTACACAATTGTTATTCTAGAAATCTACTTATTGCAATATTTTAGAATCAAATTAAACGAAAGAACTGCATGAATATTGAGTAGATCGAATCACCTTAATTGGTTAATGGTGAAATCCATAACCTCAGTAATTTGTGAATATCATTTTCATCTTTTGTGCATATTTGTAGTTTTAAAAAATTAGTTTAATAAAATCTAAATTCATTCTTCACAAGTTCGAGAGAACGACACTCTATTTACCACAATCTACAATCACATCACGGAGTCACCCTCAGGAATAGTTAAAGAGACCGAATCGTTTTCGGACCCAATTGAAAGAGACATAATGGAAACAAAAGAAAAGCGCAATGTATAAGACATGACTATAGATGGAATGGAAGAAGTAAATATAAGAACAAATGACGAACAACGACTATCAAAATAAGTAGAAACTTGAAAGAAAACGAAAGAGGCGCGCTATTCGGATTGCTAATAGAGTACAAAGATGTGTTTGCTTTCAAGTACGACGAAATATTGGGCTTAGATTATGACCTTGTCGCTCATAATCTTGGCGTTTCAGCCGAATTCCGACCTTTCAAACAGAGGAGCCGCGACTTTCCGCAAGAAATCGACTTAGCGATAAAAGAAGAGGTCGAGCAACTGTTGGAGGCCAAATTTATAAAACCTATACAACACCCCACGTAGATGGCTAACGTCGTACCAGTTGTAAGAAAAGAATGGAAAGATTAGGTACTGTGTGGATTACCGAGACCTCAATTGTGCATGCCCAAAGGATAATTTTCCGCTGACGCGTATAGACGCTTTAGTAAACGCCATAGGCAGACACAGGATGTTCTCGTTCATGGACAGGTTTAGCGGTTACAATCAGATCCTAATGGCGGCTGAAGACGCGTTCAGAACAACGTTTCAGACACAATATGGTAACTTTTATTATGTGGTCATGCCTTTTGGGCAAAAGAATGCTGGGTCCACCTATAAAAGGGAGATGACACTGATCTTCCATGATCTCCTCTATCAAAGCATAGAAGTGTATGTGGACGATATCATAGTTAAATAAAGAGCAAGGGAAGATCATGTTGAACATTTGAGACGGGTGTTTGACAGATGTCGCAGATTAAAGTTAAAAATGAATCCGCTGAAGTGTGCGTTCGGGGTAACCTCGGGCAAGTTCCTCGGTTTTATGCTGACGGATGAGGGGATATAGGTCGACCCAGACAAGATAAAAGTTATCACCATGATGAAACCTCCCAAAGATGTGAAGGAACTGCAAACCTTCATCGGGAGAATATCATATGTACGGTGTTTCATCCCGGGCCTCGCCCAACTGCAAACCATGAACTCAAGCAATGTGTAGTCAGTCCTCAGGTACCCAGACCTCCTCTCAAGGGAGAGACCCTCTACCTTTATATCGCCTTCACAAACCTAGCTATAGGAGCGGTCTTGGCACAAGACAGGAGGAACGACAAACTATCACCAATCTATTACGTTAGTCGGGTACTGACGACGCCGAGCTGTGATACTTCAAAGTCGAACAAGCATGCCTATCTCTGATATACGCGGCGCAAAAGTTAAGGGTGTACCTTCTGATGTATGAAACCATTGTTGTTGCGGTGGCAAACCCGATCGCATATCTCGCGACGAAACTTATCCTAACGGGAAGGGTCGCAAGATTGCTCCTACAGCTATCCGATTTTAAACTCAAATATCAAAAGCCCAGAGGTGTCTGGAGGAAGGAAATTGCTGACCTTTTGGATGCTTTCCTTGGGAGCGACGATACGTGCACCCACGATAATGTGTTAGGGGAAGTAGCGGAGGTAGAAAGAGATGTCTGGGTTATGTCCTTCGACGGGTCCTCGTACGATAAATTTGGGGGAGTTGGCATCATATTCAAAACATCCACTGGATAGCTATAATCATATGCCTTCAAGCTGGAATTTCATTGTAACAATAATGTGGCCTAATACGAAGCACTTATACTGGGATTGAGAATGGCTAAGGAACTCGGCCTTGGAAATTTAGAAGTCAGAGGAGATTCCAAGTTAATAATCATCCAAATAAATGGTGAGTTTCAAGTGAAAGAGGCGCACTTAGCACCATACCGAGCAGAAGCATAGAACCTAATGGCTAAAATAGGATCGACCACGGTTGAACACACAGCGAGGAGCTCCAAGCAGGCACGCAAATGCATTAGCCACGCTTGCAGCCAAGATCCAATTAAACGGCAAGGAGGAAGGAAATGTGATAATAAAACGAAGAGAACTACCTAGCACTTGGAGGGAAGATGCGGATTTCGAAGACGCAGACGATTGGTGAAAGGTATACCTCGGGGATCCCGCAAGGACTAGCGAAGAGCATACCATCCCGATAAAAGTGTTTAAAAAATCCATAACAATATAAGGCACACTCTATTGTAGAGCACCAGGAGGATCCTTGGCACGTTCCTTGATCAAAAGGGAAGCAGAGGTAACGATACAAAGAATGCACGAGGATTCATGCGGGCAAACGGGTAATGTCCGTCTATATTGACGATTATAAAGACAAGGGGTGTATTGGCCCAGCATGGCAGCCCAGGCGGCAGCCATCCAGGATAATTGCAGAGAGTGCCGAGCACCGCCACATTCGGCCGAGGTATGTATGGCAGAAGAAGACGATTGGAGGCAAAAATATATAGATTTTATCCAGCATGGTAAATTACCCGAGGGAAGAAGAGCATCACTCAAAATACAGAAGATATCCAGCAGATTTTTCATAAATGAAGGGATTATGTATAAAAGGAGTTACAACAATGCGATCATGAGATGTTTATCGAAAGAAGAGGCAATAAAATCCATGACCAAGTCGCATAACACGGAACATTAGGGAATGCGCAAGTTATTCTTACAAATCTATGAGGGAGGATTCTACTGGCCAACCATGAAGAATGATACAACAATGCACGTAAGGAGGTGTCTAAGTTTTCAAACCCACGGACCTATGATCCATGCACCCCACTCCCAGCTACACAGAATTATCACGCCTTGGTCGTTCCACAGTTGGGGTCGGGACCTGATTAGGGCGATAAACCCAAACTTCTCCAAGCGACACAAATATATCATCACCGCAACCGAGTATAATTCAAAATGGGTGGAGGCAATCCCTCTTAAAGATTATGCAGGAGAAAATATTGTCGCGTTCATCAAAGAGAATATCACATGCAGATTCGAAGCTCTAATGATCATCATAGTCGACAATGCCAAGTCGTTCGTCAACAAGGATGTTTATAACTTATTGGAACAATACAACATCCGGATGCACACATCTACTCCATACTACCCTCAGGGTAATGGATAAGAGGAAGCTACCAACAAAACATTGCTAGGAATCCTGAGCAGGACCGTGCATGATCATCATAGGAAATGGCACGAGCAATTGCCACTAGCATTATGGGCATATCGGATTTCTAAGCGCGGCTCGACGGGAGCATCACCCTACTCCTTGGTCTATTGGAAGATGACATTCTACCTGCAGAAATCGTCATCCCTTCGGCAAGAGTTTCCATGAAAAGTCTAACCACGCCATACGAGGTCAGTGGTTTTTCCCATCTAGACACTATATAGGAAAGGAGAGTTCGCATCGAACGCTTTGCTGAGGCGTACAACGTGTCGCCAACCACTACAACCATAAAGTTAGAGAGAATCTTTGAGGTTGATGACTTAGTTCTCAAAATTGCATCACATATACAGCGGAACGCAAGCGCTGGGAAGTTTGCAACCAACTGGGAGGGACCCTTCATAATCCGAAAGAATGCAGAAAGCGGATATTACCATTTAAAGCGGATGGATGGATCCAAGATTAAGACACCTATCAATGACAAGTGGATAAAAGGGTTTCATGCATGAGAAAATTACGGAAAATGTTTTTTTCGATCTTCAATAAAAGAAACTTTTGTTTTATCTTATTTGCCACTGAGGTCGAATGCTATGATCACAAGAGCGGTAGAGGTCAAAGCGCCCATGTTCGACCAGAACTGAATACTACAATGGTCACTAGAGCGGCAGAGGTCAAAGCGCCCCTGTTCGACCACAATTGAATACTACAATGGTCACAAGAGCGGCAGAGGGCAAAGCACCCATGTTCGACCACTCAACTAAGTACTACAATGATCACAAGAGAGGAAGAGGGCAAGGCGCCCATTTTGACCACTCAATTAAATATCCGCGTCATACTCTAAACATCCAGAACAACACGTCTTATCAAAAAAAAAAAAGGGGGGCGGAAAAAAAAGAAAAAATAGCACGACATGTTCAAAAAAAAAAGGAAAATAGACAACATTCATATAACATTACGTCGGGTACAAAAAGTAAGCAAAAAACTCGTGCGCTACTCAAATACACAGTCACACGAACTAAATTTTGTTCATCACGTTCCATTTCCTTCCGAGCGTTGACGAAGGACTCCAACAGAGACGCACAATCACTGTCTTTAGAACCTAGAGCATCGGCGTAGAAATCCATGCTATGCAAATACAATGACTGACTGAAAACAAACACAAGTGTAAAGGTCTCCAGAAGGAGAGTGTATCCGCTCATGTCATCCATAAGGACAGCTCTTTTAAGATTATGAAGTTCCAACTTCAGGTCGGATATAACTACCCGATCGGCCCAAGCAAAATGAGTATCAGTCATATCTTAACAAAAACAAAAATATCCCAACACTGCCCGAAATAACTTGCCCTTAAAGTACGTCTATCCTCAAGGGAGAGCTTGTAGCGCCGCCTGAGCCGAGTTGAGAGCTACTTCTACCACTTGCAAAGATTGAAACACATCCATACACTGGAATTAAGTTGCAACACGACGTTCGCGATATTAGCGGTGGTGTTCAAAAAATAAAGAGGGGACCAACCAACCCTCATGACGCGCTTCTTGTTAAAGACGATCCGCGTCTGTAAAGCGGAAATAGGAGATACTATTTTCACAATCAAAATAGTCAAACACAACACTCAGCACATTAGACATCTGAGTCAATTGAGTAATCCGCTATGAAATAAAATCGTGCCATATGATAAAAGGAAAGATAATATATTTTAGCAGTACAAATGAAAAAGAAGAGGAGAGTAAAAGATTAAGGTTGAAATTAACCAAATAAGGAAAGAAATATATAATAAACACGAGCGTAGGGTACAACTACACATTCAATAAGGCATTAAAACATCAATAATTATTAATAACATTCTAGGGAACACCAAGAGGATTATAGGATTAATTTCCCTTACTAGCGATCACCGCACGACAAGCCTCTATCTCTCGGTCCAAATCCCTCATCATAAGAACAGCTTCATCGTACAGCCGAATAGCTAAATAGTGCTGATTGACTGCTTCATTATGCAAACGATGAACATCCTGAAAAACCCGATCAGAGGCATTGGCACTACGAGCAATCTCGAAAGTCTCGTCTTGTTCCCAAAAAGCAACCCGCATGGCGGCACGACGACTCAGCCTATGGGTCATTAACACCCCCACTTCATCTTTCAACACTAAAAGTTGCTCTAATTCGTCCTGCTTATCAAGTGGTGCCACGAGGGAAGGCACGACAGCCATGGTCAAAGTATATCCGTAAAGTTGATGACACATGCTCAAAGGAAAGAAACAAGAGAGAGTAAGAAAAAAAAAAGGGAAATGTGTGTGTAATGAGGAAAATAAGAAGGACAAATAAAGGTTTAAATAGAAGAAGCAACGAATATTTATTACCACATGGTCAACAAAGGACAATTACAAAAATAAATGCATCTAGGAATTATAAATCCCTAGAAAAGATACAATAAAAGACACTACCACAAACTAATCGTCCGACTCTGCCAACATTGCACGACAGATTTATATCTCCCGATATAATTCTTTCATCATAAGCACAACCTCCTGATACTGAGAGTTGGCAGCACACCGCCTCACACGATCCTCAGAAAGCAGCCGATTGACGTCACCCATAATACGAGCATCATCATGATCCTTTCGAGCAAGTTCTAACGTTTCATGTTGATCCCCCTAAGCGGCATCCATGTCATCCCGATGATCTAACATGTGAGTCATTAACATCCCTACTTCGTCTTTCACCACCAGGAGTAGATCGAGCTCTTTACGCGCGTCCAAGGTCATGACAGTAGTGGCTACCGGAACCATGGTTAAGGTATACCCATGTAGTTCATGAGCCACGCACAAGGCAAGGCATGTAATGATAGAATGAGGAAGATGAAAGGAAAGAAATGATATAAACAAATACTAATGGAAAGATAAAAGGAACACTTAAATAAAATCAAATACCACGCACAAGGCAAGGCATGTAACTCAAGGGAGAACTTTAAATAGGAATCTTGGACAGATACAACCACGCGTCCAGAAAATAGCCGAAGTATTTAATTATAAGATAATCACGAAAATTACAACTGCAACCATAATAGTCACGACTAAAAAAAAAAACTTGCAATCACAACTTCTACATCCCAACAACGCGGGGAGCCTGGAGTAGCTTAGCAGTACGAGGAATATCTTGATCAAGTCGCCAACGTGTCTCATTAGTTTTCATAAGAATACGTTCTGTGATATTCAACGCATCATTGGCCAAGTCGTATACACACATCGCCACTTCATAAGTACTAACAGCCCAATCACGAATGGTGAACGCCTGATAGATAAGACCCGACGTATACCATCGACCGGTCACTTCATTGCGAGCGATGTACGCGGCTTCCCATCGCACTTCAGCCTCGACTCTATCATCAATCAATCAATATAGTTTTTGTTCCAAATTGTGAATAAGAGCAGTTGTTGCAGGGTAAGCTATCAGGAAATACTAAACAAAATGAGAACAATACGAGCACTATTTTAAAATGCCATAATAAAAATCATCAAAATCCCAAATAAGTTTCCAAAAAAAAGGGAGGAGAGAGATAGAATAAATCCAACCAAATCCAAGATAAGCACATACATATTACAAACACTCATTACCAAAGAGAGACTTAAACTTCCTCGAAAGCGACCATATCTTATTTTTTATGCTCAAGATCTTCACGCACCCGGGTCACAGCAGCTTCGGCTTCACAAGCCTTTTGCATAGCTGTTGAAACATCAGCGAGAAGCTTGTTCAGAGCAGTCCTCTTTTCTTGAGCCACCTTAGTCAGATCCTTTAGGCTTTGCTCTAATTCAGCGATCTGAGACGGAAGGGTTGAACACGGATCAAACTTTCCCTTCACCGTACCCAGCAATTGGGACAACCACGCTATAGGAAACTGAAGATCTATGCAAGTTTGAATGGAAGATTCCCATTCCTTTAGCTTACCAGCAACATGAGGAGCATCACAAACTCGGGAAAGCCCCTCCTCAGCTTCGAGCAAACCCTAATTCATAAAGACTAAAGTCTTTATATCCTTAATCATACTCTCGTTCACCATATGACCGTTTTGCTCGACAATTATCTTGTAAGTGGCGGCTAAGTCCGAAGGGACCCAAAAGCCATGCACTAATCTATGGTTCTCGGTTGCTCCGGCTTTGTCGGCACTTACAACTGAAGGGTAGCAAAAGGAAGGATCTTCCGGTTTAGATAATAGGGAAGCCGCGTCTAATTCTTCTTGGTTAACTGGGATAGAATCATTCTCCACAAGTCGCGTGCGTTTAACATTGCTCGTGACACTGGAGGCATCATTCTTAAACGCGGAATCGCTACCTAGCTTTTTCATAGTCTAAAAAAAGGGGGGGGGGAGTATAAGATATATATATATATATAATGATGATGATGAAATGTTTAAGATAAATGAAAATAAATGAATGAAAATAACCTTGGAAGTTTGGGGATTAGGAGACGACACGCGAGCAGGAGAAGGCTCGTAATGATCGGAAGGAGGATGAGAATAACCCAAAGACGACTTCGAACCACCAGTAGAACCTAAAGAAGAAGAAAAATAATAATAATGGATAATAAATAAATAAAAACATAAAGCAAGCATATAATAGGATAGAAAAATGGACATATAAATAGGAAAAACAAAATATATATGCCTTAACACCAGATCAAAAAAGATAAACACGGAATAAAGAAAGCGATACGTGGAAAGAAAAAGGGACAATAATTATTAGAAGGAGATAGATTTTCATCAGAAGGCACATGGCCCTGAAATACACCAGGATGAGAATAGGACGAACCACCACGACTACATGAACCAGCAAGCTGGTAGGCGTCTCCTTAGGTTTATTTTGAGAACGAGTAGTGGTAGCCACCAGAAGGCTAAGAGAAAAAACATGTAAACGTGGAGAAACGACACCACCACCTCTTGACAAATCGACACCTGAACTATGAATACGATCCACGAAAGAGGAAGAAGTCAGAATAGTGTTATCCCGAGCTTTGGCCTGTAAATGAGACCTAGACGAAGCATCAGACAAGACAGATCGGGGAATACGTGGAGTTGGTAAAATTCCCGCATCACGCTTAGCTTTCTTAGCTTTACGACCACTAGTGTTCAGGAATGTTAAGATATTCTTCCACCAAAAATGAGCGGCGCTTGTACCCAACAGAACCAACGAGGAGATCACCCTGATAACTCAGAATTAGGAAAAAAAAGGTTGTCTTTTCTTTTAGGGAGAAAAGAGACTCGGACATGAAAAACTACATGGTTAGAAGAGCCCGGAGCTGGCTGAAGATCTTGAACCTTGCTCGACTTTTTTCGCGGTAAAGGAGGAGGCATATGTTCCTTTTTAACCCCTTTTTCAACAACTCTTGATCAGTCGGGTAGCCCAATTAGTAGTCAAGGGAGCCAAGGGATGACCTTTTGAACCAGGCATAAGACCGAACCCAATAGCTATCGAATTATTTAACTTTATACGACTTGATGCATGCAACAACCTAAGGTCATACGAAGATAGTGTGGGTGGAAGGAATGGTTTACGAAGAAGAAAATTCAGAGCTTGCTCCCAGATTTCTGTTTGAAACGAATACCAATCGGGAAAGACAAAGAGCTCTCGCGTCGGAGAAGGCTAAAGGAAAGAAAAGTGAATCGCTCGGTCCACCAAACGCGTCTCTCCTTTGAACACAAAGCGGTCGAAACTAACTTTAATATCAGCTTCCTCACTAGAATGCGGATCCGGATAGAGATACGAGACTCCTTGGTCAAACCCCAGTTGGCGAGCCACACGATCATAGTTATAGGACATTACTACAAACTTACCTAGATAAAAGCCAGGGATATAACCAGGAAATACATCCATAACAGAGTCAAAGTTGTCACTTGCCAAAGATTACTCAGAGTTCAGGATCACATCTGCAACCTCAGTAGTGAAATCGTAAGGAATGGAACCAGAACGACCGTCGTGATAAGGAAAAGACTTAAGTTCCTTACGCACATCCATATAATCCTTAAGGGTATTCCCAGATTTTCTCCCTTTCCCGCGCCACAGGGCCATGCAAGGATAATAGTAAGAAGTAAGAACCATATCATAGGTACCATCTTTTCTCTCAACTCTTTCCACACGACGAATGGCTAAATTGTTAGTTGGAGGAGCATACTTTGGAAAATGCTCCCATGCTAAGCTTAAAGGAAATTTGACGCTACATAGGTTTCAACAGTGTGACGGGCATCCACTCTCTGAATATCTTTGCAAAGGAGATCCATCTAACGATACAAACCACCCAAGAACATAGGCGCCAAAGGAAATGATATACCTCGTGACATCAGTACAGTCATCGACATGAGCTCGTTCTTGATGGTGTTACAGGGGATGTGTTCGAAGACATCATGACAGAGCCAGTAAAGAAGGAAAGCTGCTAGCTCAGCACGAGCGTTTTTCTTCTCTTGGACGGGGGAGATGACCTCCCCGTCTACGGGATTTGGAACCCAATATTTCACCCATAGAGGGAAAGAAGCGAGTTTATTCTTACTAACCTTAGTACGCGGCCAGGAAGGATTTCATCTCTATTGAGTCGGCTTGGTACAACAGAAGAATCCTTCATAGCATCAGTCATCATCTTCACACTAATAAGGCGGGCTGCAGATTTCTCTCTTGCTTCCGAACTAGGGGTAACCTTGGACTTCCCTTTATCCGATTTTCCCGAATCAATGATCTTCCCATTTATAGGGTGGACGTCTTTTACGAGGAATCTTCCTTCCTCCCCGATCAGATTTTTCGAGATTTACCTTTACAGCCAATCAAGTGAGCACACAGAGTCCTGTCTGAATTATTTATAGCTTCGAAGATAGCCACCTCATGATATAGGTAAGATCGATGAATCAACAATCCCATTAAAGCCGCAACATCCTCCAATACAGGAGTCGCCTCACCCTAAGCAAAAAAAAAAGTGTGAACCCGAGAAATCCAGCGATAATAAATTCTGACCATGTCACTTTTACATCTAACTATCACACGATGAAGGGACGCGTCTATAGCGTCTTCTATTCCCAAAGAACGGATCGTGGCTCAATGATCATAGTTGGAACGGATGTATGTTACCAAGACTTCCAGAGGGGAGAAGTTTCAGAGGAAGAACGTTGATATATAGTTGGAAGGTAATAATCCCCACAATGAATGTCCATCCAATGGTTATCCCAATAGTCAGGAAGCTAATGTTAATACCTGGAAAATGACTACCCATGGATAAGGGGAGTCATTCTTACTAGATGGGCTTAAGTTCATCATCACCTTATGAATTTAAAGCTCAAGCCCAAGCACTTAGGAATATTCCCATGGAAGTATGAGGACATGAGAGGAATAAGAGGATAAGTTGGGGATAAGAATGACATATGGCAATTTAGCAATAATAAGGGGTTAAAGGGAGGCATGTAGGAAAGATGATTAAGAGGGAAAGTCTATAAAAAAAAGAATAGTACAAAGAAATGATCTTCTTTTCCTCTCTCTACCCGTAGAAGGAAAGGTATAGACCTTGCTGTGACTAGGATTGGTCTCCCCTTTACGAGTTTACCCTAAAACAAACAACACAATTTTTTCTTGTAATACGGAAAATTATGGTGAAGGCAATTAAGCCATTAAGAAATTAAATTCAAGTCTATATTAAAGAGAATAAATACAGATTCACTTGTCAACATGTAGTCATAACACCATGTCGTTTTAGTTTTTTTTTTTTTATTTTTTACTATACAAAATATATATCTACATATTGATTCTGAGAGGTTGCCACAATGTGATGGTAGCTAAACTACAACATAGTTGATGATGACATAATTACATCACTTATGCTAAAGCAATAGGTTGATGTTTTATTAAAAAATTTATTGGATTGCAATGAAAGTTTACCATAATTTTGGTACAAATTGTAGAGTAAACATCTTATTAAATTGCAGACTACTGGTTGGCAGGGTTATCTCCATCAATGGTCCTAGTTAATATGATGTTTAGGAGTATTAAGATCATTGAATGGTTATTTGGTAAAAATAATTAAAAGTAGTTAAAATATAATATAGAAAATATAAATATATTTTTTTCTGGTATAAAATATAGAACTTAACCATAGTTTCTTACTAAAGATAATTAAGGTTAAATCGTCGATATGAGGTTTTGTCCATCCACTGTATGTGACGCTAAACCGGTATAATTAAGTATTGGGTGTAACAGAAGTGTAATAACTTTTAAACATAACAACATATCCAAAAGTGGGTTTTCTTTATCTTAGAAAATTCAAACCAATCAAATTTTACCAAGTATCCTCACCAGAACTGTTGTATCACAGAAAACCTATTTGGTTTATAGAGAACGAGGATTCCATCAGCATTCAACATGGAACCTTTATCTATCTAGGCTTTGTATGTGTTGAGATAATAATATTCCTGGATACATAAGGTTACTAGACTATAGGATTCCATCCATAATAAACAACACATGGGAGGGGAAGGTAGGCACGTCATATTTTAGATTTCATTCGTTTAATGTCGGTGGGCGAGTCTAATTATGTGCACACTCCTCTAAAGAGCATATATTTGACATGTTCATTTGATTGGTTGATTAGTTAATTGATGGTCTCATTGCCCTCCATGTTTAGATTCTCGACCCTCATTATATAATTCCCTAAATTAAATCAATGGTGGAGATTAAAATGATATGTGCACACTCGTTAAGGAGTGTGCACAAGATCGGACTCGTTGGTGAGTTGTCTCCAAAACTATATCCCAATTCCGAGAAGCATTTTCAACTCATCTTTCTCGTTTGAAGTAACATACCATGTTAATGCCAAGTCCTATGCACCTATCAAACCTCTCGATTTGTATATTTTGAGTCACCATGGACCTCTCAAATAGACAAATTGACCTCTCAAACGCTCAACTTTGGAGGTTCGAACATCGCGTCAGATTTTTTGTCGAGGAACAAAGACTATGTCGCTCGACAAGGTCTATGTCATTAGCGACATAGTCCCTATCGTTGGCAGCCAATACTTTGTTGCTCTGCAGAGATTATGTCGTTTATCGCTTATCTTATCCAACGGTCCTGGATGAATCTCTTGTAAATACCTATTATCAAACTCAATTCAACTCACACCTTCTCTATGATGGGTTGTCAACCGACCAAAATATTTCCTATACTTTCTACAATAATGAATAGAGCAGCAAGTAGGTATTTCTTCCCACAGAGAACAAGGACTTGTTGTTTGCTTTCGACTTCTTAGGTAATCACGGGGGTTGTTGAGTTTCTAAGTCAAACTATACTAAACTAAACTAAAAGCACTAGTTATTAGGGTTCTTGATTATCTAAGATTCCTAATTAGCTATAATAAGTTATTAAGGATATATAATTCGCGATTTTAAACATACGAAATAACCAATCATATTATATGAACATAATCACATAATTTTTATACGTAGTAAAACATGAACGATAAAAAGAGATAATGAAAATTAAAACTAACCAGACAGATTGATTCTCATGTTTAAACTTCCGATTATATCTCCAACCAATAGAAGAATTACCTACTCATGGTTTACTAAAACCTATGAAAAATATAGAAGAAGAAGAGAAAATATCCCAGTTCTCCCTTTAAAGGGGTAAACCAAAATTTGATATCTTTTCTGTGGAAAATTGTATCTAGGCTCCCCTTTATATAGGTTGTGGTAACCTCCTCTTGATGTATATCCAACTAAGAAACCTAATCTTATTAAAATCTTCCACCTCCTTTTGATCCTTAACCAATTAGGAGACTTAACCTCCTCAAAAACCAAAAAAAACAGTAATTTTCACGTTAAGGGCGAGCCCAAAACGCTTCCCTTATTTCTCTTCCCGCGCAGGCCCAATAAGGCCCAACGGATACCAATTCCAAAATGATTTCACGGTTTTGCTCATAACTTCCTCATACGAACTCGGAATGAGTTCTTTTTGTGTTGGCTTCGTATTTAAATTATCTAAAAGATGGAGAGAAGAATTCCTTGATTTGAATGAGTTTTAATTTTTCTTTAACTTTGTTCACTTGTAGTACTTCACTTCGTTAGTACTTTTAAAGTAATTTCCACTTCTTTTAGTTGAATTGTCCTAACATGAGAAACAAAGTAGATAACAAGAGTCATACAAGGTATAATGCAAGAAATATAGCTAAGAAAATTATGGAATTAGCACTAAAACCATGTAGATTATGCACTTATCACTCTATACCTCAATCTCTCACACACATTTGTGTTAATCTAAATCAAAAATCTCCTATTTTGAATCTAAAACAAAACTCTTCAAATTTTCTGCAAAATGGCTGGTAGTTCTAAAAAAGTTCGTGGTGCAAGTTTTGCATTTTCTGAAGATGAAAGCATTTGTATGAATTATGTCCATTTCACACAAGATAGAATCAATGGTTGTTTTCAATCAGGCGCGATTGTTGCATGTCGTAGGTGCAAAAATTAATTCTCTTAGCTTCTACTTTACTAAAGAATAATATAATAGTAAATAGAGTTCGTTCCTACGAGGAGCGAGGTGTTCTACTTATCAAATGTCACAAAAGGGGGTTTATTTAAGGTTGAAATTAACTAACAAAGCAATTAAAAGTGATTAAGATGCAAGCAATAGAGAGAAATATGATCGAGGAATCCTTCTTCATTACTAAACAATTATGGAATTAGTACACTCATCTATTATTCATTCCTCACATGATTATCACCAACCGTAGAATAGCAGGTATGCTTAGCTACCCATAAAACTTCTAATATCACCGGGTAACATGTACGCTTAGTCACCGGATTCTATCAAACTGAGCCACCTTGAGGTTTGCTTACAAGATGTAAATCAATTGAATGCTTTAAGGTTTGTGAATTTAAGTTTGATCCTAGTATTTAGACTCAGTGCACTTTCTAGTGTTGTTCTTACACGCATTTCTCCACAGAAACCCTTTGTAAGATCTCACGTTCTCTACTTAGGTAAGATATTATGATACAATTACGGGTACCCAACTCTTACTATCTTTAGATTAATTAACAAATAAATTTAGTTGGCCACTTAAACAATCTATCAACCAAGCATGAACATTCATATTAGTAAAAACAAACTATCATCATGTGAAGAACTTCAAAATAGATTCATATATAATAACTCAAATTATGTTTAGAACTTGGAATTCATCCTTAATCAATTAGGTTTTTATCTACTCATAGATGTAGAAGCATCCATGTTATATATATGAGAAAATAGTTAAGAAATCATTACGATAATGGAACTGATTTGAAACCCTAGCTTTCTTCTCTTGTGTTGTTCTCTCCTCCAAAACTTGTAAAGTGATGTAAAAGATGTCTTCTTAATATCTTGGGAGTCTTATTATATAGTGCTCTTTATATATAGGGATTACAATCCTTATGGGCCCATGTTCTCCCCAAAATAGAGTCAAAAACGTATCAAAAACATCCCAGAACAATGTTAGGTTCAGCTACTAAAGTGTATGGATTACTGGCCGAACCAGATAACCTTTGTTTGCTCCAAATGAGTGTCAGGTTCGGACACTAATGGGATATGGATTAATGACCGAACCTCTCTCTGTACACTCTTATTTTTTATCGAAAACACACTTTAAAGTTCGGCTACTATCCTCATTTGACTTATTGGATGAACCTTCTTCTGGACACTTTGTTCAAAACTCATTCTTAGGTTCGGCTACTACCAAAGGATCAAATTCTATCCGAACATCTCTCTGTAGACTTGTGGAAAAACTTGATTTTTTATCTCCAGGTTCGGCTATTATTTGAACCGAGTGGTTATCAGCCGAACCTCTATCTGTAAACTCAATTTTCCAAACTTGTTTTGATCATAACTTCTTCGTCCGAAGTCGGAATGACCTTATTTTTTTAGCGTTGACTTTGTATTTCAATTCTATTAAAGATAAAGGTGAATAATTCTGGGTTTGATAACTTCCTAGTGGTATTTATTTGTAGACTCCATTTCCTTAGCACTTTTGTAGCAATTTCCTTGATTTTGGATGATTCACCTAATATAAGACATAAGATAGAAAAAAACATAATAACAAGTAATATGAAATAATTATAGCAAATATAGTATGGATTTGACACTAAAACCATGTGAATTATGCAATTAAAACTTAAAACAAAAATTAAAACTTTTAACGGCAGATTCTTCAACCTTTTGGCCACAATTTCTTCAACCTTTTTGTAACGATTTCTTTATCTTCTTCTTCTACAATATTATATTTTTCTGGGTGATTTTTCCTCTTCTCTGGCAGACCCAACCTCCCTTTTTGATTCTATTCGACCCCTATTTATACTAAGACATCAAACCAATCGAAATTACTCTCCCAATCTTCAATATAATTTTCGCAGATCCTTGGAAAATATTTTTCTCGTTGTTAATAACTCGATCTTTGATTTCTTTCTCCTTTGAACAGATATTACGTTGTTTCCTTATCAAGCTCGTGGATATATTTCAATGAATATTTCCTTCGTCTCAAGCAAACCCGAGAAATATTGTTTCCTTTTTTCAAACACATCCAACTATTTCACGATATTTTGTTGATTATTTTTCAGTTTCCAAAACAAGTACGACTCTTCTTACTAAGGTAAGGAATATTTCTCGCTTCAAATATTTTCCAAATCTTGCATAAAACTTCACAGATCGAGAGAATCACTTTTCTGCCAATATTTTAATTTGAAATCCAAAGAGAGTGGGTTCCTTTAACCAAGTGAGGATGCCTTTATAACTGGGGTGCCCTTATCCAATCCTTGGGTGTCATTAGTAATTTTTCGGGTGCCTTTAACACTTTTCGAGCCAATTTTTCCAACACTGTTTATTCCCAAAAATACCTACAAACACATAAAATAACACAATTAGTACATAATCGAGCTCTATCAATATAAAGAATTGAGACAAATCAGACACAAAAATGTGTCTATCAAATACCTCGAAACCTATTATTTTCTAGTCCTCGAGCAAATCTAATCTAGAAAATAAAATCCTAACTCACTTTCGCAGGCATCGCGATTGCACTTAGTGTGTGCAACAAGCCTTTAAACCCCTAGGTGTCCCTAGTGGACGAGTTTTGTCTCGTGAGGGTTTACAAGAGATATACCCACAAAACCTTTTACTCCAAATTTTAGCTACTTGTGAACGATTGAGGATAGACATTAAACATGTTATTTAGTTTGCTAAAAAAATCTTTGGCTATAGGAGGAATTACCATGTGTTGAATCCAATTGCTGCACACGAGTTTTTACTCAAGCGTACTAAAATTCATATATAAGAAAACAAAGCACTACTCAGAAAGTTGTACAATGGACCACGATACTCGGAATCTAACAAACCACAGTCACAAGAATAGATTAAGAAGATGGATATGGAGATAGAAGTGTGCATATGTTAACTAAGGTGAACGGTGTTTCCCAGAATATTTGTACGATCGTCAGCGACAAGATAAACCCTAATAGATTGAGATACGCACCCATTGTTCTGAATCCTAATTCTAGTATCAACTCAGCTGATATATACAAGGGCCCCAACGGTCGATTTATTGAATATATATAAAAAAATATCTATAACATGATTAGATCTTTTGAATCTAAGCGCATGCTCCTTGTCAACAGATTACATGATAGTTCCCATGGATCCTGCGTTCCACGCTTGCTTAGGCGACGGAGACAGGGAGAACGCACACATATTGTTATCCAAGTGTAACTCTTTTTTTTTTATTATTATTTTTATTATTGGTCAAGTTCAATTAAAATAATGGGGTTTGATCTCAATCATTCTAACTCATCCTAGTGGCAACAACAAGGCGATACTAGTGCCCCACCAAATCACTAAAAGTTGCAAAAATAAAAACAGCACGTGATATGGTGAAGACTCCGAGATATGGTGACGACCATCATGTTATTTCTAACACCTAAGATTTGTCCTTTTATGAATAGACCATTTAGTTTGGTCCTTCAATTCCTACAACCAAGAATTTTGTTTTCATCTACTTAGAATGGTCAGTGTCATCCTGAATTGTTCACAAGTTTCTAAATTTTGGAGTTTTTATTATTATACTAAAAGTTTTTCCCTTACCCCCAAACTTAAATCTAACATGGTCCTCAATGTTCTAAAAATAAATGCATAAAAACATGAACAAGGAGAAACTGTTACCAATTGAAGAAAATAGTTAAGGAAGGATATTACCGTGTCGCAAGAGCATGGGTAACCTCCCAAGAAATGTTAAGTTTAAAGTCATCAGCCAAACAACAAATACCAAAAAATGGTTAATCACCTTGCAAAATCATATACCAATAGCCGAAACAACTATGGGTCAACAATACCAAACGAAGCGGACAAAAATATAAGGTACATGTATTGAATCAGACAAATAAACAAACTGAGCACAACCTTATCTAAGGTTTCTTTCAAGACAACTGGGTTTATCTGGGTTTCCCATTTAGGTTCCATATGAGTGTCTAGATAAACGAGTCCAGTCGAACGGCGATTCTCTAATAGAAGGACATCCTCATGCACAGTATCATGAGGATCAGGTTATGGAGTCTGAAGAAACTCAAGTAGCACCTTAGACGCACAAAGCTCGGGTCCCAAGTTAGAGTCTTCAAAAAGGGATACTCGACAGTCACAAGAATCATCACTACCCCCAAACTTAGGGTAATCATTACTCTCAGATAGTCCTAAAACTATTGCTTAAATTTCAGGGTCCCTAGAGTCTGAAAAATACTCGAGAGCTTCTTCTAGAGACTGGTCAGACATCTGACTTAAGAAAATGCTATCAACAATTTCATCTAAGGAATTACCAAATAAAGTGTTGTGCAAATGATCCTGAACTAAAGTGCTAATCATATTCACTTCTTCTAAATCATTGATCTCAGAAAGTTGTCTAGTAACATTAAAGATATTTAGTTCATTAGTCATATTACCAAAGATATGTTCATAAGTCTGGTTCTACAGTTGATGACAGCATTATATGTGGCTAAAAACGGGCAACCTAAAATCACCGGTATTTGAGCATTTTGTCCTGAACATGATGGGTATCTAAACCAACAAAATCCACTAGATAATTGAACCTATCAACCTCGATAAGAACATCCTCTATGAAACCAAGAGGGACTTTGACAGACATATCTGCTAACTGCAGTGTCATTTTGGTCGGTTTCAACTTACCAAGACCTAGCTGGTAGTACACATGATGCGGGAGTAAGTTAACACTAGATATTAAGTCAACCAATGCCTTATCAACCACGTGATTACCGATCACACAAGATATGGTGGGACAACCAGGGTTTCTATACTTAGGGGGTGTTTGGTTCAGAAGGATTGAACTTACTTGACCAGCTAAAAAGGTTTTATCATGTACATTAAGCTAAAAAGGTTTTATTATGTACATTATCTCGTTGAGAGTCGATTCCTTCTTTGTTGGATCTAGCAACTGTGGATATGGGGATCTAGGTACAAAGGTAATCCTATCAGAAGCTGCTTAGGAATCCTTAGAAATTATTTCAGTCTCTTCAGCTACTGGCTCTTCTTGGGAAGTAGAAGGTGGAACTATAATATGTCAACTATCAGGCATGGCTACCTTATTGTCAATTATCTTTCCACTTAAGGGTTGTAACAGAATACACATGATCGAAAAGTTTCTCTCCAGAAGATATTTCATGAACTCCTCTAGGATTGGGTTGTGTCTGACTAGGAAACTTACCTTTCTCTCTAAAAGACTCATTTATCTGACTAACCTGGATTTGTAAATCGGAAATAGCATGATAGTTAGCCTGAATCATCTCCTTATTATCTTGTAAAAAAAATTCAACATATTGCCGAAACTTTGTAGTGCTCAGAGCTAACATGGAGAGAGACTCCTATAAACTCATGATTTTTGTATCTGATGGGTTCTGAAACCGAGATGGACCTGAAGGATTTTTAGTATAGCCAAAACCTGAGGGATCCTGAGCATTACTAGACTGACCTTGATTTTGTCTCTTAGACCAAGAAAAATTAGGATGGTTTCTCCAACCATAAGTTTCTGAATATGGGTCAAATTTCTGACGGTTTTCAAACCTAGAGTTGTTATAAAGAGCTTGGGCATGCTCTTCATATCTAGGATGGTTGGATCCATAATTCATTTCTACGGCCTCTAGACGCCTAAGGATATCTAACCATTATCAACTCTATCGACCCTATTATAAGATTCCTAGATATTTCGGGTTCTTTCAATGAAGCCCATTGCCTGGTTTTCTGAACTAACTCGATGAACGAGTCAAAGCATGTATCTGGGTCCTGATGGGTGAATTTTCCACCATTCATTGTTTCTACCTGCATACAGGTTTCGATATCTAAGCCCTCATATAAAATTTGGGCCATGCGGGCTTTTTCAAAACCGTGATGCGGACAACGGTATAGCAACTCATTAAACCTTTCTATATATTCATGTAGGTTTTCACCTAGTTTTTGCTTAAAGGTTTGAATAGACTGATGAACAGAAGTAGTCTTATGGTATGGGTAAAATTTCTTAACAAAAACTTCTACAAGACCATCCTAGGTGTTGATTTTTTAGAAGGAATAAAATGATACCACCCTTTGGCTTTATCCTCAAGAGAGAAGGGAAACAAACGCAACCTAAGCACATCTTTGGAGACATTCGAATAACTCATTGTTTTACAAATCATTTTGAAGTCTCTAAATATACGAAGCATGCCAATAGTTGATAGACACATTTTTGTGTCTAAATTGCGCTCGATTATCTATTTTGATACTGTTCGATTTTGTACTTATTATGGCTTTTATGTCCTTGTAGGTATTTTTGAGAAATAAATAATTTGGGAAAAATCGGCTCGAAAAGTGATAAAGGCACCCGAAGAGAATTGATAAAGGCACCCAGATCTTGGATTAGGGGCACCTCCCTTTTGAATTTTGAAATCGAAAATGGAGGGAAGAAACCTTCTTCACGTGAGAAACTTCTGTGTTGATTTGCAACCGAGTTTTAAGGGATTTTTAGGTGGTTTCAAGTTACCAGAATCAAGACACAATCTATAATAGCTTATATACACGTCACAAAACATGTTTCACCCGGAAAAAAATGGTTGCAGATGTGAATCAAGCCGGAAAAAGGACTTCGACACTGTTTAGGATTTACACGTAATTTGAGTTTGATTAGAAGTTGTCTTGGATTCCTTATCGGTTCTCTAGGGTTTCTAGGGTTCACTAATACTATATATAGCCAAGAGAAACGAGAAACAAAGAAGCCAGAGCCACCGAAAAATTCCAGGAGAAAATACTTTTGTTGCTGGTGAAGAAGAAGGTGAAGAACATAAGTCTCTAGGGAACTGTCGCTGATACTGTCGCTAACACAGTCCCTCAAGCAGTCCTATTTCTGGAGCACCTGAAGTCCGTTCTTTATTCATGTTTCCTTTTCCTTCTTCTGTAACGCAGAGAACACTTCTCTGTAACGCTTATAAGCGTCTATGTTCTTCTGTGTTACTCCTTTTTCACCATTGTAAGCACCTTTTGAGCAATGAAAGTCTATTTTGAGTGTATTTCCATTACAATGAGCTAATCGCCATCACTGGGGCGACGGGGGAAGCCGTTCATCCAATAATTTTGGTAACTTCTATTTTAATTACATTTATTCTATAATTCTTTTATTATTAATTGCTTGAAATAAAATTGAAAAAATGGTTTTTCTCAAATAATTGTGTTTTCTTCTGATGGGTCATACTAGGTTCTTAAACTCTTGATGTCTCATGCTCTTGATTAAAAATTATTCTTTAAAAAACCTATCTTTGGCATATTTAGATTAAATTGAGTATAAGAATTGTTAGATGTTATCACTTAAGTATTGGTTAATGGTGGAATCTTAAACCCTAGTTTTTCTTCATCCATTTTAAAATCAAATTGTTTTAATTCTCTTTATTTTCTGTTATTAAAAATTAGGTCTAGAAATTAAATCTTCACAAATCCGAGAATCAAACCCTTTTTACCACTATATTAAAACCACATCAATTTTTAGCGCCGCTGCCGAGGACTTGTTTTTAGGTTTAGAGTTTTAGATTTATTTTTAGGTTTTTATTTTTATTTTTAGTATTATTTTTTATTTTGTTCTATTTTACATTTCTTTGGGTATTTCTCTTTTTGCTACAGGTTTGGATCTTGGATTGATAAGGAAATAAAGCCAAAGACTTTGGTGATTAAAGACTTGAAGTTAAAGTTAAGGACTTGAAGTTAAAAGTTAAAGGTTAAAGAACGGGGAAGAAGACAAAGACTTTTATTTTTATTAATTTGATTTATTTTCTTTAGATTTTATTTGTTTAAAAAATTGTATTAGGAATTTTTATTATTTCTGTAATTTTTCTTTTATTTTTGGACACTTTTTGGACATTATTTTTGGGACTTTGGACATTTTATTGTTTTTAAACCCTAGGAAGGGTAATTTAAATATAAACTGTTACAGGGAAGGACGACAATTACGATATTGTCTCGGCCCCTTGGGTTCGTACACTGACACAGGAGTCGGTGGACCGAGGCGACTACAACCGATTCATCCCCCGTCTGGTACGTGAGGTAAGACTCGATCAACCCACGAATCCCCTGTCAGTGGGTTTTCTGTATTCCTTCGTAATGCATATATGTTGAGGACTTGAATACATAATTTACTTTTCTAGTAAAGGGCAGAAACTGGCCATATAAGATAAGGGTTCGGATTTCATCACCATATCCTTTCTGCCCGACTTAGGAACACGTTACCTACGCGAACCTAATCCTAAAATTTGGCTAGAAAGAGACCTATAAGATATCGAGCTTATTGGAAAATCGTTCAAAAGGACTGTATCGGTTGCTTTGTTAGCCTAACTCGAAGTTCAGAAAGATTATTTTAAGTTGATTAGAGCCGCCTTGTAACCCAGGGAAAAGGGCCAAAGAGACAGGGTTATCAAAGCTCCTTATAGCTAATCCTGTTTCTCTTCGACTTAATCTAATTCGGATCGTTCTAAGAGGTTTGCTAAAACTGTAACTAGTTGCCTTTCGAAATAATAAAAGCTGGTCTAGAAACAATCTAAGTGGAGCCATCATGCTTTTTGTTTGCTAGATTCAATAGGCTTGATTTGGTTGAGTCGGCCTTGTTTGTGAATGTTTAGAACCCCCTTCATGTTAGGATTTATTTTCTTAGACTTTTTTTAATATATTAGAAATTTTTTAGAAAATGTCGAACTGGTTTATGAGGACCAATACAATGAATATCCGACTGAATTTCAAAATAGACATTATCCATACTATCAACATTGTGTGGATAGTAGTCGGGATCACCACCAACCTTTTGGAGGCTATTACTCATACCAGGGTGATCCCAATTACTATTCGTACATACACCCATCTTATGAACATGAAAGTGAGCAAAATTCTAGTTCTTTGTCTTTGAGGGATGCTCTAAAACAAATGCAATCTAGTACTCCCCATGATGATTTGAGTTCTTTGTCTTGGAGGGATGCCCTAAAGCAGATGCAATCTAGTACTCCTCATGAACCTAGTATGCCTCTAGAAAAATCACATGAGCAGTTGCAAACCAATACCCTTATGATCCATTTGATTTTCTAAAAGAATCCCTCAGGGAGTTGACTGAGAGTACAAAAAGGTTTGGATTAAGTGTGAATGAAATTTCTGAAAAGAATAATATTGCTCAAAATGATCTTAATTGCCAATATAGTGCTACCCTTGATAATTATTCCCTAGTCAAGAGGATGAGGACCGAATTGGTAACACTACTTATTTAGACGAGGTTCAAACATCTTCATATTTTTATGATGATGAGGATAGTATTGGTGAAGAACTTGAAATATACAGACAGAGTGATCATAAAATTGTCACTCCAATTGTGCTTCATGATGATAGTGTTATTTTTGGTTCAAATCCAAATAATTTTAATTATTATTCACCTATTCAAAAGGAAGAGGATTTAACTAGAGATACCACTGTTTTAGACGATGTACAACTTTCTTGTTTTGAAGCCGATAATGGTTTAGAGGAACGGGTTTATCCTGAGAATACTGTTTTAGAGTCCAACGATTTAGAAACAATAGTCTTAGGTAACCAAGATAGACCCGTAGAGATTTTAAATATGAGTGAGGATGCACCACTTGATTATAACTTAGAAGAAGCAATTGACCATTTTCAGGAATCTGTTGATCTAGAAATTAGGGAAATTGTGACTAGTCTATCTAGAGACACCCAAAATTCTAAGTTTGGGGGTGATTATCATTCTCCTTGTGTTTTACCTTTGAATCTTTTAGAAGTCTTTCACTTGGTACTTGATGTTTGTGCCTCTACCATATTAAGAAACTATCTTCAAGAACTGTTTCCCGAGCCTAATCATGTCCAGAAAGAAGCTCAGTTGTTAGAAACCCATCCTATGGTCGATGTGGTTTACCTAGGCGATAATACCAAGATTGACTTTGTTTTCCCACCAAAATATTTTCTTCCATATGTGGGAACGTTAGAATTTCAAATGTGTCAGTTATTAAGTTTTAAGACTAAACCTAATTACTTTAGGGAATCGACATATTTTCTTAAGAATGACCACCTTCATAGTAGTCAACTGTGTGGGTCAAATCTGATTGACTTTGAGGACCCACAATTATTCAGGTTATTAATATGTGCTTCTAAGTTCTTAGTTGAGTTTTTCCAGACTTTACAACCTGATCCTGTTGATCCTGCCTATGAGGAAATCCAACCCATGAAAATATTTTATCTAGACCCTTTTATAGACCCTGAACCTGAACCACAACTAGAAGTAGTTGTCTTAAACAGAAAACTAGATAAGGGTGTGGTCGGTTTATTCATTTTCTTGGCATGTTGTAGTTTTCTCTTTGTGATAGCATTATTTGATTCAGATGACCCACAGTTGTTCCGACGGTTGCTATATGATTTCATGAGGTGGTTAATTTCCTTAGTCTGGATGAAGACTTTAAACTTAGCACTTCTTGGGAGGTAACCCATGATCATGCGACACGGTAATATCTTTCCTTAACTCATTTCCCTCGATTGGTAACAGTTTCTCCTTGTTCATGCTTTTAATCATTCATCTTTAGAAACATTGAGGATAATGTTTGATTTAAGTTTGGGGGTAAGGGAGAAACTTTTTAGTGCAATAATAAAAACTCCAAAGTTTAGAAGCTTGTGAATAATTCAGGATGACACTGACCATTCTAGGTAGATGGAAACTTAGCTCTTTTTCTGTAGGAATTGGTGTGCCTAGTGAAATGGTCTATTCATAAAAGGACAGAGTTCAGGTGTTAGAAATAACATGATAGTTGTCACCATATCTTGGAGTCTATCTCAACCATATCACTTTCTGTTTTTATTTTTACAATTTGTGTTTCTCTAAGTAATTTGGTGGGGCCCAGTATCGAATTGTTATCGCCGCAAGGATGAAATAGAGTGTTGAGATGAAGCCCCATTTTTAGTTATATTTCTATGTAAAAAAAAATCGAGTATTGACACTTTGATAGCAATATGTGTGTGTTCTCCTTGTCTCCGTCGCCTAAGCAAGCGTGGAACGCAAGATCCATGGGAACTATCATGTAAGATGCTGATAAGGACCATGCGCTTGGATTCAATTCGATCCAATCATGTTGTCAGTACATTTATAGGAGTTTTTATTTTCAATAAATCGATCGCTGGAACCCTTGTATATACCAGTTGAATCGATATTAGTATAATGATTAAGACCAGTGGGAGCGTATCTCAATCCATTAGGATTCATCCTGTCACTGACCTTCAGACAGATATGGGAAACACCGTTCACCTTAGTCAACACGCGCAAACTTCATTTTTTCCACATCCATCTTCTAAATATTTTCATGTGATTGAACTTTGATAGATTCTGAGTATTGTGGTTTAACGACTATCTGAGTAGAGCTTTGTTTTCTTATATATGAATTTTAGTATACTTGAATAAAAAAACTCGTGTATAGAAATTGGACTCATATAGCGTAATGATTCCCAGAGCCGAAGAATTTAGTATGCCAACTAAATAGCTTGTTTAGTGTTTATCCTCGATCGTTCACGAGTAGCTAAAATTTGGAGTAAAGGTTTTGTGGGTATACCTCTTGTAAACCCTCACGAGACAAAACTCGTCCACTAGGGACACCTAGGGGTTTAACGGCTTATTACATATGCTAAATGTAGTCGTGATTCCTGCGAAAGTGAGTTAGAATTTTATTTTCTAGATTAGATTTGCTCGAGGACTAGCAAATAGTAAGTTTGGGGGTATTTGATAGACACATGTTTGTGTCTAAATTGCGATCCATTATCTATTTTGATACTGTTCGATTTTGTACTTATTATGGCTTTTATGTCTTTGTAGGTATTTTTGAGAAATAAATAATTTGGGAAAAATCGGCTCGAAAAATGATAAAGGCACCCGGGGAGAACTAATAAAGGCACCCACCTCTTGGATTAGGGGCACCTCCCTTTTGAATTTTGGAATCGAAAATGGCGGGAAGAAACCTTCTTCACATGAGAAACTTCTGTGTTGATTTGCAACCGAGTTTTAAGGGATTTTTAGGTGGTTTCAAGTTACCCGAATCAAGACACAATCTAGAATAGCGTATATACACGTCACAAAACATGTTTCACCGGGAAAAAAATGGTTGCAGAAGTGAATCAAGCCAGAAAAAGGACTTCGACCCTGTTTAGGATTTACACGTAATTTGAGTTTGATTAGAAGTTGTCTTGGAGTCCTTATCGGTTCTCTAGGGTTTCTAGGGTTCACTAATACTATATATAGCCAAGAGAAACGAGAAACAAAGAAGCCAGAGCCACCGAAAAAATTCCAGGAGAAAATACTTTTGTTGCTGGTGAAGAAGAAGGTGAAGAACATAAGTCTCTAGGGAACTGTCGCTGATACTGTCGCTAACACAGTCCCTCAAGCAGTCATATTTCTGGAGCACCTGAAGTCCGTTCTTTATTCATGTTGTCTTCTGTAACGCAGAGAACACTTCTCTGTAACGCTTATAAGCGTCTATGTTCTTCTGTGTTACTCCTTTTTCACCATTGTAAGCACCTTTTGAGCAATGAAAGTCTATATTGAGTGTATTTCCATTACAATGAGCTAATCACTATCACTGGGGCGACGGGGGAAGCCGTTCATCCAATAATTGTGGTAACTTCTATTTTAATTACATTTATTCTACAATTATTTTATTATTAATTGCTTGAAATAAAATTGAAAAAATGGTTTTTCTCAAATAATTGTGTTTTCTTCTGATGGGTCATACTTGGTTTTTAAACTCTTGATGTCTCATGCTCTTGATTAAAAATTATTCTTTAAAAAACCTATCTTTGGCATATTTAGATTAAATTGAATATAAGAATTGTTAGATGTTATCACTTAAGTATTGGTTAATGGTGGAATCTTAAACCCTAGTTTTTCTTCATCCATTTTAAAATCAAATTGTTTTAATTCTCTTTGTTTTCTGTTATTAAAAATTAGGTCTAGAAATTAAATCTTCACAAGTCCGAGAATCAAACCCTTTTTACCACTATATTAAAACCACATCAATAGTCCCAGGTTTAATATCAAATTTCACAGTAGTGGATGGTAAAACTACCCCTGGATCACGTACTAATTTAGATGGAAAAAATAGATGTACCACCTAAATCCGTGTAATGGGTCGGACTTAAACAAAATAGGTCATTTTTTTCAAGTATATCTCCTACACGAATCCAACGAGGCATACACAAGCAAGAATACAAATGCTTAACAAGAATCTGTGCACATGCAAATGTTGGGGTTCATTATTTTATGTAAGCTTAGGTTACCTTAACAAAATATACCTACAGTCAAAATTGGTCAAAGGTACAAAGTTAAGGCTTGTGGACTTTCAGCTGGTAACTCTCATAAGGCCCAAGGCACGGGTTCAGCATACTTATCCACGGGTTTTCCTAAAAATCGGTGAGATGACGAAGGTGTAAAATGGTATGTGAACTTGTATTTTTTTTTTAATAACAATAAATAAAATACAAAAAATAAAGCAAGGAACAAGGTTGGATAGAAATAGCACTCAAAATATCTAAAGGTAGTAATATGGGTAAAAAGCATTCGTTACTCGGACTTATTAAGAATTGATTCTAAACCTAATTTCTAATACTAAAAATAAAGTAAACTAAATCGAAAGTGATATCAAGATTTTAGAAACAACCAAGACTTTGGATTCCACTACTACTCATGATTGAATGATACTCTAAAGATTTCAAAACTCTAGTCACGTTTTAAGTCCTTTATATCTTAAATCACTAATAATCAGTCATGTTCACAAATATTATTTGTACCCATTAAGCAGAGATTATCAATTGATTTAACAAAGTATAACCTATCAAATTGAATCACAGATAATTAGGAAAATCATGTAATCGAACTAAAACTCTGCAAACAGTGATTGAGTGAATCAGTAATAAAACTAGAATAAAGAAAATAATTTAAAGGATATTACCCATCAATCATGCGTAAGTAGCTTCCTTCATTGCCTTAGTTAAGTGAGAATTAGCTCATCGTGGTAAACAACATCTCAAAATATTTATTCATGGCTCAAAAATTGCTTATAAAGATGAAAATGAGAGAAAATTATAAAACAACGAGTTTGCAACGGTGTATGGATGTTATAGACTCGTTGTTACAAATCAAGTGTTGCAAATTGAAGATAAATGTTGCAAAATTAAAACTTTTAGCAATAGATTCTTCAACCTTTTGGCCACGTTTTCTTCAACCTTTTTGTAACGATTTCTTCATCTTATTCTTCTACAGTAGCAGATTTTCCGGGTGATTTTTTCTCTTCTCTGGCAGAGCCCAACCTCTCTTTTTGATTATATTCGACCCCTATTTATACTAAGACATCAAACCACTCGAAATAACTCTCTCAATATTTAATATAATTCTCGCAGATCCTTTCTTAAAAGAAAATATTATTGGGCAAATATTCTTCTTGTTGTTACCAATTCGATCTTTGATTTCTTTCTCCTTTGAACATATATCGATTGTGGTGTTTCCTTATCAAGCTCGTGGACATATTTCACTGAATATTTCCTTCGATTCAAGCAAACCCGAGAAATATTGTTTCATTTTTTCAAGCACATCTAATTGTTCTCACGAGATTTTGTTGATTATTTTTCAGTTTCCAAAACAGGTACGACTCTTCTTACTAAGGTAAGGAAAATTTCCCGTTTCAAATATTTTCCAAATCTCGCACAAAACTTAACAGATCGAGAGAATCACTTTCCCGCCAATATTTCAATTTGAAATCAAAAGAGAGTGGGTGCCTTTAACCAAGTGAGTGTGCCTTTATAACTGGGGTGCCCTTATCCAATCCTTGGGTGCCTTTAGTAATTTTTGGGTGCCTTTAACATTTTTTGAGCTAATTTTTCCAACACTGTTTATTTCTCAAAAATACCTACAAACACATAAATTAACACAAATAGTATATAATCGAGCTTTATCAATATAAAGAATTGAGACAAATCAGACACAGAAATGTGTCTATCAGTTTTGTACGCCCATAATGCATCGTTGAGACTCAAACTCCAATCTTTCCGTGTAGTATTGATGGTTTTCTCTAGAATGGACTTAATATCACGATTTGAAATTTCAGCTTGCCCACTAGTTTGTGGGTGATATGGCATACCGACCTTGTGAGTAGTGTTGTACTTCTTGAGAAGAGCATGAAAGGATTTCTAAAAATGTGAACCTCCATCACTAATAACCACACGTGGCGTTCCATGTCTAATGAAAATACTTTCCTTCACAAACTCACATAAACTTGAGAATCATTAGTAGGGGTGGCTTTAGCTTCCATCCATTTCGAAACATAATCCACAGCAAGAAGTATATAAAATTTTCTATTACGAATTAACAAAAGGGCCCGTAAAATCAATTCCCCACACATCGAATACTTCTATAGAAAGAATCAATGTGAGTGGAATTTGATTTTGAGCACCTAGATTGCTCGTTCATTGACATATATCACAGGATTTGAAAAAAGCATATGCATCCTCAAATAGGGTGGGTCAATAAAAGTCACTCTCAACAACTTTGAGAGCGGTACTTTAGAATCAAAGTGTCCACCACAAGCATAAGAATGACAAAACATATAATAGATTGAAATTCAGAGTTAGGTACGCACCTGCGGATAATATGATCAACACAATATTTCCACAAGTAGGGTTCCTCCCACACATACTGCTTGGCTATCTTCTTAAGCTTTAGGTTTTAAAAACTGGACATCGTACTAGGTACTTGTCTCGTAACCAAGTAGTTCACTATATCAACATACCAAAGTGTTGAATCTTCTATTGAGAAAAGTTGTCCGTCCGGAAAACGATCATGTAAAGGAAGGTCCTCTTTAGATATAACAAGTCTACTAAGATGATCATCAGTTGTATTCTTAACACCTTTCTTGTCTCTAATTTCTATGTTAAATTCTTGCAACAACAGAATCCAACGTATAAGTCTTGGCTTAGCTTCTTTATTCTTGAGTAAGTATCTAAGTGCTGCATGATCAAAATATACAACCACTTTTGTGTCCACCAAGTATGATCTAAATTTTTCTAGTGCAAAAACTATAGCCAATAACTCTTTCTCCGTGGCAGAATAGTTGATTTGCGCATCGTTTAGGGTATTAGATGCATAGTAAATCACGTGGGACAATTTTTCCACTCGTTGACCCAAAACTGCCCCAACTGCATAGTCGCTCGCATCATATATCAACTCAAACGGTAAACTCCAATCGGGTGACTTGATAATTGGTGTAGTCATCAACAACTCTTTCAATCTGTCAAAGGAATCATTGTACTCCTGGTCGAAGTTAAAAGCAGCCTCTTTTTGCAACAACTTGCGCATTGGCATTGATATTTTGGAGAAATCCTTGATAAACCGCCTGTAAAAACCTGTATGACCAAGAAACGAGTGAATCTCCCTCACCAAAATGGGGTATTGTAAGTTTCTTATTAAGTTTATCTTTGCTTTATCTACTTCGAGCCCTTGAGAGGATACAATGTGACCGAGCACTACGCCATGGTTCACCATAAAGTGACATTTCCCAATTTAGAACAAGGTTAGTGTTTATG
>JAJJMC010019642.1:13740706-13790932 GCA_023531435.1 Papaver californicum
TTTTTTTTTTGTTTTTGTTTTTTTTCTTTTTGGCTCTAGTGACAATTGTGTGAAATAAAATGCAGTTGTTTCTTCGCTCATGGTACAGGTAGTTGCGGTGAAACGACTTGCTAAAAATTCTCGGCATCAAGAAAAAATAGAATATGTTAGGGAACTACAGAGGTTTAGCCTCATAAATCATCCTAACTAGGTACATTTGATTGGTTACTGTGACAAAGGGGATAACAAATTCCTTGTTTACGAGTTGACGATGTTTGGATCATTGCAGGAACATTTACATGGTAATTACATATCGATTAATTTATTTAATGATTGTTTATATGTGTGATTCATGTAATGGTTAGACCTTTCATCCAAGAGGGAGCCACTGGACTGGAATACAAGGATGAAAATAGCACTTGATGTAGCCGAAGGATTAGAATACTTGCACCATAAAGCCAAACCTAATGCATTTCACGGGTATATGGAGTCATCGAATATATTTCTAGATCAAGGGTATCATCCAAAGCTTGCACTTGGAGGTTACCAACATATCTTCAGAGGACGAATAACGATGGCTTTTCCAACATTTGTTTATGGTGCTCCTGAGTTTGCACTAACTGGCCGACTCAACTCTAAATCTGATATCTATAGTTTTGGTGTTGTCTTACTTGAACTGATCACAGGATAACAAGCATTCGACATGACTCATCGCTGCAAAGAGCATACTCTGTTTCAGTGGGTACTGACATCTCTCTTCCTCTCTTTAATTTAAAGTTGAAATTTTGACAGATGGGGTTTGTAACGAGCGTATGATGATATGCCCAAGTGTACCTTTTTGTTTATGACTAACATGGAAAAAAATGATGTCGTTTTTTTATGTTTTGGATTGTGTTTTTGCAGGCTCGGGGACGACTACAGAACCCTCAGAAGCTCACAGAAATGGTTGATCCACTACTGCAAGGCCATTATCCAGAACAAAGCCTTCACAATGTTTTTATTCTTACAGCTTGGTGTATACAAGAAACACCTAGTATGCGACCTCTTATTAGTGACATTGTAACCGAGCTTTCCCGTTTGGCTTCAAAAACATATAAACCAATTACAGTTCTTGTCCAACAAATTGAAGTTGTCCATGTACTACAAAACAACCTCGGGCTTTCACATTTGGTGAGCTTACTGCCGCCACAGACAACTTTAAGGATGAGTCAATTTTGGGTGAAGGAGGGTCTGTTCGTGTATATAAGGGTTACTTGAAAAGCAAAGGACAGGTCAGTAATTTTGGATCATAGTTCAAATTTGTAACTGTTTCAGTTTTTCGGGTATAGGCTCGCAACACAGATGACATTATACTATTTTTGTGAATAGGTAGTTGCAGTGAAGCAACTTCATACGAAATTCAGGCTTCTGAGAAACAGAGAATTTGTTAGTGAGATTTGAATACTCGGCCGCCTAAACCATCATAACGTTATCAATTTGGCTGGTTTTTGCACGGATGGAGATCGACAACTCCTTGTTTATGAGCTCATGCAGCTGGGGTCATTGAAAGATCATTTATACGGTATGTAGTTCCATTAGATTAATAGTTGTTTACTTGTTCGTCTTCATAAAAACTACTGAACTTGATGAAAATTATCTGTGATGTCATATTAGATCTGCCACCTAACCAGAAACCTCTTGACTGGAAAGCGAGGATGAACATTGCAGTTGGTGTAGCTAAAGGTTTAGAGTACATGATAAAGTGAAACCTGCGGTTGTTCATATGGACTTGGAATCATCAAATATCCTGTTGGATCAATGCTTTCATCCAAAAATTGGTATTGGTAGTGATAAAACTCGTATCTCTAAAGGAGGAGAACGAGTAGTAGTGATCCGCCATCATATGTTTATTGTGCTCCAGAGTATGGCAAGACTGGCCAACTTACGTCTAAATCAGACGTCTACAGTTTTGGTGTAGTCTTGCTTGAACTAATCACTGGACGGAAAGCAGTCGATAAAACTCGTCCACTTCGGTATCCTAATCTTGTTGAATGGGTACGTAACGCCACCCTTCTCTCTCTAAACTTCCACAGAAAAATAAACCAATGACTAATTAAAACTTGAGTTGTTCTAATCTGATAATGGTTATTGCTGAAACAGGTACGACCGCAACTATATGACAGAAGCAACTTCTCAATAATGGTTGACCCAGTATTACAAGGTCAATATCCAAAGCGCAAGCTGCAACAAGCTCTTTCTATTGCATCAATGTGCATACAAGAAGAATCTACTATGCGTCCTCGTATGTGGGATGTTGTCACTCTTTAACTATCTTCACTAGTTAAGACGGGAAAAACAAAGATAAAACAAAAAAAAATCCTTCGATAATTTCTGAAAAGTATCAAGTTACACAAATAACATGTTCTCTATGAACATTTTGCTTACATGGCTCCAGGCACATGCAATGCGGGAAAAAACAAACATAAAGGCTTGTCCAGACTGATTAGTAATATGGCATTTTCCATCTGCAGCTTCTTGCAAGAAGTGCTAGCCGAAAGACCTTCATTTTTGCAGAGTCTAGAATCGCCAACTGTATTACAGATTTTATTTTTATTTTTTTATGTAAAGTGTTGTGCTAATCCTTGATTAGTTGTTTGGTGCCCTCTGGTGGTTGCCTTCTTTTTGTTTTGGCCTTCTGGTGCACTGCTCTTTGTATTCTTTTGCGTTAACCATTGTTAATAATAAGTTACTATTCATTGAGCAAAAAAAAAGAACAACATAGACAAGTAAAGATAGCCTAATAACATTTGTATAGGAAGTATTTGTGTACGAAATTTCAGCAACATGCTTTGGCAGGATTTTCCCAAAGATCATAAATGCAGCCAACCAAAGAAAGATCGTGTAACAAGATATGTAGTGGACAAGCTACAAGAAACAGTAGTTCATCGACCCAGAAGTATACTAAATTCTTGCAACTGCTTAAATGATTTTTCAAAAGTTTTCTTCAATGCCTCTCTTTGTTGTCTTTCTTTCGCAACCAGCTGCTCTGCATCAATAACATTCTTCTCTGCTGTGGAAGCTCTCCGTTGTGACTCTACCACCTGCTGCTTTGCTTCTGCAGCTTCAACTTCCGCTGCAGATTTGGCTGCCTCCAATTAGGCAGCTTTCGATCCTAGCTCTATCACCTGCTGCTTTGCTTTTGCAGCTTCAACTTCCACTGCAGATTTGGCTGCCTCCAACTTTGCAGCTTTCAATCCTAGCTCTATCGCCTGCTGCTTTGCTTCCAAAGCTTCAGTTTGTGCTGTAGATTTGGCTGCCTCCAAGTTGTAATTTCTCTGACAAAGATCTGGACCATGATGAACTTAACTATTGAGAAAGACCACTATATTCTATGATTCAAGAGATGAAATTAAGAACTCCGGATGCCTATCTACTAGAGCTTCATTTAGCAAGCTTGTACAAAAATACAATATGTGAGTGAAGGCTTTTACCTTGGGATTTTGCTTCTTGCTGCTTAACCTTGGTGTTGGCAGCAGACGCCTCCTTTTCAGCGGCAACCAATCTCTCCTTCAGCTCCTCTATCTCACACTCTGCAACATTGCACAAAGCTTCGGTCTCCTCGCGTTTTGATCGCTCTTTTGCAGCTAGTTGTTTGTGGTGCTGCACTAAATCGCAGGCGAACTTACTTTGCAGGGCAGCCTGCTCCAGGACAAAAACTAAAACAGATCAGTGCCCCAATTGATAGCCCCACAACACTTGAAAGGAATCAAAATCACAAGTTACCGAATAATAACAGAGTTCAGGAAAGGCAGGTGATATAGCCTCTACATAGGCAAAAAAAAATTCCACAGAGCACTCAAGCACATCTACCCACTCTGTTTCCTCGATCGCTTCGTTCTCCTCTGTGGTAAACTTCCATGGCATAGAAGGTTTCCTTTCATAAGAGACTCCATTGCGGACAGCATTCTTCCAAATTCTCCCAAAGGAGTGACATCTCCCTCATGTTCACCTTTAGGTTTACTTGTCTTGGTATCTGTAGATCCATCTATACTGTTAGGCTTCCAGCGGGTTTTTTTCTGGCGCATCTGCTGGAGTTTTCATCTCAGTATCGGTGATTAATTCTCTCTTTTTTTGGAGACTTTCAGAGGATTTCAAATTATCAGCTTTACCTTGCAAGGTAGCAGCTATTGAGGTAGAGGTAATCCCATTATTGGTTGTAAGTTGCACTTCAGATTTTGGTTGCATGGGAGATATATGATTAGGAGATTTCGCCTCACCAAGATCAGATATGATTTGTGTCTTGTTACCTGTTGTCCCATCTACACTACTAGTTTTGGGGCGTTTCTTTTCCTGCGCATCTTCTGGAGTTTTGATCTCAGTAGAAGTAAGTAATACTCTCTTCTTTTCAAGATTTTGTGAGAACTTCAAATTATTGGTTTCTCTTTGCAAGGCAGCAGCTTGTGAGGTGGAGTTAGTTACATTGTTAGAGACTTCGATAGCTGGAGTTAGTGTAGTGATATCTGTTGTAAATTGTACTTCAGACTGTGGTTGCATAGGACAGAAAAGATTTGGGGATTCTATCTCACCAAAATCAGGTAAGACTCCTGGCTTGACACTAGAATCTTTCTTAGGGGAACAGGATGGAGCACTCATAACTGGAGCTGGAGTCTGAAGAATCTTCTGTAAAATGTCAAAACGGGATGTAAAGTGAAATAAGAACATGTTGAGCGACATAGGGAATGCAACAGATTATACTGAAAGATTGAACAAAAAATAGCTGAGGCAACCATTTCGAGGCGAGTGTGTATAATGCCTCACATACGCAAAGGATAATAGAAGTATTTGAAGGGAAAAAAGATTACCATCTCTGAAAATTTCTTCTTCTTAAAGTTAGTAACTACATTCTTCGGTAATTCATCAGCGAGCACTGGCCAATACTTGCTCAGTTCTTGACGAACCTAAAAAGCAGAAAATCTGATAAGTCAGGGAACATACAATACACTGCAAATTGATAATGAGATAAAGAATAAAAGACAAAGAAAATGGAATAATTTTAGCATAAGCATATAAGTATTAGAATGAACTGGTGGTAATTTACCACTTTTATAAACGCCATGAAGATTCAGATGCAGTGGTCTCTTGACAATGTGGAGCAGGCTTGTCATTTAATAAAGTTTTTTAACACACGCAAGAAATGAATCTGCTAAAGATTCCAAATTGTACCCCCCCTCCAACGCGAACACAATTTTACCTTTGGTGAAGTCCATTAACTGAATTTTTTAACCATAAATGCTAAATTAGAAATGAAAAAAAATCTCAGATGTAATGTCAACAAAGTGCCTAATAAATGAAGCATGCGACAATAACAAACATTAAAAAGGAACTAGAAGTCATCGACTGCCGACCTTTTTCATCATAATAGAGAATCCAAAGGGTGTGACACGACATTTCCAGAGGGGATCACCAACAGCTGTTCAATGTAGCAGATAGTAAAAATGTAGATACAAAAAATAATAAGAACTGAATATGAACAAGCTAGAAGTTTCACAAGTGAAACCTCAAGTATAAAGTTGGAAACTATGTGAGAAAATGTCAACAAAATATAAAACCTAATGAAACAAGTAACAGGGAAAGCCAAGAAGGAAGACCTGCATCAAATCCTCCAGAAATAAGAATTATGTCGGGATCAAAAGCCTTGGTGATAGGAATCAATACATGATCCCAGACAGCAAAATAATCAACGTCACCACAACCTGCAGACCCCATGGAACATTTACATTGTATCCAGCCCCAAGCCCTTCTCCGATCATAGAGTGGCAACCATCTTTCCCAGGTGGATAAAAAGTTCCGTTATACCTATGAAAACACATAAAAAGCTCTTGACATTAAAAATATTATATACTTACGGATATACAAGAAGAACATACAAGAGCTTTAACATTTTATATACCTATGAACTGAAAAAAAAAACACGCGATTATCTTTCCAAAACACTTTTTGGGTACCATTACCATGACGAACATCCCAATCGACAATTAATATTTTTCGAATACCTAATTCTGGCTGCAAATAAGAGAAAAAGGAAACGATAGTAAATAGATTGTCGTGATTTGAGTCAACTGAAACATCTAAATCACTTATTGGCTTATTGCGATACTACATACTCTTTCGTTTAGAAGATAGCTTGCTGCTACAGCCACATTGTAGAATAGACAAAAGCCCCTTGCAATATCTGGTTCGGCATGATGTCCAGGGGTGCTAACAACAGCAACAGCACTATCCAATTCTCCTTTTGCAACCTTTTCAGCCACCTACGCAATAACACAAGTAGAATCACCTCTCAGTGATATTAACATTGAGTACTTGACTACAAAATACATCATAAAACCAATTAGATTATATACCTCCATAACAGCCCCACGGCAACAAAAGCTGCTTCTGATGAACCTTTGTTGAGATATATTGAATCACAGTTCAATGTAATCATTTTCCTTGACGAATCCAACTCTTTAGAACTAATATTCTTTACAAATTGTACATGATATTGCTTATGAACTAATGCTACATACTTATCTTCAACTACTTTTGCATTCATTACCACACATCTAAACTAATGCTACATACTTATCTTCAACTACTTTTGCATTCATCACCACACATCTAAAATGCAAGGGGAAAGAAAACAATAAATACTGCTTTAGCAATGGACATTAAACCTTGATACTGAAAGGGGGAAACAGGGGTTTACATATAAAAGGAAAAACTGAAGATTCAAAACGAAGGTTTTTGAGTAAAAGGGTTTGTGATTACCAAAAATCTATCTTGGCAACACAACCACATGAATCATATGATAAGTCAGTAAACCAAAAGCAATGAAAAGATATAGGTTAAACATAAGAAATTAATACAAGCAAATTTTAACGTGGTTCGACAACGGAGTGTCTACATCCACGGGTAATGAAGATTTGGGTGTTTTTATTGATGATTGAATGTTACAGAAGGATGAAGTTCTATCTGCTGAAAGTAAAATGGGGAAGAAGAAGAGTCCCCTCTTCTATCCTAGTCTTCTGCTTATAAAGGAAAGTAAAAAATGTGTGTTATCCTTATCTTCATAATTTTAGTAAGCTGCCTGTTTCAACATCAAATTTTGCCATGTGTCGATGGAGATCCGCCACGTGTCGATAGTGATCTGCCATGTGTCAATATTGATCTTATTCTTGAATGACCTTAGTCTAATTTTGGTGCGAGACATGCTTGGTGCGGGACATGCTTGGTGAACATGCTGGTGCGGGACAAGTTGGTGCGGGACGAGTTGGTGAGGGACAAGCTGGTGCAGACAAGTTGTGATCGTGGACTTGAATTATGGTTTGTGCTGCGGTCCAACCACCTATTAGTTCTTATCCAGACTTTGGAAAGAAACTTATCTCGCATTCTTATTTGTATTTCCCGCAAGAGTTGACATGCGTACCTCTTATTTCCCTTAGTTTCCCGCTTGGTGACCCACACCTCTTCTGCGGATTTTTATTCAAGTTATAGCTTTTGGATTTCGATGAATGCTGCAGTCTTATTATTATTATCAGAATTTGGCATGTCCGACACGTGGCCATTGAAAGGGACTTGTCATGTCTTAGCTTCTTCTGTTCCGCAACCTGCACAACTGAGACGTGTCTATCATGCATCGATGTATGTCAGTTCTATACATTGTGTCATGCTTCCCCACAACTTGCGTGTCTGTCATGCAACGAAGGTGTCTATTTCGTATAGTGTGCCATGTTTTCCCGCAACTTGCGTGTCTGTCATGCAATGAAGGTGTCTGTTTCAGTACTTATCTAATGAGTTTTGTTTCAGTTTTTCTCGTTTCATCATAATCAGGTATTCTTTCCATAGTATTTGAACACGTGGTGTTAGGGATTTAATACCCTCACAGGGTTTTTGAGTTACCTTTGAGTGATTCCAGCAGAATCAAGCTTATTCCAAATAGCTCGTTTTTGATTGGGATTCTCAGGTTGATATTCTTTGTTAGACATAAAATGCTTCAGCATTCTATTATCATAAACCAATCCAACACGAGGTGGAAATGGTTTTTTCTCCTTACTTATCACCATCAGAGCTAGGGCTTTACATAGAATGAAAGGAAAAAAGCGGCAAAAGAAGGGTTTCAGAGTGAGATGAGTGAAGAAAGTACATGACTGTACTTTTGGTTGGTGTTTGGACTTGGAGGGAAACACATATAAATACAAAAGAAACTTTTCCCATTCCCTTTGTAGAATATTCCACCCAATCATGTACACCTGATATCTTCCGATGGGATTTTTAATAACGTTATACCTACTTCCCATTCTCACTTTTCCAAAATCCCATCCAATCCGCATAATATTTTTACTATTTAACTTCTTTTTTAGGTTGGATAAACAAAACTCAACATATTATATTTTATGGGGTAACTTTTATCTTCATCCACCACCGTCTTCCTTCTTACCCTATCTTTCTCAAATCTAATCCTAAATTATACAAATCATACAAAAGCAGAGCAAGAAACATTGAGTCTAGCAGTTTACTGATAAAAATAAATTAGATAGTGGACATAACAAGAATCATGAGTATTGATATGGAAAATGCAATTTAGGCTATCCGAAAGACCAATAAGATGACTTAAAATAAATTGAAGAGAAATTAGGTTAAGCAGAAAAATAAATTTGATGTAATAAAGCAACTGATTAGGATTAATAAAGGTAACTGATGAGTTTTAGGTAATAGACTTGATCGCCACTTTTTGCGGACCGCTCGGATTCGGATATAATTAGCGTAGATAGTTAATTTTCTGGCTACAGACTCTAGGAAATCATATTGAAGTTCATACCAATCAATTTCCATAATTATATTCCGTTTCAAGAACTCATAAATATATGTGAATGGAAAAAAAAATCAAAAGGTCTGGTTCCGATTGATGGAGTTTGTTTGTGGTTGGCTTAATCAGAAGGGATGGTGGATGAATGTTACCCTATAAAATATAATAGGGTGAGTTATGTTTGCCCAACCTAAAAGAAGTTAATTAAAAAATGATTTGTGTGGATTGGATGGGATTTAGGGGAAATAAGGATGGAAAATAGGTAAAACCTTTAATAAATTACCCCTTTATGAAATGTGTTTCACAAAATATGACTAGTTTTTTTTAATTTGTTAAATAGGTTGTGCTTGACTTTTTCCGTCTGTTTTTTTTTTTTTTTGAAAAAAACGTAACGGCAGCTAGTGCAGTTAAAATCCTTGGTAAAAGACATTCAAGTCCCTTGAATCATCTGATCAGGATTGAGTTAATAGAATAGTCCAATCCTTGTAAATGTGTGACTCAGTTTCACAAGTACAACACAAATTCTAATAGTTGAGCATCTTCTTCGACATAAAGAACCCTAATTTCAGAAACACCAAATTGAATCAATCAAATACACAGAATCATCGATTCATATAAAACTACACCTACACATTTCATGAATCAGCAAAAGAAGTTGGTATATGATGAAAAACCCCAAATTCTTCAAAAGAAATAATTTAGGGGAACTACTAAATGTTAATCCAAATCAGTGGATGATCATAACATAAGTCTACTTATTACAATCAAAACATAAGATCTACAACATATACTAAAAAACCAAACAAAACCCACTTTTAAAAACATTTAATAACAAAAACTCACACATTAAAATTGAATAAAATTACAAAGATGTTATTAAAAAAATTCTCCTGTAACTTTGAATATTCTTTAAATAATTTGAAATCAAATTTATCTTCTTTTAGTTTAGGGAATATTAGAAGAATAATATTGTCATCAATATCATCTTCGTCGTCACTTTTTATTCCAAGGTTCTTTTCTCTAATCTTTTAAATCAAGAATTTTCCTACGGTACATCCTCTCTGCATTCCTCTTTGTCTATCACTTTGTTTATTTGCTCTTTAACCAAGATTTTTCTATAAATTTTTTAATAATCAGTTGATTATTATTTGCATACTAAAAATCGTGTATCTATTTGACCAGCATATTTTCTACTTCTATGGGTTACTTGATTTGTACAAAGAATGAGAGGGAAAGTCTTTTAATTAGTGGAAAAGATGAGTTTTTCTAATTATTTAGGGTTTTGCAAGGATAAATTAGTAATCTCAGTAGAAAAAATTGACAAGGTCTGTGAAGTTTTACCAAAATAGTGGGTATGTATAACTTGGCTAGCAGTGGGGGAATAAAATAAATTTAGTAGGATATATTGTTGAGGCAGTATATTAAAAAAACCTAAACTAATCACCCGTGGTCCACCTTGTCATATATCTTGGAGCTCAAGTAAAGCCATAAAATATGGGGGATAATCTAGTATATTAGGATTATCTAAAATAAAAAGTCCTATAACAATAAAAGTGGCATGGCAAGTTTTCAGCTTAACCAAAGGGCATCTGTTTTAAATCCAATAATACATGTCATTAATGCAAGTTACGTGAATAATGGCTGGAGCATAAGTGATATGTTTGTAATATTGGTATTAGGGTGGCCATCCTAATATCTTGAATGGGAAGTTACAAAATTACTTATTGTTAGTGCATGCATGAACATACTTAAATTTGTAAAAACATGATGTATGAAAATAAATGTAGCAAACAAAAATTATAAAAGAAATTACAAAGATTTATAATAGGGCTACAAACAGTGGTGAATCTCTAATAAATAGTCTAATAAGACCGGGCGCATGAAAAGATTTTTTTGATGACCAGAGATTTTGTGATCGTCAAGAGGAATAGGTTTAAAGCTAACTATTTATTAGTGAAGATAATGGTAACCCAACCTACTTGAGTGGAGATCCCAAAATCTAGGTTCAAAAGACAACTAAGTTATGATGCATCCTTCACTACTTGTAGGGGTCTTGGAATAACTAACGAACATAGTCATTCTAAGTAGGCATCTGCAGCTAGATGCTATCAAGGCTTTCACCAAAGAGGTATGAACCAATCCGTCTGATCTTGAGACGAATGAGATCAAATTTATTAGCAAAAAATTATAACTCGGAATATACACTGGGAGATAAAACTCCATTGTATTCCTATGTTGAAAAAGAATGTCTCATGAAATATGGTTTAAGATAAGCTATGTTTTAATAGTGCCAGTATCTTGTATCCACAAGTAAGATATCGCATGGCAAGTGTCATCACCGATGTAAGTGTAGAATTGTGGCCGATAAATATGGAATTTTGTCAGGCTTATTTTCCTAAAACACTGATGAGTCCAGGATTTGTTTAGGGTCGAAATAAATACAAACCGTAAAACCAAATTAGTGATAACTATTGTCTTGGTTTAAAATTAAAAATGAACAGTTCAAGACATGACATTTATTGGTTAATGCGTAAATCAAACAGTTTTCATTAAGGAAGATTCAAAATCAAAAGCTAACTATCTCCATGTAGTGACTTCTCATTTTATATCTCTTTAGAGTTTGCATATATTTGCATTTTATGAATATTATTCAATAGTGGGGATTGTTGAAAAAAATGGAATATAATCTAATTTTAATTTAGTTATACTACTAAATTGTGAAAGGTTGTGTACATTCATGAAACTCTTTCAGTTTAAATATAAAACTTATCCCAAGAAATATGACTCTCTGTGAAGAGATGTTTTGAAAGATTTAACCTTTTACGAAAAGACTATCTGTCCCCGTCGAAAAGTCGCCAATCAAGCATATAAAGCCCGCCCATGTTTCACTCTAATTATAAGGAAAAACCCATAACATATCATGATTTCACCATCATTTATTGTAGTCTTTCTATGACAGCGGTAAACACTAAGTTTGGTTCGCTATTTCCTTGAGTTTGGAGTGCTTCTACTCACGAAAAAAAAGATTTTTGTGTTTAGTGAGTCGATTTGTAAGTAAGACCATTAGCACTGAAATAGGGCGAATCTCATCTTAAAGACAATGGATTTAATACTCGACTTGATCAATCTATAATTTTGTAATCTCCTTATTTAACTTTGGTTTCCACTATTCGGATATGTACATCGATAGCATATAAGAAATATCCAACAATCTTAAGACGAAATCCCTTACTCCATGTTTGGATAGTAAGAATGGAATCATATTCCATGAATAGGGGGAATCCTAAACCCATCACCCCTCATGAGCATTTGAATTTCCTTTATTTTGAGGGAACCTAAAGATGATGGAAATCACGTACCTTCTAGTATAGCCATTCTCAAACACAAGTATGAAATCATATTCTTTGGAATATGATTCCCTACCCCCTAAAAAACACATAATTCCTTTAACTTTTTTTATTACTTGTTGTTTACAAGCTAAATTACGTAAAAGATGCTTGAGGATTATGTTTACATGTTGCATAAAGATGATAACTAAAGTGAAATTTTGATTTTGACTAAGTGGGGTGTTGGTTTTGACAAAGTGGATTTTGATATAATAGACTCAAATGTGAATTACCTACATTCAATTAACTCCATTAGGAAGTCCAAAATTCTAAAATTTAGGACCTAAAAGTAACATAAATTTAAAATATGGGAGTTGAAAAAAATCTTATAATTTAAAACCCATGTTATAAAGAACCCACATTTGGAGGATACTCCTACAAATTTGGGGGTACGTAATAAAAAAATATGGACATTTTGAAATAATATAGGAAACCACTTATCCATATAAGGGGTACATAATGAAATCGATGAAGATTTTTAGTATCGTGTATTTTTAGTCTTTGTTGGGTTAGACAATAACGGATTTGAAAGAAATTTTTAAGGGATTAGACGTAGATTCAGTGTTACCAATCGTGCATGCCTAGGTTTTGAAAAGTAATTGGATTTTGTTACAGAAGATCATCCAACAATACCCTATGATACACGAGTGAGTAACTAGTTATTTGTTATTTAGGACAAAAGTTTTAAAATTGTTTTTCCTAGTTATACCAATTTATGAACTAACTTGGTATTTTTCATGACCCGACTAAAACACATGCTTAGAAATTTTGATGACAAACCATACTTGAAAACATAAATCTAGATCATCCATTTAAGAGTCCTATTTACAGAAAGTAACCCAACGATAAACCCAGGGTCTCTGATAATTTATAAATGAAAACTTCTTAAATTTTACAAATATATTAATATGTTGCTTTTTATTATATATATATATACATAAGGTATGCTCATGCTTCACAATTATAAAAGAATGATAATAAATTAAAAGTACTTAACAATTTGGTCATTAAAAAGCAAAGTGTATCTGTAGATATTGGATTTTTGTCTGAGAAATATTAAACCTCACAATTCTGCAAAGAATTTTAAGGCAGTTGCTCAACCCTATTGTCTATTTATATGTATGACTAAACTTATCAAATCAACAACATATACGATTAAATGTACTGGATTTATCAATATTCATTACTATACAAAATCATCAGAATAACACTAGTGCTTACTACGGCATTCCCAGATGTTCTATGATTTTTACATAAAATCTCAAGCTCCTAGATGGATTGCCCATTAGTATAGAGCAATTTGAGTATCATTCGGTGCTAATTCCACATCGGGAAGATTACCTCATGTCAACATTCATGTTCAACTAAATGATACGACTTACTAAAATACATATATAGCTTTTATATAAAAGTATGTAGAAAGTTACACACGAATCTACTTGATAAAGTACCACATGTGTGCTTAGATACCAAGTCAAAATTGTTCTAAACACAATTTCATAACTTCTACTAGCTAAACTTATCCCTGGACACACCAATCCATGCTTAAGGAGGCAGCTGATGTGAATGGCGTAAAAGAATTCAACAATTTAGGGATTTGGAAACATTAATAAATGAGTTTGCAACACTTATAAGTGTTTCAAACAATCGATAAAATTCTCCAACTCTAATAGGCAAAGGAAACAACTCAAAACTGGATTTGCAACATTTTCAGGCATGCAAATGGTTTGTGTGGTTGTCTAAACCCTAGCTTGTCCTCTTCCCTACTAAGTTTTCTCGCCTTAGTCATGACACAAAACTTGTCCGTCTTAGCCATGGATACGGACCTTGTACGTCTTAGTCAGGGTCTTAGTCTTGGCTACAAGACTCATCTGTCTTATTCTGAGCTACAAAGCTTGTATGTATTAGCTCAAATACAAAGTTTGTCAGTATTAGATCAAATAAAAAACTTGACCGTCTTAGCTAAATGATGCGTGTCGTTTGCACACAAATTAATTAAGATATTTCCCACTAATACTAATAAGTAATATAACGATAGTAAGGATCGTTCCCACGAGGAGCTGTGAATTGTTATTTGTCATTGACTTCTTAGTAACCAAGATGGGGGATTGCAATTAATAAAACTAAGTAAACTAACGAAAGAAAATAAAAACAAAGTAAATAAAGATTGAGATCAAAGTGAGAAAATACTGATTAGAGGTTTCATTTTCCTTCACCAAACAAGCTCTTCAATCGATTAGAGATAACGTTTAATCCTTCTCGTACCAATAACCCTAGAGAATCCTATCGTAGGCTTACTTCGGAAAAACTCCTTGTATCATCAAAGGCGCAATAGCCACTCTATGAATCCTTCTCAATGAATAACTTGGCGCAAGAGTCACTCAAGTTTAACCCAATGAAAGCAATGGTCTTCGTGAGTTGAGGTTATTCTAACCAATCCGGCGCAACTGCCACACATATTTAACCTAGGTTAAGCTTTTACACATAATCACATGGAAACATCCCGTCATTAACAACTATGTTGTGCTACTTGTGATTAGAGTTCTTCGACAATTCTGGATCTCAAACCCTAGTCTAGCTTTATATATGAACACATGATCATTCAATTTGCAACTTGAACGATCAAGTATTCAATCATACATGGCAATGTAAACAGTAGAACATAAGCGATAAAAGAGATCATTAATATTAAAACTAACCAGTCAAATTGATTTACATGTCTAAGACTTCCAACTACAGCCCCAACCAATATAACAAATTTACCTACTCATGGATTTACTAAAACTCATAAAAAAAATATACAAAGAAGGAGAATGGTTCTCTCTAAGGGGAAAACTCTAGGTTTTTGATGTAGAAAATAAGAGATTACTTAAGAGATATGGAATATAAAATATATAAATGTTAAAGATGTATTGTTTGAGCTTTAGATGTCTTATTTTATAGCCGTCAATGCTTGTCCCTCAAGTATTCTTTCCTTCTAGGGTTTGGAATCCTTCCGGGACCATGTTTCCTTGATTTAAAAGTCAAAAACGTGTCTTATAAGTGGCTCCCGTCGAGTCATAATCGGTAGACTCGATCTCCATGTTATCTACCGATTGTTAGAGCTCAAAAAAGAAGTTTTTCTGTACCCGAAACTGCCTATAATCGGTAGATAAATTTCCTTGTTATCTACCGATTATTTTGCTGAGTGTTTCACTATTTTCTTTCGGCTGTTTTGCTCATAACTTCCTCATACGAACTCGGAATGACCTCATTATTTTTGCGTTCACCTCCTAATCTCGTTCTATTTAAAATGGTATTAAGAACTCCTGGATTTGAATAAGTTGAATTTGTTCTTTGGCCCTTCTCCATTGGCAGAACTTGACTTCCTTGTTCATTTCGTGTCGTAATGAACTCCTTTCTTCTTCTTTAGTTGAATACACTTCAAAACTCCTAAGAAACTCATAAACAAACAAAACCAAAGAATAATGATATGAAAATTAACAAGAAATCAATGAGAGTATGCAACTAATGCGAATAATGTATTTATCAAATTCTCCCACACTTGCCTTTTACTAGTTTTCGAGCAAACTACAAATGTAAATTAACCTAAACTAGAATACAACAAATCCTTTTCATTGAGGATACAGTTACACTTAGCATGTGTAACAAGCCTTTAATCCCCTAGGTGTCCCCAGTGGACGAGTTATAGTCTCGTGAGGGTTTACAAGATGCATACCCACAAAACCCAATTTCCAACTTCAAAACATTCCATAGCACATGCATCCAAAGAGCTACGAAGACATAAAGTTTCTGCACACTAACAATAATAAGTTAGAAGTATAAAGAACATTATTCTCATGCTTAACCCTTGAGTTAGGAGAAAACCACCATATGAAAGAATCCAGGTTCGAGAGCGACCGAATGTTTATGCCTCACTAATAGGATTTTATGAATTTGACACTCAAAAGACGCACTTTATGGTTCTCACATGTGTGCAGACAGGAGTGAAGATAGAAATCATGCACATGTTGAATGGTGGGAAGAAAAGGTAATCTTCGTAATCATAGGAAGATGTTATCCCATAGAAACATGGGACGAAAAAAAATCCTTTTTTTATGATGATCTCTAAGAAAGGAAATCAACCACTATATAAAGATGGGAATGCTTACTTACCTTCTCACCCGATCGGCAATCAACACCACTCTCACAGCATCCAATAGAAATGTCTTCGGTCTTCAACTGTTGATGATGAACTTCTGAACTTCGTAGAACCTTGACAATTTGTAATTCTTTTTCTCAATTTCTTGTTGCTTGAAACTTCTCTATAGATTTCTTTTTCCCCGCGGCCTTATTGAATGAATACAAAAGAAAATATACACTAAAGCAATGATAATCATTTTTTTCCTATATATATATATATATATATAGGTTTTTGTTTTTTTATTTTTTTTCTAGAACTTCAAAATAAAATACAAACTAAAAAATAAATTAAAATGAACAATGATAATATTATGGTCGTGGAATAAGGATGTTACCACTTGATTCTTCACAACTCGTATTGTCTCGATATCATAAACTTCACTAAATCTCATCTTTTGATTTATTTCGCTTTTGTACATAAGTCTTCAACATGTACATAAAATTTTGCTCATTGTATAGTTGCTTTACTTAAATATGAAATTTGCTATTTCTCGTACTATTGCTTATAAACCTTGATTGTCTTTAACTTTTCTTCATATTTTAAATGCTCCGCTTGTTGATGATAATGTGTTTCTATGGACCTGTTGTTATCGAGAGAATGGTGCCAACTGCAAACAAGACTACAAGATAGATTTAACAATTCTGATGGCACCTTCATGATTTATGAAATAGCACTCAAAAGATCAAAAATAATGTTAAAATTGGTGCGAAGTTGGGTAGCTCGTCATTCTACCCGGAATTTTGCGTAGATGAAACACTCTAAACGGATAATTGAAGGTTTGGTGCCTCACTCATGGGTATTTAATGATCAACAACTCAAATATTAAACACTCTACCGGCAGTTTAAGTCCATTTTGTCAGCTCTAGCCTCTCAACAACTAAGCACTCAGAATATAGTTCTTTAATATTCTAAGTTCAGTTATTCGGTTAGAACTCCGTGTGTAAACTTAGCTAGAAGTATGCTAAGTAACTCTAAAATCTCTAAAAGTTGGAGGTTTATGCAAAAACTAAAAACTTAAGCTAAAAAAAACTCTATATATATGCAAATACTCCCCCACACTTAAAATTTACATTATCCTCAATGTAAATTGACTCCTCCAATGTAAAATCAAGATGGGAAATCCTAATATGATATGCAAACTAAAAATTAATAGAAAAAGATAAAATACAAAACCAATGGGTTTCATCCCATGCAACGCTTATTTTAACGTCCTCAGCCTGACCTTTTGTTCAGCGTCCGAAAAAAAACAATCTGAAAATCTGGGGATCCACCCAGACAACAATCTGTAACTCTAATAACAACTTCAGAAAAATGTTAGCAAAAGATATTAATAGTAAAACCATTACCATATGGAAGTTACCCCCATACTTATTCCTTTCTACACTTGAAAGTATATAGAGAACAAAGAATTCAGGCACTTCTACAGGTTTTTCATGGGTAACCTGCATAGTGTTAGAATCAAGCATATCTAATGGTTGATAGTTAGAAGCAAAATAATTTGTTAAAACTTTAGAAGCACACGACTCTAATCCTAAGTGAGGTATTTTCCAAAAAGTTGGGTTAACAAATTATTGAGAAACTACTTCGATTAGAGTAGGATCATTAGAAATAAAATTATGCAGAGGATTAGATAAACCTTCCACTATCTCTTGTATTACATGATTCTTATTGTTCTTAAAGAACTCCAATAAATTATTTAACTCATGTGTATCATGGTCCTCTATCAAACTTTTAAACCAATCTTCATTAGTCTCTGCCTTAATTAAAAATCTCGGCATCAACGTTATCATTATAATGCTTGGCAAGCTCAACTGGGTCTTCCATGATATTAATCAATTCGGTTTCATTCTCAAATACTTCATACTCCTCGTCGTCATCAGACCAGAAAGGTATATACGCAAGAGGGTCTTCCATTGTGTACTCCCCAGGAATGTCACTATGAGTTGGTTCAGATGATATACTTTCGTAATCATCGTCACTTTCATAGATAACATAAGTTTTTTCCGTGATAATTTTTGTGTTTCTAGTCTCAATTGTATCCTCTGCAACACTTTTTACTTCAGGATCATATATTGTTGCAGACTCAATCCTAGATGCTAGAAATTTCTTTAGAACACTCATTGCATAATTCCCAAGCTTTACCTTTTGAATAGGTGCTTGATCATTAATAAGATCAAGGATTGAGTAAGCTACACTAGTGTCATCAAATATCCCCAAAGATTGGTCTTTTTCAGAATCACCATTGATCACATATTCATATTGTGCACAAGAATGTTAGAGCGGTTTTGGTTTTGAGATCATATTTCTTCTTCTCTCATTAGTTCCCCATAGATCAATGCGCATCATCAAATTCTCTGCACCTTTTTGAAGTTCTTGAAGTAATTCATTAATGCCATGTTGATGTAGCTGAATTTGTTGTTAAAGTTCTACTAACATGGTGCACATCTGTTTCTCAAAACTAGAGGAATCATTAGAAGTATGACTATCCTCCTATCTCTGGGATTGTTCAATTACATACCCACCATTAGAAGGTTGGCATGTATAAGAATAATCAAAAGGGTACAACAAAAAATCTAACAAAACAAAATTTTCACAAGAAAATCCATTTGAAACCAACTGCCTAAACTACCCTTTTTTAAACCACTCATTTATTTCTTTTCATTCAATTTGTAACGACATTATTTCCCTCTTCAACCACTTCCCAGTTTCACCCGTTCCCCAATTTCAAAATCATCAGAAAAATCTCCTGAAACAACATCATCTTCATCTTCATCCATATCATCCCGATTGTCATCATCATCCTCGTCATCATCATCTGCATCACCACCAGTACATTAAGAATCAGAATCAAAAACTAAATTTCTATTCTCAGGCGGTTGTTCATCATCATCAGTAGATTTACTCCCTTTCCCACATCCTCCTTCTAATATTAACTCAGATCTGTCTATTCTATTATCTAACAATTTCAACCTAACATATCATTGAAACAAAATCACCGAACAACATTAAAAATGGTGAAGAAACAAGAGAAAAAGAAAGATAAAAAGATCAACAAAAAACTTAATAAAACAGTTAAGAAACAAGATTCTCCAAAAGGTAAATCGAAGTTTCATTATTCTTCAATGATTTTTTATGGTTGAAAATCAACATGCATCAATGATTTTTGGTTTCGCATTTTTGGTTTCATCAATGAATTTGGGTAATAAGGTTTCATCTGTTTCGAAATCACTGGTTTCATAGTTAGGTTTCACTGATTTTCATCTTGGTTTCATATGTTTGTAGCATGGTTTTAGGTTTCATCCGTTTTCACCTTATTTATTTACTTAATGGCTATTTTGATGGAACCAAAATTGATTTCATCATGTTCACTGTATAGTTGGGACCAACTCTGTTGGTGTTTTTTTACTTAATGGCTATTTTGATGGAACCAAAATTGGTTTCATCATGTTCACTGTAAGGTTGGGACCAACTCTGTTGGTGTTTTTTACTTAATGACTATTTTGATGGAACCAAAATTGGTTTCATCATCTTCACTGTATGGTTGGGACCAACTCTGTTGGTGTTTTTTACTTAATGACTATTTTGATGGAACCAAAATTGATTTTATCATGTTCACTGTATGGTTGGGACAAGTTCTGTTTGTGCTTATGGTTTACTTATGGTTTAACAACAGGAAAAAAAGACTTACAAAGCCGTATAAGTGCTCGTTGTAAAAACTTTTATACAAAAAAGGGAAAAACACATGAAGGCCCTTGTTTTTTGTCCATTTTGGCGTTTCTTCAAACCGTTCTACGAAGGTATGCTGCAAGAAGAAAAATTGAAGAAAAGGACAAAAGCAATTCAGATGATCTTAGGGTCATATTATATGAGTGTCAAACGTGTGAAACCAGATTATTTCAAGTTAATTAGAGCAAATAATATAATATTGCAGACCACACCTGAATAATTCGCTGTGATTTTTGGTCTACAAATGATGAAGGATGTAGATATAGCCAAAGATGATGAGCTGAAGAAAAAGGTAAACATGTTTGCGGTCGAGTATTTTATGGGAGATAAGAAGATGAGGAAAACTGATATTCTGAGAGCTATGATGGAGACTGCAGCAGATGAAACCAAAGCTGAAGACTTCGTCAAGCTATTCGTCCTCTATCTCTTGGTTTCGATATTTGTCCCAAACAAAGGTGGAAAATATGACTCCAAAATACTTGTACCAAGTATTTGAGATGAATAAGGTGTGTTGGTCAGATGTTTTTCATGAGTATCTAATTGAGTCGAGAATAAAAGATGAAGAAGTTGATGATGTATCGGGTTGCGTCATTTACCCTTTGGTAAGTTATTTTTTGTTTCTTTTGATTTTATAAGTTGTTTGTTTTTTATTTTTCCCGAGTTTGATTACTAATTTGAATGTTGTGTATTGTTTTTTTCAGTATTGGTTTGCCGAGATGTCAAACATCACCTTGAGACAGGATGGGCACGACATGTACGCAAGGTTCGCTAGATGGAACCTAGATGAAATAAGCAAGGTAGTAGTGAATAAACCAGAAATTTTTCTTAAAGGTAAAAACAACAATAGTTCTTGTTTGTTTATAATTTTTAATGTCTGAGAATTAAAAATTTCAATCATTTATTTGGTTCCACCTTATTCCAGATGAAAACGAATGATGGAACCGAAAAAGGTTCCATAGTTTATTTAATTCCACCTTATTCCAGATGAAAAAAAATGATGAAATCAAAAAAAAATCCATAACTTTTCTTGTGTTCTGCATATGAATGTGGGTCACCGTCAGGGATCCTTCTTGCTTCCATATAATGAACAAGAAATACGTTTGGTCTAGCATATAGAGGAAGAAGATATTCATGTTGAAGAGTACATTGATGGTGAACTGCAGGTTGGTGATGGAAATGAAGAGGGTAATGCAAGTGAAGAGAGTGCTGGTGCTAGAAATGAAGAGAATGTTGGAACTGGAAATGAATATAACCCTTACAAAGAAAAATATAAGTGGGCGAGAATTTTGATTGAAAAACTTACAACCGTTGGTAACAATGGGCTTTCTGAAGAAGATCAATCAATTCTAACCAAATATGATGCTGAGGAGAGGTTACAACCAGTGATGAAGACTTACGTGAGACAGAAACGTAAAAGAGATGAAACAGAAACTGTTTCGAATCGTGAAGAAACGGTACCTAAAACGGTTTCGAACAGTGAAGAAGATATGAAGGTGATATGTTAAATCTTAGATGTGTTAAATATGATCTTGTTTATTTGTGTGTGTTGGGTTAATGATAGTTCCATTTGAATAGATTGGTATGAATTTCTTTTTTAATAAAACTAGAAAAGTTTCATTTGAGAATTATATTAAGTTAGATATGTTAATATTGCATGATATGCTAAAAAAAGCTATAAATATTGTGGATGACATGATAGAAAAAGAGAGGGTTTTGTGGCAAGAAGAAACAGAACAACATGCTGGCGATGTTGAGATTGAACAAGAAAAGGATTTATTGGTTGAAGATGGTGAACAAAAGAAAAAGTCTGACAATGTTGTTTTTGAAGATAATGCTGAGGTGATAATTTACTTTGATTTGATTTGATTTGTTTGTTTTCAATGAATCTGATTTTTTTAAATCAATAAATCTTGCAGGTAATGAATATGCCTGAAGAAACACAACAAGATGATGCAATGGAACCATAAAAGGTTTCAACTCATGAAGTTCAGATTCAAGGTTTGATTGAAGATTTTGAATGTTGTTTGTTGGAACCAGAAAAGGTTTCATTAACTGAAGGCAAAGTTCAGGAGCAACAAGTGATGGAACCAGAAAAGGTTATATCATCTGAAGGCAAAATTCAGCGGCTGATTGAAGAGGTTTCGGAGTTAACTCCAAACACAATTGAAGAATTGAAGGTGGCTGAGCAAGTTGAATCTAAAATCAAACAAGCGAAGCAAGCGACATATAATGTAATAGAAGAAGTTTTGGAGATAACTCCAAACACAGTTGAAGATATCAAGGTGGCTGAACAAGTTGAAGCTTCTTTGTCGAAGACTGAATTGAAGAGTCTAATAGAAGAAGTTTCTGAATTGACTCTAGACAAAATAGAAGATATCAAGGTGGCTGAGAAGGTAGAATTGGAAGCCAAGAAAAGTTCTTCGTCAAAGCCAGAGATTGAGATTGAAGTGTCAACTCAGGGTTCAATAATGTTCTTCAGCAAATGGAAGATGAATATGCAAAGAAGGGTTCTACATCAAAGCCAGAAAGTAAATGCATGTGCTACTACTCAGTTATACACATGGCAAAAGATGTAATTGATTTAGAAGATGATATTCCTCATTTCGGTTTGGGATTGACGTAAAGTGACAGTGACAAAGAAGATAGTGAGCATGAAGACGTCAGTCCTGAATAAAATGTGAGTAACATAATATCAAGGATGAGGAAAAACAAAAGGAATATACAAGCACCTTTTAAGATGCAGGATTATACACCTGGGGAAGTTAAGAAGAAGAAAAGAAACAAGAGTCGTTGCGTTAGCAGAAAACACTCTAAAAAGTCGGAGAAGAAACAAACAAAAAAAAAATGAGGTGAAGTTGAAAGTAGTTGACAACTTGAAGATTATGCAGGTACTCGATTCAAATCAGAAACCGCTCGTGTGCAGATATTTCAAAATGCATAATGAAAGGTAAGTGGCATTCATACTTTTCAGTTTTTTGGTTTTATAATTTCAGTGTTGAAACCAAAATGAGAATACATTTCTTTCAATTTCTTTTCTTCTTCTTTAATCATTAATTTGTTTTTCAATAATTTAACAATAGTGACATGGCATGGGAGAAAAAAGAGCTTGGATTGTACATAATAGGAAGGAATATGGATACCTTGATAAGAAAGGGTGACATCGTCGGAGATATGATTGTATTCTACATGTTGAAATTGCAAAAAAATATATCAAAGAAAAACTTGAAACCAGATGGTACTCTTAAGTACAAAAGGGCAGTTTTTCTAAGCACATATGTCTATGTAAGTTTCCTCTAAATTATCTTATACAAGTGTCTTTCTGAAACCAAATTAGAACTTGATTTTCGATTTTTTACTGAATTTCAGACATTACACTCGATCGGGCAAAATTGTCGCTCTGCAATTGAAGCTTTCATCGGCAACATGGTTTACAGTCCAAAATTTATATTCGTTCCATTGCTCACAAAATTAGTGAAAATTTGTACCACTGGACATTGCTAGCTTTTTATAATGAGACTGGAAAATTCTCTCACTACAACTCCATGACTTCCACTGAAGATGAATGCAGCAAAAGTGCTGAAAGCATGAAAAAAAGAATGGTGTCAGCATTCAACCAACATGTTGCAAAGCTCTCACTAGACCCGGCTAGTCAATCAAAATAATTCGTTTTGAACAAACCTTTGTGTTGTCAGCAAGATGTGTAAGTGCTTTAAAAGATTTTGTGTCTAGAGATCTTGTCTTCACTATCTTCATTTCACTCCTTTTTTGTTTTGTTCAATTTAAAGATCTTGTTTTTTTAATTTCAGGAATGATTGCGGCCTCATGTTTGATATTACATGAAGAGCCTCTTGAAAGGAAATTTTTCGTCCGAAGCGCATATAAAACAAAAAGTGCAGAATATGAGGCCAAAGCTGGCCTGCAAGATACTCCTTGACAAAGGTGCAGACTTTGAGGCCAAAGTTGCAACTTAAAGTTGACAGTTTTAGCTTAGGAGGAAAGTTATAATGGAGAAAGACAAGCAAAGATTGATTCACAGTAGGGTGGAGGAAGACTACTTGCAACATACAGGAAGATGAGTCAAAGAAAGCTTAATGAGACTAAGGATTTAACAAAAATCAAGCTTTCTGCGTAAGGGTACTGGAAGGTTCAGTTATGTAATTATTTTGTTTCTTTTCAGGTGTGTCTCGTTTTGATGGAAAAGAAAGAAGATTGATGGTGCGTTAATGGTGGTTGTCTGTTCATGGAAGTGAAGGTGCAGTTCATGGTGGTAAAATCCAGTGAAACTGATGTTTGGGTTAGTTAAGGAAACAAAGTTGGTTTAAAGTTTGTGAAAAACACAGGAAAACTTACGGCTGGTTTTCAACCTGACCGTAAAACTAAGAAAGTAAAAAGAAGTTGAAAATACATGGTAGCTTTTGCTAGGTGCAAGTTTAAGAACTAAGAACAGTCTTTTCATTGATCACTAGTCTTAAGTTATAAAATATCGACTCTTAATCAAGATGTTGTGATATATTTATTTTATTTTATTTTTGTTTTTTTTTATACCTGAAGTGACGGATCCAGGATGAACATACATATCACAGACGTAAACAAAAAATGATGGAACCAGGAAATGTTCCATCATTTTTTTTTGGTTTCATCTTATTCCAGATGAAAACAATGATGGAACAAAAAAAATTCCATCAATTTAAAGATGAAAAAAATACTGAAGAATGTGACAAACTATGAAAACTATTTTGGTTCCAACAAATTATAAAAGCCTGCAACTCTGAAAAACTTAATCTAAAAATAAAAAAACATGAAACACCTGCAATAAATTAAAATGTTTAACTGTAAAAAATATAGAAAAAATAATAAATAACAAAATGTAGATTAAAACATATAGTTGTCTAAACGAAAACTGAAAATGAAAGTCGATGATTGTAGTCAAAATGACTTCACATCTGCCGGGCAGGGCATGTCCTTCGGTTATGGGCAGTCAAAACATGGCAGCTACCACAAGTTCTCATCTTCTTATTAGGAACTGAACCTGTATTAGGAATTCTCTTCTTTTTCCTTGGACGACCTGATTGTGGTAGAACATCAGGACCAAGAACAACAGATTTTGGAGACACAATCAGAGGCTTTTCAACTGTGGGAACATGATTAATTGCTCTTGCATAGGATTCACGGTAGAACTTTACTGTAAAGTATAATTCGACATACTTATACAGATCTTCTTCATTTATCATGATACATTGGATAGCGTGGGCACAAGGGAAACCGTTGATGCGCCAGCGGTTGCAAGAACATGTTCTTCTTTGCAAATCGACCTTTTGTGTTAATATAGAATGAACTTCAAACACATATTGTGACGACTTGGTGACATTGTATTCACGGCCATGCATCTTGTTGTTGTAGAGCTCAATTATAAATTATGGAAATAAAGTTTCTCGCCACTTCAATAATGTTGCACATTCCTCGCGACGTACACATATTTGATTCATAAGCTTCACTCTGATCTCATCAACCATGATGGCTATAGGCTTCTCTCTCTCTTCAATGATCCAACAATTGAAATTCTGAGCAATAGTCGAACACAACCTACCATAACAACGACCCGGGAAATAAACACTTTCCCATTTATCAACCGGAGATCTACTCAGATAATCTTGTAACTTCTGATTTTGACCTACAACAACTTCTCCCAGTTCTCTGAAAAATTCTGCATGTGTATTAGCATACACACATTTTTCAACTAATCCCCGCAAATAATTGTTATAAACCTTATTGGCATTCGGAAATTATGTATTGATATTGTTCTTTATATGCCAATAACACCAACCATGAACAACATCAGGGAATACAACAGGAATTTGATTCACCAAACCACTACCTCGATCACTCACATAAGTAAGATTTTTGCGCAGAGGAGAAAGGACTTCCTTCAAATTCTCCAAAAACCATTTCTAGTTCGCGTCATTCTCCGATGAAACCACATCATAAGCAAAAGGATAGATTTCTGAAACAGAACAGGAAAAAATATTTCAGCATATAAAAATGATGAAACCAACAGAAACAAATAGAATGTTTAAGAAACTTACCGTCATTCCCGGTTAGACCTGTCGCTGCCATGATATGACCAAAGTATTTGCTTTTCAAATGGGCTGCATCAAGGAATAATAAAGGATGACAGTAATTGAATCCACGAATGCATGCTCCGAAAAAGATAAACAACCTCTGAAAATTTTGAGTCCCATTTTCAACTTCCAAAACAACACGAGATCCGGGATTGGTTTCAGTCAATTTGTTGGTATACCATTTCAAGTAGATAAATGATTTCTTGTTCTCTCCCCATGTAATATTCAATGCATGCCTCTTCTCTGCATATGCATAATAACGACTAATGTCAAAGCCATACTCTCTTGTAAACTGATTCATAATATCCTTTGTCTTCTTCTTTGGATTCTGTTTAATCTCTTCGAGAATCAACCTAATAATTAGTTTCTTCAACACATGTGGTCTGTTTACAACTCCACCACAACAAGTATGCTTCTTATTTAACTCCTTGATAATAAAATGACTACCTTCAACACCATCAATAGAAACAACATATATATGCCATTCACATTTCTCTTCTTCCTTATTAGCACAACATGCACCAATCCTCAACTTCTCATTCCTTGTCATCTTAAATGAATACCCATATGCTGCATGATATTTCAACAAATCAGAACGAACTTGTTGAACAACTCCCCTAAACACCTGATTGACACCCTGAAAAATGCCTAACCAAAGCGCATACTTCAACGGTTCTTTAATTTTATTACGAATATCATAATCAACTAAATTTGTAAGTCCTGCATGCTCGAAAGGTATAATTCCTAAACTTCGTGGCTGCTCAAAAGGTATGATTACTGAACTTCCTAAACTAGAACTATACGACTCATCTCTATGCCTTACATGTAACTCAAAAGATGGAAGCTTATTAAAAAAAGTAAATAAAGCAACCGATTGGAGATCAAAATCACAATTGATAACCTTTTGCTGATCACCAACTATATGGAAAATTTCTACAGAAATAACAGAGAATTGACACCAACTTGAACATATACTACCCTTCAAACCAAAAAAAGATGCTTGTATACCAATACGAAAAGATAATGTATCCTCTTTCTGAGATATAACCGCGAGAACAGATTCCATAATCTACAGGACAAAGTATGAAACCAAAAAAAGTTTCACTAGATGTGAATATAAACAACAACAACAACAACAACAACAACAAAAACAACAACAAAATTTGAATAATAACATCAACAATATAACAATTTTGATTCCAATAGATTTGAATAAGAACATCAACAACATAACCAGAGAAATCGAAAAACAAATGGATCTGAGTTTCATAATCAACATAAACTCAAAAATTCAAACAAAATAAAAAACAAAATCAATTACCTGAAAAGTTGAATTTCAGTCTACGATGAATGATTGAACGAAAACAATAGCTTGAGACGAAAGAGAATATGACCAAATTGAAAGAATAAACTGTAACTTCAGTTGGATTCTTCAAACCAATATCTAATCTCACTGATGACTGATTCGAAGAACAAGTTTCATAATCAATATTAACTCGAAAATTAAAATACAATCAAAATCATAATAAGAAAACCAAAATCAAGTAAAATAAAAAACAGATGCTTGTAGACCAATACGAAAAGATAATGTATCCTCTTTGTGAGATATAACCGCGAGAACAGATTCCATAATATACAGGACAAAGTATGAAACCAATTTTTTTTCACTAGATGTGAATATAAACAACAACAACAACAACAACAACAAAATTTGAATAATAACATCAACAACATAACAATTTTGATTCCAATAGATTTGAATAAGAACATCAACAACATAACCAGAGAAATCGTAAAAATAAATGGATCTGAGTTTCATAATCAACATAAACTCAAAAATTCAAACAAAATCAAGTACCTGAAAAGTTAAATTTCAGTCTCCGATGAATGATTGAAATAAAACAATAGCTTGAGCCGAAAGAGAAGATGACCAAATTGAAAGAATAAACTGTAACTTCAGTTGGATTCTTCAAACCAATATCTAATCTCACTGATGACTGATTCGAAGAACAAACTGAAAAGTTTCATAATCAATACCAACTCGAAAATTATAATACAATCAAAATCACAATAAGAAAACCAAAATCAAGTAAAATCAAAATCAAAATTACCTGATGAATGATTCGACCACTTGTAACTTGTCTTTTGTTCTTCAATTAAACAGAAACGAAAATGAATTCTGTTGAGACTTATTCAATGGATTTATTTGAAGAAGATGTGTTTGAATTGAAACCCTAGAATCTAAGAAGAAACGAAGATTTTGAGAGAGAATTTTTTTTCTTCCTGGATCAGATTTTGTTAACGTATTTGGAGAAAATATGATTTTTTCTCACCAAGATTTGATTTAGCTGATATTTCCTTTTGAAACATATACGTTATATAGGGAAGGGAAGCTTCGGTATTTTAAAATTAACTAAAAACTAAAATTACTCATTATTAGAGGAAATGGGGTTTTTGTATCATTTACATTCAAATTGTTTTTATGTAAAGAAAATAATATGGGAGGAGTTTTTGTATGAGACGTATGGTCACTTTGGTTTTTTATTCCATGTTATGTTTTGAAAAATGGGGTGTCTTACGTTATCCGATTTTGCCTTAAAGGTAATCGCTGCTTTACTCTTATTCAATAGGTTATTAATTAAAGGGCCTTCTGCTAGATAATTACTGAAATAGAGCGTTGAGCGAACCCAATTTGTCTCGGTACACTCTTTGCTCTTCAAACCCAACCCAACAAATCTCTTTATCATCACAAGTATGAGTTTTATAATATCCCCTAGGTACATGGAGATGAATGATGCTTGGATTGTTATGTTTCCTTTTTCTTTTCTTTTTTGAAAAAGGTAAAGCTTGTGTTTCTTTTTGAGTAGTAGAGTTAGCCAAAGTAAGTCTTATTGTCATAAAGAGTTCGTTAGGTACGTTTGGTGCAACCTCTTGCCAGTGTAACTTATGAACAAGCGCAGTTGCACCTTCTTCTAAAGTTTTGGTGAATAATACTCCTTCTTGGATCGAGACTAATATCCAAGATGATAAAAATATGTAATTTCATCTTTCGTATTAAAAAAATATTTCTCTTAAATGTAGCTCATACCTTTATTAACTATAATTCATATAAAATCAATGATAACAAGTCTTTATAATTATTTAATATAACCTATAAAATTATACACAATTTTTATATATAGCCCCAAATAATTAAATAGATTATCAAATCCCTAAATCAATAAAAAATATAGTTAATCACATAATTTTTATAATTATGTTTATGCAAGATCTGTAACATAATTGATGATTTTGAAGAATAATCAACTTCAACGTAATCATGATTGAGAAAAAAGAACATCATTTTTTTTAATATGCTTGTGGATTTTTCGAAGATTGATTTTAAAAAAAGATCCCAAAACCTTAGCCATTAATTCCATTTAGATTGTTGTTGTTAAAGAGATTTTTTAAGGAATTAATTAGAATATATACCCTCAAAAAAATATTATTTTTTTTAATATGCTTGTGGAATTTTTGAAGATTGATTTTAAGAAAAGATCGCAAAACCTTAGTCAATTAATTCCATCATTATTGTTGTTAAGGAGACTTTTTAGGGATTGATTGGAATATATACCCTCAAAATACAACTAGTGATAAATGATCCTTTTTAGATATGTGATGAATCGTAGCTTAATTACACCATCCAAAATTAAAATAACATAACCTATAGATAAAAATAAAAATAAAAATCTATTGCTAAAATCAAATACCTATTTCTAATGTCGCGGAACCATGGAAATTAGGATCTCAAGATGCAGCTACACCTATGATGCAAGGATCCATGGACTTGCATCACGATATCTTTTTCTTTCTTGTTCTGATTTTCATGTTCGTATCATAGACGTTGGTTCGTGCTTTATGACATTTCCACTATCAAACTAATCCAATCCCGTAAAGGATTATGAACAGAACAACAATCGAGATGGATATTAATGTAATTATGATTGAGAGAAAAAAATCACCAATTTAGAGAAAAGCAAAACTTAGAGTTTTGTTTGTTTTTGGGGACAAAGTAAGAATTATGGTTTATAATTGGAAAATTTGTAAGAATATTGATAGAACAATTAAAAATAATTTGAAGTATAATTTAGTTAAAAAAATTAGGGTTTATATTTTAATTTTGGAAAAAAAAAACAGGATTTAAGTGGATTGTTATTAAATAATTAAGGCTTGGTTGGTCTTACATTTTAGCTTAAATTTTTTGGGCTATAGATAATAAATGCATGAACTATATATAACAAAAACCTGAAAAAACCTGGAAAAAAATAATCTTACATCATCTCATCATCATTATTATCAGCATGAATTTAAAATAATGGAGGGTCCACAACACCTCTGATATCATCATCAAACGATAATCACTTGATACATGTGAGGATCAAGTAAAACGCTTACACGAAGAATTACTGATTATATACATTCATCCATTGACTCTCATACATGTAAGAAATTAACCAATATTTATCACACGCAGGTTCGTGTTACTGCAAAATAAGAAAAAAAAATTTAAAAAATTATTAAACCTACCCACTGATTAGCATAATCATGCACATGTTAAAAGCATGTAGTCATCCAAACTTAGGAAAACATTGCAACATGTAATAAACAAAATAAAACTCAAAAGGAGATAAAAACTTAGCACTTGATCAAATCATATTGTTCACTCTTAGAACTGTGTACTTGAATCATAATAGTCCAACTTCAATAATTTTAAAATAGCCAAATCAATGTTTTTTCCTTTTACATCCCTGATACACATACCTAGACCTAATATGATTTGATCACCCACCATTTCTATGGAACCATCAGCATTACCCAAGACACCTCATGTAGGGCTCGCTATGTCAAGTGAATTGGATTTTTAATCCACGATTTTCCTGCGGGTCCTCCAAAAAAGTCTTTGAAATAAACCCCATATTTACTTCTATAATCTCCTGGAAACCATGGAAGCGCAAACATTCTTTCATCTTTCCTAGGAGCAGAATCCCAAAACTCAGTATTAGCGCAAATTATACCTGAAATCTCTCCTAAACAGTTATCTATACTTAAATTTAAACTAGACCCGCAAACATATATAAAATAACTAGCCACCTCAGAGATTATTTAATAACTTCCTTTTCCAAACCCGTATATCTCAAACACCAGAATCTCTGCTTATATTTTTCTATAATATCAGCTTGCATTGTCGTGAAACTTGAATGTCCAATGCGGTTGAGCAGATTTACTATTATTTTGCTGTTGCTGATTGTTGAGTTTATTACCAGCTTCCTCCTGGTGTTGTTGGTTGATGATATGACATAGGACGATATTAACTCCAATAGCTTGAGGAAGACCTTGAAGAAATTTGTTATATTCGTCGATTACGAAACAAATTTCATCTTTTCTTCCCAGCTTCTTTTTTTTTTCCTCATCTATGTCTCTTCCTTATACAACAACCTCTTTAATTTGAAGGATTTTCTGAAGCTTTCATTTGATGCTCTCTCAAAATATCGTTAATTAGCTCTATTACTACCATTTCTAAGATTTAGAACAGATCTGAAAGAAATGAGATATGGAGGACAAAAGATGGGTTTTACATGTTTCGGAAAATAAATAAAATATATACCACGGGTTTGGAAAAATCAAAAAGTGAATACTCAGATAAATTAATCTTAGGTGGAAATGTGATAGCCCCATCTCCCCATCTCTATTTTCTCTATCTAGGCAAGTTAATTGAATCATGTGTGAACAATAGAGCTATGTATAATCCCACTAGGTAATAATTTTTTTAATTTGGATGCACAAAAAAACACAATCTCACATAAGAAAATAAAAAACAAATAAATGGCAGGGGCTTTTGTAAAGAAAGTGCTATTAGTGTATTTCAATTTCTTTATTAATTCTTAATCTGAAATTACCTTCATTTTCAGTCATCTTCATCATGGAATGTGATTTGTATACTAGCCTAGGTGGGAAAATGATCACATTGTGACTTTATATATTGAGTGACCAGTGGCAGATTTTGTTTGACCGAAAGCTAAATGTTTATTAGCAGATCAAACCCAGTTCTAAAATATCAAGTGCTAAAATTTAGACTGTTAATTTGGTGTCTAGGTAAGATGAACTTTAAATTTCATTTGAAGCATTGTAGACAAACTGATACAAAAACTTGCTAAACAAAATTTGGTGTCCCCTCAAATTGTAAGTGTCGAAATGAAAACTCTCTAAAGTTGAAATTACGGACCTAATATGTGTTTCATAACCTATAAATTCATACGACCAAAAAAAACAAAACATATGAACATAAGATTATAGGATCACCTAATGAGACGCAAATATAAAATCATGATGCACCTATGATACATAGTGGTATTTGTAAAGTACCTTTTATGCCTTTTTATTTCTTAATACTCTTTTATCTCTTTTTTTTTCTTTTTTTTTTCTAGTTTTATCCTTTATGTTTGGTATATATTATTAAAACCCTAGCTTTTCTCTTCTAAGTTTATTTTAAGATAGAAAAGGCTAAAACCCTTGTTTTCCTTTTTTTCTTCAACCTTTCTCTTAGAATGGAGTTTATGTGAGGAGATGCCTCTTTAATCTTGTAACTTCCAAGTGATATTGGATAGAAGTTGTAAGTATTGTTGAGAAGAACCTTAATCTTTTGTTTCTTCCTTGTTCCAAAGGGTAGAAGAAGCTTAATTTGAAGGTTGGTATTTTTATTTTGTGGTGTTTGTTACAACTTTTACCTTTTTATTGCAATAATAAGTTTCACTTTACATTAGTTGGTATCAAGAGCTTTTCTTTTTTTGGGCGAAGTTGTGGTGAAGATTTTAATTATTAGAAGAGATTACTTCTATGTTATCAAGTAATTTGGGGGTTTGAATCTTTGTGTGTAGTATTGTTAAAATTGGGTTCATTCTCATTGTGATTTATTATGGCTCCAAGAAAAAAAGTTAATCTAGATAAAATTTATTTGAAAGAAGAATTGGAAATATTTAAGCATGAAGTGTTTGATGAAATGCAACAAAGAATGAATGCAAGATTGAAGAATTTTTTTTGAGACTTGGTAACTTAAATATCAATCAAGGTCAACCTAGAACTCAATATCATGATTATGAAGAAGATGTAATGGATGAGGAGACCACTTCTTTTGGTAGTCATGTTCATCCACAAGGGAGACATCACAATGTTACTACTTCAGATCGTTGGGAAGGTGGACTAAAGATCGATATTCCAGAATTCCATGGGGGTCTAGCTTCATGGTGGCAACAACTTAAATAAATGAGGTTAAGGAGAGGTCAAACTAAAATTGAATCTTGAGAGAAGTTTAAGAGACATATGAGAGTTGCATTTCTACCCCATAATTATACAAGGCTTATCTACCAACAACTCAAAAATCTTAGGCAAGGGTCCAAGTCAGTAGATGATTACACAAAAAAGTTTTATTATCTGATTGCAAGGAATGATATTACGGAAACAGAAGAACAACTTGTAACACGGTATATAGGAGGCTTGAGAATACAATATCAAGATACTTTTAACTTATTTGATATTTATTTGGTGTAGGAAGCATATCAAAGGGCATTATATTTAGAGAAACAATATGTAAGGAGAGTTTTTGTACCAATTGGAGTCCTCACACTCAAGGAGGTGTTAGAACTAATAATTCTCCATGCCAACTAATCGAGCTCCAATTACTAACATTCCATCAGAAACCCATTGCTTCTCAACAAGTCTTCCAAGGTAAATGTAACAAATATTGATAAGGAGGTCACAAATAATATGAATGTAGGAAGAATGATCGACTAGGGAAAAACTTACTTGTTCATGGTGACGACGAAGGTGATGTGTATTTGGATCTTATGGAGCCACCAATATTTGACAGAGAACCCGAAGAAGAAGTGGAAGAGCAATTTCTCACCGGTGACCAAGGAACGTGTTTGGTTGTATTGCATAACTATTTCACTCCAAAACTCGATGACGGTGATCGATGGTTATGCCATAATATCTTTCAAACCACTTATGCTGTTGGAGGAAAAGTTTGCAAGCTTGTGATTGATTCGGGGAGTTGTGGAAATATCTTTTCCGAAGAAGTGGTTCAAAAGTTGAAGTTAGAGATAAAAAAGACACTTCTCCATATTCATTATCATGGCTTAACCAAGGAAGCGAGGTAAAAGTCACTAAACGCTGTCTTATTAATTTTTCTATTGGTACCAAATATGTAAAAAAAGTTTGGGGTGATGTTGTTTTGATGGATGCATGTAATTTTCTTCTTGGGCGGCCTTGGAAATATGATCGGTATGTGGATCATAATAGGAGATCAAACAATTATTCTTTTATGTGGATCAATAAGAAGTTAACTCTTGTACCCAACTGTGAGCTTATGCCTAAGCCAAAAATTTATGATACTAAAAATCTACTTACTTATCATAAGTTTATTGAAGAGTTAGATGATTCAGAGGTGTTCTATATACTTCTTGGTAAAAAAACCTTTATCATATGATTTTGTACCACCACTACTAGTCAAGCCAATTCTCGAAGAATTTCAAGATGTTTTTCCTACCGATTTACCAGATGCATTACCACCATTAAGAGAAGTACAACACCAAATTGATCTAGTACCCGGATCAAGTCTTCCCGATAAAGCTCACTATCGAATGATTCCCAAAGAACATAAAGAATTACGTCGCCAAGTTGAAGAGCTCATCGCTAAAGGTTTTGTAAGACCGAGTCTTAGCCCTTGTGCGGTACCGGCCTTATTAATACCAAACAAAAATGGTTCATGGCTTATGTGTGTGGATAGTAGGGCAATCAATAAAATCACATTGAAGTACCGATTTCCAATACCTCGTTTGGACGATTTACTTGATCAATTAAGTGGGGCATGTGTATTTAGAAAACTCTTGAAAGCGGGTATCACCAAATTCGTATCAAGGAAGGAGATGAATGGAAGACCGCTTTCAAGACGAGAGAAGGATTGTATAAATGGATGGTTATGCCATTTGGGGCTCTCAAATGCTCCAATTACATTCATGAGAGTAATGAATCAAGAACTCCGACCGTTGATTGGTAAGTGTGTGGTTGTCTACTTTGAAAACATACTTGTCTATAGTACCGATGTGAAATCTCATTTACGTCATCTTCGTGATTTTCTCATGGTTTTGCATGCACAAATTTTTTATGCTACCATGAAAAATTGTGCATTCATGAACGATAAGATTTTGTTTCTCGGGTATGTGGTTAGTAAGGATGGAATTTCGGTAGATGAAGATAAAGTGGAATGCATAAGGAATTGTCCCGAGCCAAAAACTTTGTTTGATATTCGAAGTTTTCATGGATTAGCTTCTTTCTATCGTCGTTTCATTACAAATTTTAGCAGATTAATGGCTCCAATAACGGAATGCATGAAGGGTGGAAAGTATTCATGGAATCAAAAAGCGGATAAAGCCTTTGAGTTGATGAAAATAAAGTTAAGTACATCTCCAATTTTAATACTACCAAATTTTGATAAACCATTTGAACTTTATTGTGATGGTTCTAAGCTACGCATTGGGGCGGTTCTTAGTCAAGAAGGGGGCATTTTATAGTGAAAAGTTGAATAGGGCTAGACTTGCATATTACACTTATGATGTTGAGTTTTATGTTATTGTTTAATCACTCAAACATTGGATGCATTATCTTATTCACAATGAGTTCATCTTATTTTCGGACCACATGGCATTGAAGCACATCAATTCTCAAGATAAACTTTCTACTAGGCATGGTAAATGGGCTTCTTATTTGCAACAATGCACTTTTGTCATCAAGCACAAGTTGGGTGTACAAAACAAGGTAGCAAGTGCTTTGAGTCGACGTACTTCTCTTCTTACACAAATGAGGGTACATATTTTGGGATTCGATGATACTCGGGAGATTTTAAAATATGATACTTATTTTGGTCCTCTTATGGTTGATGAAAGGTTACTCTACAATGGTGATTATGTTCTCTCGATGGGTACCTTTACCGGAAAAATTGTCTTCTCATTCCGGAATCAAGCCTGAGATTGAAAATTATTAAGGAGCTTCATGATGAGAGGCATATGGGGACTACTCGTACTTGGCAGTTGGTTTCAAGTTCATACTTTTGGTCGGGAATGCGGAAGGAGATTCGTCAACATGTGAAGAGATGTCATATATGTCAAGTATCTAAAGGAACGGCTACTAATGCAGGATTATACATGTCATTTCCTATTCCTTCTCGCCCATGAGAAGATTTGAGCATGAATTTTATCTTGGGATTACAGCATACTCAAAGATGTATGGATTCAATCTTTGTAGTGGTATATTGTTTTTCCAAAATGTCTCAATTCATTGCTTGTAAAAAGACAACGGATGCGGTCATGGTAGCTCAACTTTTTTTTAGAGAGATTTAACGTTTACACGGTATTCCTTCTTCCGTCGTATCGGATAGAGATACTTGTTTTGTGGGAAATTTTTGGCATACTATATGGAAGTTGGACAAACTGAAGTGGTAAACCGTTCCCTAGGTAATCTTCTTCATTGTTTGGTTGAGGAGAATTTGAAGACACGGGACCAAGTTTATGCAAAGTGGAATTTGCTTACAACCATGCGGTGAACCGAAGTAGTGGGTATTCACCATTCATGGTGGTATACGGGTTCAATCCAAGAGTACCACTTGACTTGTCTTTATTACCGAATTTAACAAGGCCAAATGCTAAGGCGGAAGATTTTGTTTCCCAACTCCATCTTATATATAAAAGCACCCGAAATCATTTAGAAGTTTCATCAAGGAAATACAAGAACAAGGTTGATCAAAAAAGACGTGTGGTTGAGTTTAAAGTAGGAGATCTTGTTTATGCGGTTCTTACTAAGGAACGTTTTCCCGTAGGTGAGTACAACAAGATCAAGGAAAGGAAGATCAGACCCTTTAGAATTGAAGAAAAGATTAATGATAATGCTTATCGACTCAACTTACCAAGCTCCATTCGTATGCCCAATGTGTCTAATGTGAAGCATTTGGTTCCATAATGGGGTGAATGCTATGGATGAAGAAATAGACAATTCATGGGCAAATTTTTCTTAAGGAGGAGAGGATGATGCATATTGTATTTGTAAAATACCTTTTATACCCTTTTATTCCTTAACACTTTTTTATCCCCTTCTTTTCCCTTATTTCCTAGTTTTATCCTTTATGTTTGGTATATATTGTTAAAACCCTAGCTTTTCTCTTCTAAGTTTATTTTGAGATAGAAAAGGCTAAAACCCTTGTTTTTCTTTTCTCCTTCAACCTTTCTCTTAGAATGAAGTTGATGTGAGGAGATGCCTCTTTAATCTTGTAACTTCCAAGTAATATTGGGTAGAAGTTGTAAGTATTATTGAGAAGAACCTTAATCTTTTATTTTTTCCTTGTTCCAAAGGGTAGAAGAAGCTTAATTTGAAGGTTGGTATCTATTTAATGGCGTTTGTTACAATTTTTACCTTGTTATTGCAAATATAAGTTTCCCTTTATATTAACCTACCTCATGTCCATTAGCTTATGTCCTTTTATACCTTGTTTGTTTGGATTTGATTCAGAATATGAATCTAACTTGGCGTATGACTCTTCTCGAGTTAGATGTCATATCTTTTTTTTTTAATGATGTATGATTCGGCTCATACAATCGATTACTCGTGTGTGTTTGAATCACATATGAAGTTGTATTTTATCCGTTAGGTACATATCTATCTTGGTCGTTAGGTACATATCTATCTTGGTTCAGAAACTTTTTCATAACTCTACTATTTAATAATATTTGATTCAAATGTAATAAATCACTTTCACAAGAATAAATTTTTCTATCCATAAGCCTTATATAACATCCACGGAGATAAACTTCCAAATCTTCCTTTCAGAACTCGAGAAGTAGTTATGCTGGCAAAGGCCTATTAACTAGAGGGCTTTCTGCTGAATAATTACCGAAATATGCGATGTTTTACTCATATTTAACAAGTTATGAATTAGAGAGTCTTCTGCTGGATAATTAAAGAAATAGAGCGTTGACCGAACCCAATTCGTTTCGGTACAATCTGTGCTCTTCAAACCCAACCCAGCAAATCTATGTATCATCCCAAGTAGGAGTTTTGTAGTATCCCCTAGGTACATGGAGCTGAATGATGCTTGGATTGTTATGTTTTCTTTCTTTCTTTTTTTTTTTTTGAAAAAGGCAAAGATTGTGTTTCCTTTTTGAGTAGTAGAATTAGCCAAAGTAAGCCTTATTATAAAAAAGAGTTCGTTACGTAAGTTTGGTGCAACCAATTTGATTTTCCATGAAAGAACGAGTCCAAACTTCCTCCCCCACCTCCTCGAATATCCCAAAACAAGTCCTCTCCCATGGTTTCTTTGTTGAAATATGTTCCAACTATTCTAATACCGATGACATTATCAGCTGCAAGGCCATATTTTGTTAACAAGGAACCATACGCACCTCCACTGAAGTGTCCACCCACACCAAACTCCTGCAGGAAAACCAAGAGTTAGATTTTATAATAAAGTTGGCCTAATTCTTGATGGTTTTTGTAACCATTCAAAAGTGCTTTGTTACAGAATGAAAAGTGCTTTGTTACAAAATGAAGGGTTTAGAGTTGTTGTGTTGCCTTACCTACAAAAAGTTAACCACTACTACTGGGTAGAGTGAGCACTCTCTCTGTCTCTCATCTTGACTCTGTAGTACTGGTAGTCCCTCTAAAACACACACGTCGGTTTTCTATACCCGACACTTTTACAGATACTTTTTAGCTAGCCTAAAACCCCCAAAAAGAACCCTAGGAAGTGAAAAGAACCAGAAAATTCCAATTCTCTTCATCAGAATGGAAATCTCAGACATACCATCTTTTCAAAGTTTGTATCACCATAGAGAACACCATCTCAATCTCATAAAAACAAAATTGATTCCAAATAATCCCAATTTCTTCTTCTCATCAAAATATCATTCTCAAAACAAGCATCCAAGAAGAACCACTATCAATTCAATTGTTAGTCAAGCCAAAAAAAATGAAGAAGGGGAGAAACTAAAACCAATTGGGAGTGGAAATTCTAGGTTCAGGTCAAAATCACAAGATTTTGTTATAAAGAAGTCAAAGGGAAAGACTAGGATGATTTGGGTTTGTTCGAGTTGTGGAAATTCATCATCACAATGGTGGGGAAGTTGTAAATCTTGTGAAGTTGTGGGTACAATGACTCAGATGTCAGTGTCACGGACTGAATTCGTTGAAGATAAATCAAGGAAAACATGGATAGTACCGCGTAAAACAGACGAGTTAGGACTCCAGAGATTGACTGATGTGAATAAGGGGGTGAATCAGTTAACTTGGAGAATCCCATTATCTGGAGTTTTTGGTGATGAATTATCTAGGGTGCTTGGAGGTGGTCTTGTCCCAGGTTGTTTGGTCTTAGTTGGTGGTGATCTTGGCGTGGGAAAAGTACATTGTTGTTGCAATGCTGCGATAGTGACCCAAGGGAATGATTCTGGTGGCCCAACTCCATTTTTGTATATCTCTGGTGAAGAGAGTGTTGAGCAAATTGGTAATAGAGCGGATCGTATGGGAATGGGAGTCGGAATAGAAGATTTGTTCTTGTACTCAGTACGGATATTGAGGATATACTGGAGAAGCTCAATTGCTTTCTCCCCGAGCACTTATTGTTGATTCTATTCAAACAATGTATTTGAAGGGAGTTTCTGGAAGTGCAGGAGGTATCATGCAGGTAAATGAATGCACCTCTACTTTGTTGAGGTATGCGAAAAGCACTGATGTACCTGTATTTCTTATTGGACATGTGACAAAAACTGGTGACATAGCAGGACCTCGTGTATTAGAGCATATTGTGGATGTTGTGTTGTATATGGAGGGGGAAAAGTACTCGTCTCATCGGTTCCTTCGTTCAGTCAAGAACCGGTTTGGGTCCACAGATGAGCTTGGAGTGTTTGAAATGTCACAATCTGGTCTGCAAGCTGTCTCAAACCCTAGTGAGATATTCTTAAGTGAGAAGCAGTTGGATTTCGATGTTTTAGCTGGACTTGCTATTGTTGTAATTGTTGATGGATCTCGAACTTTTCTGATTGAGTAGGCGTTATGCACTCCTGGTATGCCAGTTTCAGGGAGTGTTACTGGGATCCCTCAGAGCAGATTTAACATGATTACTCGTGTTCTGATGAAGCAAGCAGGTCTAAAGCTTCAAGATAATGCCATTTTTATAAATGTCGTTAGTGGAGTTAAATTGACTGACACTGCTGGTGATCTTGCAATAGCAGCTGCAATATGCAGCAGTTTCTTGGAGTCCCCTATTCCCAATGATGTTGCATTCATTGGAGAGATTGGCCTTGGTGGTGAACTTCGTGGGGTCTCAAGAATGGAGAAGAGGGTGAATGCTGTTTCCAAATTGGGATATAGAAAATGCATTGTACCGAAATCAGCTGAGAAATCTCTTGCATCTCTTGATCTTGGAGGAATGAAGGTTTTGGGCTGCAAGAACCTGAAGGAAGTAATAAACACTGTCTTTGGGAGTAATTGACCTGCAATTATCTTTAAAACATCTCCACTTACCCATATCTCTTAAATTCTGCGTGGAGTTGGGTGCATATTTTAGATGATTGACATGGCAGTGTTGATTATGAAAGCTCGTATAGCTGGATAGAATTCTGCTCGCCTCACGCAGCGGTGAAGCAACGCTTATGTCTTTCAGTGTATATAATGAGTATTTTCAGGTCGAAAACACTAAGCTTTTGAGTTTTGGCAAGATCCTTATCCCATCCAAACACTTTGGATAAATTTTCAAACGGATGTCAAGATTGTCTTAGGGGAGTATATGACCCTCATGCTCAACTAGCCTATTCTCTGGTGGCCTTTCCTTTTGAAAATATGGTTGCAATGGCTCAGTGACTTGCTAATCACAGGTTGGATTGGCTTCTGAAGAACAGGTTCATGGTAGGACACTGTAAATTGGTGGTGGTAAGAGCTTCGGGTAAGCTCTTCATAAAAAAAAGGCAGTCTTTTGGAGCCTCTCGCTCTTCCTTTGGAGAAAAAAAAACTTCCTCCTGTTCTTCATTGAAATGTTGAAATCTCATAAGATTTCTACATCAAAAACTTAAATCCAAACCACTAATCAATCACGTTTTGATCCTTATCAAAACCTTAGAATCAGAAATCTCGATCCATTAGTATAAACCCTAATTTTCGTAACCCTAGAAACCGAATTTTTTCCCTGAAATCCAAAATTAACCTATATAATCTATTGTACAAATGATTCTTCTTGCTCTAGACTCCTCTTCTTTCTGAGGTCTGGGCATGAATGGTCTCTGTTTGTGATGGATACATGGACTATTTGGGATGAAGGATTTTTCTCTTTTGAACTCAAATCTTCCCTCTGCTGGAGCAAATGGTGTTCTTAATGTTAGTGAGGGAGTCTATGTTGGAGTCAACAAGGATCAAGCTGGTGTGATTGGAGATTCGATTGGGATTTCAGAAAAACCTTAAAATGGATAATGGAGATCTCTTTTTGGGGGATACAATGATGGAGGCAGCAGGGTGGATTCTACTTCCTGCAAATTGTCTTTCCATAAACCTCATTCTGGTAAGTTGAAATCTATCATCTCTTCCTCTGATTTAGTCGATGAACTTAGGGTGTACGGAAAATTTCTAGTTGGGTTTTTGTGGGCAGTAGATTACCTTTTCACCAAGTGAAAGAAACAATGAAACAAGCATGGAAGCTTAAAGGGGCTTTTAAATTGACTCTTCATGAAGAACTGATGTTCATCTTTGAGTTTGAGTTAGAGGAAGATAGAGTTACTGCCATGGAATTAGGGTCAATCACTATTTCAAGCAGACTATTTTTAATTCGTCTATAGAAGGTTTTTATTGAGCAAGACATTCATGAAATGAAATCAGTACCTGTATGGATGAACTTGAGGAATGTTCCAACTCACTTATGGAATGCTAAGGGGCTAAGTATGATTACTAGTGTAGTTGGAGTCCCATTATTTGCTGATCACCATACTCTGGCTAGAACCAGAATGAGTTATGCTAGAGTATGTGTCGAAATGGAGGCGGATAGTGCATTCCCTTCTTTTATTCCTGTTGTATATGAAGGAAAAGAATTTAAGGTTTCAATTGAATATCCTTTGAAACCTTCAAGTTGTAAGAATTGTGCTACATTTGGCCACTCAAGTGCTAAATGTCCTAAGGCTAGCAAGAAAGTGTGGATGCCTAAACCAAAAGAGAATGCTAAAGAAAGCACTGAGGCATTGAAAGAGAATCAAAGCTCTGGTGCGGTGAAAGATTTGGATGGATTTGGGGAAATGATTAGAGTAAATGGCTCTGGAGTAGATACCATTATAAATGAAAATATGCAGGTACAAGGAAATAAGGTTGTGGAAAGGGCAACGACAGAAGGGACAACTTTCAGATCTAACAATGGGGTTAATGAGATGACTGTTAAAGACTCTCATACAGTTGATAATTGTGAAAATTCTGACGGAGAATCTGAATATAAGACTTATGATGAGGCCATGAGTTCTGCTTTACATAGATGTATGAATGGTGAGAGGGTAATTGGAGAAGAAAAGGTTATTGGTGAGTGGATTACTTTTAAAAGAAAGAAAGGCGCAGGCAAAAAGAAAAAAGGAAAGCACTTACAGATTCATTCAGCGAACCCGTATCTAAAAATGATCAACCGGTCGTGGAAGGTGATCCTGCCATCCCCCTGGTTTTGAATCCCATAACAAGTTTCATGATTTAGAAGAAGAAGAAGAAGAAGAAGAAGAAGGGGAGATAGCCACTTCTCAGTTAGTTCTGAAAGACTCAAAAGTAAGCATCGCAAAGCCGTCATCGTCCAAGTCAATTGCAGGAATTGGTATGAAATTGAGCATGAAATGCAAAGGCAAAGGTATGTTCCCAAATGGTTCCCTTTCAAGCACAAAAAAGGAAAAACCTCCTAAATCTAAGGCTCCTAATAAAGTCTCGGCAGATAAACTCGTCGAGCTTGGTTCCTTATGGGGCTTAGAATTTCCACCTATAAAAACTAAAAAGGAAGAAATATTTAGGGATCTCGCAAAAAACCACGATGATTTAATTATCGAAGATGTTGACGAGTTGGATAATTGACAATAGGCAATTGTCACTCTTTGTGGTTTGCAAGTTGATCTTGGTTTGTTAGGATTCACAAGTTGTGTCTTCCTTTGTTGATACCTAGAAACCTCTTTTCTTTAGCTTTTTTGTATTTGTTTATGTTTCTGTTTGGCTTTTTTGCTCTTTGTTGGCTGTCTACGCCCGCACACGGCTTGTGTGCTTTTAATTTTATTCTCTTTGGAAGATAAAAAAAAAAGAGCTTCGGGTAACAGGTCTTGTAGACCTCGTGGCTACAACTTCAGCTTGCCTCGTCCAGATCTCTTTTGCTTCACCTCAGGTCTTTTAAAACAATTGTGGCCAAGGAATATCGAGTTGAGTCGCTAGACATACATGTAGAAATTTGCACGACAATCATATGGGATAAACCTAGCCATCTCTATTTTTTCGGAAAGACCTACAACACACTCGGAGCCAAACTGCATCTCTATTTTCTTTCTCAGAGAATTTTCTACTTGAGAAACAGAGAAAGGTTCCATCCCCTTAAGGTAGGTGTCATACTGAATTCTCCCTAGCAAGCCAGAGGTCTATAGTCGAGCAATGGGAAGCTCCACTAATAAAAGCACAATGAATATCAGATCAGATTGAATTGCTTCACCATCTCATCTCATTACCATCTATGTTGTATTAATGTATATGCGTCTCCAGCAGAATGTAGTACCACCGACAATATTGGGTAAAAACTAGTCAACAAAGAGATCATTTATCAGTTCGGTGCTTCTTACCAGCTTCACAAATCTTCATCCAAACTTGTCATCCAGTTTTACGTTCATGTCTTCTCTTAAGCAATGATTTTGTATAGTCAAGAAAAGCAAGGTAAATATCTGTAAGACCAGAATTATTTATCAAACAAGAGTTTTATTATATACGGCACAAGTGAAAATCAACACCTATGCTGTCAAAGATTTCTCGAAAAACACAATGCAATTAAAGCTATTGCTTTTGCTTGACATACACAAACAAAAAATAAAAGAAACTGTCAATGAATGATCTTTAAAGAGAGCAAATGATCGATCGATTTGATCAATGGTGAAAAAATCCTGTCAGGTGAAAAAATCCTGTCATTTTCTTTTCAAGGTTAGCTAATGTTTTATATATCACCAACCATTCTTCTCTCTCTTCCTCTTCTCCTTTCATGTCACCCAACTCAGCATATGCTGCTAACGTCACTCCAGGACATGCATTTGATCCTCTTGTGATGAGGAATATGAAATTTTGGTTCTTCTGGAATGGTAGGGTGCTTCATTGACCTGAAAAACAGGAAAAACACTAAACAGATTACAGATACAAGTCGAACAGAGAGTTGGGTTCCTCCAAACTAAACAACAATTTTTTTTTATAAAAAGATGGATATCATAATTCAATACTACCTTTTAGGAATGAAAGGGCGGTCAAAATATGGCATTGGTTGAGCTCTTGGAACTAGCTCCTTCCTCAACCTCTTAACTTCTTCCTCTTCTTCCAACTAAAGAGCAGAAACCAAGAAGATTAAAAGTATTACTACATGGCATTTGAGACATAATAAATTTTTTACTACAAATCAATCAAGACATATTGTTCAAAGTTTCCGACATTTACCTTCTGCTGCCTATCTTTTTCCATTCTATATTGTTCAAGTAAGCTCAATTTCTCCGCAACCTGAAAATGTCAAGTGAAACTCAGTTCTTATACTCACAAGGGTTTGTTACAAGTGTGCAAATAGAAACTTAAGCATGAAACTGCTGGTGAGTGAAGTTAATCGAAAATCATACGACTTAAGATAAGTACTTGAGTAGCTTACCTGACTATCGAAATCAGCACGCTCAGCTGCTCGAACATCACTATGAAGTTTCAAGTCGACTGGCCTTGTGATATCTTTTACTGGCGGCTTAACCAAATGCTGAAATTACAGAAACTACATTCAGCATTCACAGACATAAATACTTGCTTTCCAATTTGAATTTAGGAAATTAGGATGTAACACAATGGTTCTTCCCTGAGCCAAATCCAATAGCAATTGAAGTCCTAGTCACAACATCCATCCTAAGCTAAGTCTCCCATTTACTTGTGTAAATTCTATATGTCCATCTTTATCTCTTACTGGCGGCTTAGCCAAATACTTTTTAGCCATTGAATCTATATGAAGGTCCAGATTACAATAATAATCCGAGGCAAGTAGGTCCATTTACTAGTGTGAGTTTTATATGTCCATCTCCTGACCTACATAACAGTAACAATTCTAAGTTCCATACTATCGTACACACCCATTGAAATACCGTTTACTCATGCAAACTTTATATGTCCATCTCTAATTGAACAAAGTAAGTCCATCTACTAGAGTGAGTTCTATGTATCCATATTCTGAGCCAAATAACTATAACAATTGGATGAATGAAGTTCTAGGCTACAGTATATGCCCACAGAAATTCCCCATTTACTATTGCGAACTTTCTATGTCCATCTCTAACATTCATACCAAACTCAACTGAGCAAAGTAAACATACTATGTGCCCAATGAGATATTCATTTACTAATGCACACTTTATATGCCCATCTCAAATTGAACAAAGTAAGTTCATCTACTAGAGTGACTTTTATGTATCCATATACTGAGCCAAATAATAATTGGATGGATGAAGTTCTAGACTACAGTGTATGCGCATGGAAATTCCCCATTCACTATTGCGAACTTCCTATGTCCATCTCTAACATTCATACCAAACTCAACTGAGCAAAGTAAAGACATACTAAGTGAACGATTTCTCATACAGAATCTACTTCTATAATAAGCATTTAAGATCCTTAAGAAGCCTTAAGAACCCTTGGGCATACCTCTGGTTCATCTGTTGTCCACGGAAGGCCTTGCGCAATGGGTATACGTTGCTTCTCCTCCTCCATAAACATTTCCTGTACTTTCTTTACGAATACCTCCTCTTTATGTTTCCCTCTTTGCTGAAAAGACAATTAACCATTAGTAAGCTGTATTCCTTAGAAACAAGGACTGGGAATCAATACAAAAAAATTAATCCCTACTAGCTAACAATCAAAGGTCATTATACTGATTTATACCTCTGTTCTAAGCTTGAATGGCTTTTGACTAGTGACTTTAAGTTGTTGTTTCTTCTTCCATCTTCTTATACCAGATGCTCCAGAAGAATCAGAACTCTGCAAGTAGGCCGAAACAAGTCACAACCATAGTTAAAAATTGAAGTACTAACTACTAATATCACATTCAGCATCAAACCCATCATGCATACTAATATCATTCAGTATGAAACCCCTTCTGAATCGAAGTACTAAAGCATAAAACTCATCATGAATCACAATTGACAGTAAGAACACTTACATTCCGCCAACTCCGTCTGCCACCTCCAGTTGAATTTCTGCTTCCTTGGCTGCTATCAAAAGAAGAAGACACACTCGATCCAATATCAAACGTGCCCAATTTAAAGGCGAACTTATCAGTTGGGCAAAAAGAATCTGTTGAAAATTTCTTCTCTGAAAAAACTTTTGGTCGGTGAATACCGGGTAATGCCCATTTGATTCCCTTCTTGACATCCTCTTCTTCTTCTTCTACCTTCTTTTTATCTTCCCCTTCTTCTTCTCCCCCATCCTTATGGGCTGATCTCTTGAGGATAAAACGTAGACTCTCAAAAGCCTTGACCAAGTGCTGTACCTTTCCAGACCCCAAGCCTGGCACACTACTCCGTGCTTCTTCAAGTACTTTGGCTCTTCTTCTCTTAATTTTTGAACTACCCATTTCATTTTCTCCTTCCAAATCTTCAGATTGATGAATAATTGGTGAATTTAATGAATCCCCATTACTTTCTAGGGTTTCTAGGCTTTTAACTTCTTCTTCAATTTCATCTTCTCCACTAAGAAATTCATTCAATTTCTTCTCCTCCTCTTCTTCGATCTGAGCAACTCTCTTAGATTCATCCGATTCCCGTACATCAGCCGATTCCTGTAGTGAAGGACTCCGATTTCTGAAAAAGTCCTCTTGAGAAGCCCTAAGTGTTTGATAAGCAATACAAGGACATTTCTTGAGATTATCATCAATCTTCTTCTTATCTTTACATTTACATGTAACTTCTGAAGTCGATGTTGATGTTTTTTTAGGGTTTTTCTTGGCTATTACAAATTTTCTTTCCTGAATCTTGTTTCGTGGAGAAACATTCAGAAAAGTCTTTAAACCAAATTTCTTCGATTTCTCAGACTTATTACCGGTCGCTGGAGATTTCTTCTGCAGAGGACTAGTTGCATCACACTGATTCGGATTTGAATTTTCAGATCGTGATGGTTTTGGGGATTTCATAGGAGTCGACATCTTTTTCCAGATTTTTTTATCCGGAAATTGATTCAAAACGGGGATTAATTGAAGTATTAAAAATCAAATTTAGGGTTTTCTGAGTGAGAGGATATTTGTTGGGGGGGTGGTTGGGTTCTCTACAGAATAGTGAGGGAGAGAATGAAGGGACGCAATGAACGGGAAGAAGGCGAACGTTATGGCTTATTGACGCTCTAACGGCTCTTCTTGTAACGGCTAGTTTTTCTAGGATTTGCTTACGTGGAAACAGATTTTGAAATACTATCTTATTTATAGCCGTCGGATGGAGGATTCAACGCCATGCTAATCCTTATTTTATGGATTTTAATTACGGCATCACAAAGGAAAAAATATATTTCTAAGGGCATCCACAGTCACGCGATTAAAGATCAAAAAATTTGATCTTTATTACGGTCCAAGAACAGCCATGGATAGTCAAGCGGGGTTCTAGTATTGCGCATAATGTTGAGCGAAGGCTTAAGGCTACGCTTGAGAAGATGGACATGATACTACAACTTCGCTTGCTCCAGACGGTGTGATAGGGTACCGCCTGATGTGTAGCGGAATGCCAACTTAACGCCCAAGTCCAGACGGTACCCTAGCACCTCGCCCAAATGACAAGCGGTTCTCCAGAAGCTCGCCTGGTGAAGCAAAATTCCAGCACCCCATATGAGTAAATTGTGCATGTGCGAAAAGAACGTGTGAGGAGTTTGTGCGTGTGCGAAAACAACGTGTGAGGGAATGGGACGGGTGGTGTCCTAGCGCACCGCCTGGTATTTCCAGGCGAGCTGCTAGGAGCCCGCCCCACTCTAACTTCGTTTTTTAACCTAAAGAACCCTATTTTTTTCACTTCTTTCTCATGTAGCCGCACATAGCTTCTCCAACAACACCCATCTCCTTAACCCAACTTCACACTAACCTTCCCAAACGAGAACCCAAAGTCCCATTACAAAATTTTGAGACTTCGCTTAAGATTTTTCCAAGCGCAATCAAGGTATCTTTTAATAAAAAATTAGTATAAATTATTTTTGTTTTGTAAATAAAAAGTAGAGTATGTTTTTTTTTGATGATTTTGTAGTTAAATTGGTTATATATGTTGAATGATTAACCATGCAATTATCATGTTATAAATTGATTATGGAATTGTGATTATTAGGTTGTAATTATGGAATTGGGAAAATATTTAGGGTTTATGAATGTTATAAGTTGGGTATAAAAAATTGTTGATAATTTGTTGAATTGAAGATATAATTGATGAAGTTATTGTTTAATTTTAGTTGGGTTGTGGTTAATTTTTTGATAAATTGAGTAGATTGTCTAGAAAATTTGGGAATTTGAAATGTTTATATTTTAAAACATACGTGTAAGGAAGTTTTTGCAATTGGGGAATTTTTATGATATTTGGTATAATTGGGGCATTGAGATTGTTCTATTTTGTTAATGATGAATTTTGTTCAACAATGTTTGATTTTTTTAGGTTGGTCATATGATTATGTAATTAGATAATTACTTTTGTGTTTATGAAATCAACATGTTTTTCCTTGATTTATTGATTATACTAGATTTTTATCTTTATGCATTGTGGGGATTACTCTTGATTTTCAATGTTGTATGAATTGTTTGCCCAGATGTCGAGCAGTATGACGTCCATATTTGTTGGCCGAAAGAAGAGGGCCAAAAAGGCTAAAATCGTCGAGGAATCAGAAGATGGCCGTATGGGAGAAGAAACGGTTGATGTTCCCGGGTTGGAACAATATACAGTTGTGGAAGATTTCGGAGAAGCACGTCTCCACCAATATTACATATTCAAGCGACGCTAATTTCAAGTTTCCACATCGTGGTTCTCTCAAATCCGTCATTCAGATCTACCGAGGTATTATTAAACATGCCCCTAGGGTAAAATATATTATTGAAAGGGGAGGATGGGGCCGATTACTGTCCATAGATGAAGTAGATTCATCCCATGCTCTTATTGACTATATAGTCGAGCGCTTTTGGGATACGACAAACACTTTTCACTTCTCCTTTGGTGAGCTTGGGTTCACTCCCCTTGATTGGGTAATGTTGACATGGATTAGTATATATGTTGGTAGTAGTGTTCCTAAAGAAACATAAATTTTCTGCTATGCAGGAAGGTTGTCGAAAAGATGTAGAACGCGGCTTCGGGGTGCTGCAAATCAATTTGCCATTATCAAACAAACAACACGAATGTGGAATCCAGACGTGTTAGCATATATAATGAAAACTGTCATCATTCTACATAATATGATAGTGGAAGACGAGCGTTTACCCGGTGATTGGCCGCATGAGTATGAGCAACGCAGCCACGGTGCACCAGTAAATATTTCTAGACACAACACTCTTGAACTTTCGGGAATGAGCATTGACCAACGCAGACGTGCAGTATACGATAAACAGACTGGGGTTCGTATGCGAAATGACTTGATCGAACACATATTGTCACATTTTGGTGAAGAGTAAAAGTTTATAAATACTCTCTATAATTTTGTGGTAAATCTCTTGTA
>JAJJMC010019642.1:13794420-13805588 GCA_023531435.1 Papaver californicum
TCTATCTATCTATCTATCTATCTATCTATCTATCTATCTATCTATCTATCTATCTATCTACCTACCTACCTACCTACCTATCTATCTATCTATCTATCTATCTATCTATCTATCTATCTATCTATTATAGGAATTAAAAATAAAACCGTTGAGTATTGATGGGGCTCACGCCAGGCACACGCCGGGCACGCGCCGAGCACGTGTAAAACACACGCAAGTTCCGCAATCATAGGCTAAGTCGAATGAAGTTTCAGTTTCAAGCTCTTGATTGTCACAATTCTAAGCTATGAATTAGTAAAAAAAGTTCAAAATGTTAAAGAAGAATTTGAGTTTGCGGATCTAGCCCAAGAAATTGTCTCATGGATGTTTTCACTCACTAGGTTCTCGAACCCAAGATTTGAATTCACGAACCTAAGGGAAGTTTTCTTCTCCTAATTTTTTTTGTTCACTAGGTTTACGAACCCAAGTTTTGAGTTCACAAACTTAGAGGCAATTTTTTTCCCCAGTAACGCTTTGTTCACTAGGTTCACGATCCTAAAGAGTTAAATTCGCGAATTAAGAGGATATAAAAACTATTGTACCCTTTTTTCTCACCAAGTTCGTGAACCAAACTCTTTGAGTTTGTCAACCCAATTTTAGAGGTATAGACATTGCTACTATGTTGTAGAAGTTTTGGCAATGGTTATTGCTTAAGAATGGGTTGTGGATATGGGTTTTAAGAAAATAATCATTAGTTCAGATTCTAAAGTTGTTGTCAGTGATTTTTCAAATGGGATAATTCATTGGTTTGTGTATACTATATGGAGATGCGATGTCAGGGATATGTCGACGGATATCCAATTCTTTCATTGTTACAGAGAGATCAATTAATCTGCAGATTGGCTTTCGAAAAAGGGCGCCGGGTTAGATCTGGCAGCAAGGATGTGATCATGGGCAGGCCTTATTTTTTGAATTGTATTAAAATGCCAGACATTTCTTATTTCAGATTTACTTGAGCCTTTTCTTTTTTCTTTGGTTCAAACTTCAAATTCCATTTTTGTTTTTTCTTTGGTGGCCTTGGACTTGTTGTCATGGATTCTTTTTATAATCTTTGAGTTTTTTATTTGATAAAGAAGTGTGATCAAGCAACAGCAGCAGCAACAACAAAAAAAATTAGAAATTTTCATATGATAAATAAAAAGGCACACAATTTTTTCCATATCGAGCGGTTATTTCCTGAGGAAGTTCTAAGGCACGTTCATGAAATTGATGTCTATCAATTCTACATAACAAGGGGATCTCATGCTTGTCTGCCCAAGTGAAGGCACCTCTACTTAAAGGCAAGTCAATTATCTACTACCACGAAATACAGTCATTGAGAAGCTAACTATTCCTTGGATCACCACCTGATCTATTTTATTCTGCTTCTGGTTGATCCACATTCATATTTTCAACGACATACTAAGCATGGCTTGACCAGTTCCTTATCTCCGCCAAATTCTTCTAAAATATCTCTCTATTACTGTGCTCGTAAGACAAATACACATTAGAGAAAAATGAATATGAACCCGTCAATCTGCATTTAAAAAAAATCAGAATAAAATTGATGCCACTCTATCATCCAGAAATTCAAGCTTACTAGAATCTCAAATCGCAAGTTGTCCCCAATCGTTGATAACTAAACCTTGGATGGAATCAAACCAAACTTGACGAACAAACAATTGTGACTTCCTCATAATCTTCGTTTCTTGCACTACACAATCTAAACATCTATGAGGCAGGATCAAATCTCTTAGTGATACCTACTTTTCGTAATCGTGGAGATCCCTCATGTACCATGAAATTATTTTAGATCTTATAGCCACAACCAACATCTTTTGAGCCTACACAACCCTCAGGCCACATCAGAACGAGCTTCACTGCTACCGACATTATCACCGACCACCAGAAAAACCAACTTTCACATAATTTACCACTCCACATGTCACGATACCATTAGCATGAGGAGCAATTTGAACATTTTCTACTCATGTACCCCTCAAATTATTAGCCCTGCTAGTATATGCCAACCCAACCCTTGAACATCGCCAGCAGCCAAAAACGTGACCGGTCCTTCTACTATACCAGAAACTTCCACCCCACCTACCACAAAACCAATACCCAAAAAAGAAACTGGAACCTCCTTTACACTAGTAGCCCTCCTACCATTAGGTCTCCCAGAAATAGATAGTACTTCAACATCTGCAGCAATACCAAACAAAGTGACCAGTCCTTCAACAACACCAGAATCCTCCACTCCATTAGATAAAAAACCAATATCATGAATATCAACAAGAACTTCAGCTATACTAATTTCAATATTTTTTGTACTTCGTATGTCGTTATTGGTTTCAGATCAATATTCACGAAAAGTGATGATTAACCTAAGGTTTCGACAAGAATCTACGAAACAAAGTTTAGATGCAAATGTACTCTGAATATCTTTGAATGTTCATTTCGTTGGAAACTAAATAAAAGTTCTATTTTCATTTAAATTTATATCTAATCTTCATTTTCTTGGTGTTTGTTTTTGTTGTTTTAGTATTCAGGGTTAATTAATTAGTTCCTATAATATCTTTTTTGGCTTTTTAAAATTGATTTCTATTTTTTTTCATTTTGAACACATATAAAAATTCAATGTTATTCATTGGAAATACATCTCGTGTGACATATTTGTATAGTGAAAATTTACGAAGAGCACAAAAATAAATCCTATCTTTTTTAGAAACCCACAATTAAGATAGCTTATATGATAAACCCATAATATAAGAACATGAGCATAATATAGAATCATCTATTGTTTTTAAGTTTGAATTTTTTAGATGGTTAAAATGCCATTTAGTACATTATTTACTTACAATTTTTAATCAGATAATTATTTTGTTACTATAAATTACGATTAATCATAATTATTTTTTTTTCTTCTAAAAATCACCATTATCTCGGTTCATTATGTTTATGTTCTATTTTTTCTCTTCTATGAAATGTAATTGATACGTAATACCACCCTAATAGCACCATCTCCACCATCCAACACCACAAACTTCCTAACTCAAGCTGCTGATGTCGTGTACTCACAGATTTCAAATTTTTCATGTTCAAATACCACAGATTTTTGTCCCAATTTGTATAACTAACTTACTTCCATGTGGACTAGTGCTCTCTTAGTTGGCAACGTTGATTAATTTCCGCAAACTTAATAACTTTTCTTTCTTTTTTCTTAATTGATCTCATTGATTTAGTGATGTGATATCTTTTTGAAATTACTTGCAATTGTTAAACCTTTGTAATTCATTTATTTCATGGTTATCTATTAGAAGCAGTTTATTAGTAAATTCAAATACAATGTTCTTGATTTTTTTATGCTTTTTTTTTCTTATTTTTCTTTTGATTTTTATTGTTTTGATTCTAGGGTTTGCCTTGAAAGTGAAAATTGCGACTATCATCGTGATAATTGTGATTTCATGAATTATGAGTAAATTTCACCAGTGGAAAATATAATTTTCACTAAACGCAACTGACTATTAAAGGTAAAAATTGTGATAATCACCCATCACGACTAACACTTATTATAATTGAAAATTTAAATTTTCCTTAGAAATTGTAATTTTCACCGACTACGTCTGAAAACGAAATTTTCACAAATCTTACATGATGCTAATTACGGGGGAAATTAGAATTTTTATAAATCCCCCATGATGATAGTTAGGTTTTTAGGGCTAATAGAATTTTAAGTTTTATTCAGAAGAGACAAATAATTGGACGTGATTAAAAAAATTAGGTAAAAATGAGTTATTTTAGGAATTATACTTAGGAAAGTCAAATGAGTCATTTTATGAAATATTTTTAGGGATTAAGAGTTGTCCCTCTTTTTCACGACTCTTATGTTTTTAAGAAATAAAACTAATTTGTTTAAATAGGTAAAGGTTATTTTTATAATCGTATCTTATTTAGCTATATAATTTGAGGTTGATTTAAAGAGTTATGATTAAAAGTTTAGAATTTTCTCATTTCTTAGAGCTTCTGAACCCATCATAGGGTATTTTTACCAATAGAAATTTTGGGATCTAATAATTTTTTTACACATTTGCTACACCCATAAATATCTGGGTGATGGATAACCATGGATGACGTATAAAAGTTTCTCACTAAACCATAATCCTTCTCAGCGCCTCTTTTCTTTTCTTTTTTATTTACTCCTTGTTTCTTCTTCGTTTTCCATGTATGTTCTGATTTTTTTATTGATCTTTAATGGTTGAACAAATCAGTGATGGGTTAGAAACAAGATATTTCTGTTTGTTGACTCTATTAAATTAAATTTGATTTTCTTTTAAATAGAACATGAGTAAATGATGAATGTAAGAAACTGCACTATTAAAGTTTACAGTCGTGCACTTGATCATTTCGCTTCAAGTAATGAAAGATACCACTCTCCTGCATAATTTAGGATGTAGGTTTAGCCTTTCTTGATCAATTTGTTTCAGGTAATGAAAGACATCACTCTCCATGAGCTCAAGGGTATATATAATATAACATGACCGTTTAATGATGGACATAACATCAAAGTGTGTTTGTCAATTAAAAACTCATTGTCCCTTTATGTAAATTTTATAGGAAACACAAGATGGAAGCAAAAACCTATAACACCAGCATAGTGAATGATTATTTCAAGTAAAGGGCATAAATATGTTATTGGATATCAGTCCACTTAACTAATCTAACCAAAAACAAAAATGATTTCTATGTTTTTATTTTTCAATAGTAGGAGTTGATGTTATATTAAACAATATTGGATGGTTCTACTTCCAATACGAAATCTTGTTAGTTTAAACATCAAAATCTTGCTATCTTAAACATTGATGGCCGACTCTTTATCAGTGGGTTCCAGGGTGGTACAACTACATAGGTAATCTCATCTCTCCTTGTAATAATAATAATAATAATAATAATAATAATAATAATAATAATATCAAGGGAGCATTGCCTCAGAGTGCTCCCTTGACATGCATGCCTGGTACCTGGATGATGGCACCATTGCTGGAGACGCCATGGAAGTGGCTAAAGCACTGCACATCATTCAATATGAGGGCAGTTTAATCCTCAACATCAACAAAACAGAACTGTTTTGTCCACACACTGACCCAAGGAGCATGGAGAGAGGGGTTTTCCCTGCTAGCATCAGCAGCCCAGCTGGGGGGGTGAAGCTTCTTGGTGGAACTGTTAGCCTGAACTCCAAATTTTGCACTAACTTAGTGCATAGTAGGGTTGAGAAGATAATACAGCTAATGGAGACCTTGAAGCTGCCCTACTAAGGAACTGTGCAGGGGTGTCCCTCTTATACTTTACCATGAGAACCACTAGCCCCTCTGTTTTCCATTAGGCTGCTGAGTTCTACGACCAACACCTCTGCCAGTTCCTTAGGCACTTGGTCACCAGTGATGGAGCTGGCTTTGGCCCATACCAGATGCACATAGCCACTCTACCCATGAAATATTGGGGCTTGGGTGTGTATTCCATGAGGGGCTCCAGCCATTACTGCTACCTTGCCTCCTGTTTGCAGACCATCCAGGCGCAGAACACCATACTCAAAACACACAGGGACACAGATCATCACCAGAGCCTCCAGCATGCTATGTACAGCTTTAGTCAGGTTTGCGGCTTATCATCCTCCTTTCTCATCACTCAAGCTACTGCCCCACGACCCATGTCTTATTTGGCAGTGTCATACTTTGATGTGGTGAAGAAGAACATCCCTAGCTGCTTCCAACAGTCTGAACGCGACAACATCTTGTGGCAGTGCAACAGGCAGAATCATGCCCAAGACTACCTCAAAGTTGTTCCCATTGATGTGCTGAAGCAAGCTGTTGGGCCTCGCCAATTTAGGGTCATCCTTTGGTACAGGCTTGGCATATCTATGTTTGAAGAGGATAAAATCTACTCCATTTGTGTTAGAGGCATGGATACATTTGGAGATCACGCCCTACATTGTGCAAGTGAAGTGGGCCTCAAATTCAGACACGACCTAGTTAGAGACGTGGTAGAAGATATGTGCTTCAAAGCAGGTGTCCCCGCCCGGAAGAAAGTTACACTGGGCTTTTTATCCGACAACACAAACTCATTGAAGCCAGCCGACATTCTTGTATATAACTTGGAGAGTGGTCGCGATGTATGTTTCGACGTTATAGGGGTGTCCCCTTTCACCGGCGGTGGGAGGGTTGCCTTTACGCCGGGAATCGCCATCTCCAATGCCATTACTCGCAAACACAACAAATACTTGGATAAGTGTAATGACCACGGTTACGGCCTAGGAGTGCTTTCTTTTACGACCCTAGGCGAACTAGGTGAGGACACGATTGCCTTCATGACGAGATTGCAGAATTGTATGGCTAGCCATGACTACAACTACAAAGTTGGCAATTCTTTTTTCTCTAGATTAGGCATTACCATTTAGCAAGGAGTAGGGGCCCATCTTGTTGCTAGGCTTCCTACCAACTTGATGTAAACTGCTTTTCTCCCTTTAATGAAAATCCCTTTTTCATTTTCACTTTCTCTACAATTTTAGCCTAACTAGTGCACGCATTAGCAGTCTAGTGGTTGGGGTACAGACATATCCACTCCACCTCTTGTCTAGCTTCAGTCTATGGTGTCCAATTTCAACTCTTTGGTTAGGCTCCTGCAGTGTGTTTCCTGAGTCCATTCCAGAGTTAAAGTTCATATGCATTCCAGTCCACATTCAATTCCTGAACAGTTGTAAGTCTTTCCCTGTCACACTTCACTTCTTGGATAGCTACAAGACATGTCTGTGGTGCCCAGTTTCTACTCTTAGTGTAAGCTTCTGCATTGTGCTGCTTGAGCCTATTCCAGAGCTGCAGTTTCTGTATACTTCAGATCATATTCACGTCCTGAGAAGCTACAAGCCAGTTCCTGCCACAATGCCAACCACCACTAGATCAGCCATGGGCTTACCAAGCATTGCAGTAGAGGGATCCCAAGGCGACTCTTGCTTTCATTGTCCTTTTAAAGGGTTCGATGGGTGCACAGGTGGGGTGGGCGGCAGAGGTTTCAGCAGGTCGGGATTCATCAGGCATCTTCAAGACAGGCATATGCCTTCAGAGGAATCCAGGTCTTCATGTAGAAACAGGATTTTCGCAGATTTGGCAGTGTATACAGCATGGAAACAGGTCCTGGCAAGTCTGGAAATGTGGCTGTGTTCGTTATGTATGCACACTTATTCTTGGAAGAGACCCTGCCTCAACCATGCTGATTTTATACCCAAGCCACTCAATGGTCTTACTGCAGAGTTCTTGGTTTATGGGATTGACAAACCACTCAGTGCCCCAGACATAGTTGGTTCTGCAGAGCCTGTTGTTCTAGCAATTTCCCCTTTGGATATGTTTAACATGTTATTCATGAGGAATGTACCTACAGTGGCTAGCATCCCGCAACAGTGTAGGTTGAGCTTTTCTAGGACCCTCAAGTCCACTTTGGAGAAAGTCATAGCTAATCCTACAGACTTAGTAGCGTGGGTGCATTTGTTGTTATTACCCATTTGAACTCTTGTCTTGTAAAATCCTAGGATCTCTAGGGAGGAGAGGTCTGGCACAAGAAAGAAGCTTCAAGCACCCAACATTAACCATGCCCTTCATCAATGGAATGAAGTTGGGTGCTACAGCTTAGTGCACAACCTTTTGGATCTACCAAACACACAAAGGAGCAAGGCACCTAAAATGAACCAGGGTGGCTCAAACCTCTTTGCTTGTAAGAGAAAATTAAGCTATGGTCAATACACGGCATCAATTAAAGTTCTGTCTTCTAATGGTCTTGCACCAAGCTCTCCAGCAATTCTAGATGAACTGAGGACCAAACATCCCATTGTCCCTTCACCAAGCATCCCAAAGGGTCATATCCAAGCAGATGCACTATGCGTGGACAAAGAAGCTGTCTTAAATGTTATTAAAGGATTCCCTAAGGGTACCTCTTGTGTTAGAGATGGCCTCAGGGCACAAACTTATTAGATGCCTTAAGTGGACTTGCTTCCGCTGTTGTAGAGGAGTTTCTCATCCCATTAACAGGTGTGGTTAATTTTTGGATTGTTGGAAAATGTCCCCCCCATGTTGGGTGCATATGTGGCTAGTGCTCCCTTGACCCCTTTTCTCAAAACGGGAGGAGGTATAAGGCCAATAACTGTAGGGACCATTTGGAGGAGGCTGTGCTCCAAACTGGCAGCAACAGTGGTGAGTAAGGATTTGGCACCTTACCTAGGTTATTATCAGTTTGGAGTGGGTATCCCGTACGGGGGAGAAGCCAAGCTCCACTTATCCAACAAGCTTCTGGAGATGCATAGGAGCTGCCAGACCATGAGTATGATGTTGATAGACTTCAGCAATGCTTTCAACATGTTGGAAAAAACAGTGATGCTTCATGAGGTGAGGAGCAAATGCCCAAGCATCTTCAGATGGGTAGAATTTTGCTATGAAAATCAAGCCAAATTATACTACAAATATCACATTCTTCTTTCTTCTCAGGGAGTGCAACAAGGGGATCCCCTTGGACCATTGCTTTTTGCACTAACCCTGCATCGCCTCATCTCCCAGATAGCATCTGAGTGCTCCCTTGTGATGAATGCATGGTATCTAGACGATGGTACAATTGCAGGTGATTCTTTGGAGGTTTCCAAATCTTTGCAAATCATCTAGAGAGAAGGCAGCGATAAAGGGATCTTTCTCAACATCAGCAAGACAGAGCTCTTCTGGCCAGTGATTGATCCTAGAGTTTTGGAGGAGGGTATCTTCCCTGCAGGCATCAGAAGACCAACTCAGGGTGTTAAGCTACTAGGAGGACCAGTCATCTTAAACTCAAGCTTTTGCAGAGACGTCGTGCAGGGAAGAGTGGACAAGACATGCCATCTTATGCAGTCTTTGAAGGCTTTGCAGGACTCACAGAGTGAGCTCTTGTTGATGAAAAATTGTGCCGGGGTATCCAGACTATTCTTTACTCTGAGAACCACAAACCCTCAAGCCCTCCAGGCCCCAGCTGCTCATTTTGACTAACACCTCATGCAGTTTCTCAGACATATAGTGGCCGGTGATGGGGCGAGATTTGGTCATACTCAGATGCGTCTAGCTACATTGCCTTTGAAGGATGGTGGCTTAGGTGTTTATAACATGGGAGACGCATGCCACTACTGCTTCCTAGCCTCCTTCATACAAACACAACAGCTGCAGAACATCATCTTCATACCCATAATGATGCGGACCAGCCCCTTAGCTTCCAACAAGCTCAAGCCAGGTTCACCCAAGTATGTGGGGTCCCTCTATTTTGTGCCAACATCCAAGTCACTTTCTCGCGCCCTATGCACTTTCTGGCAGCCCAATATTTTGATGTGGTCAAGAAGAATATACCCACTAGCTTCAACCTGTCCGAGCGAGATACCATCCTTTGGCATTGCAACAAGTTCAGACATGCCCAAGACTTTCTTAAGGCAATCCCCATACTCGGGCTTCACCAAGCTATTGGGCCTCGTCAATTCCGGGTTGTCCTTAGTTGCAAACTTGGTTTATCACAGTTCGAGGAGGGGTGCCTATGTTCTTGTTGCTGGTGTGGTATGGACATCATTGGCGATCATGCACTTCATTGCGCTAGTGAGGTGTGTCTTAAATTTAGACATGATTTAGTTAGGGATGTGCTGTCAGACATGTGCTACAAAGCAGGAGTCTCCGCTCGTAAAGAAGCCAACCTGGCTTTCTTTTGGACAATGAGAACTCCTTGAGGCCGACATATATACTAGTATACAATTGGGAGAATGGACGATATGTGTGCCTTGACGTCACAGGAGTGTCCCCATTCACGGGTACCAGGGGATCCGCCTTCACGCCCGGTCAGGCAATTTCGAACGCTACGACTCGCAAGAACAACAAATACCTTACCCAATGTGAAGACCATGGATATGGTTTTATTGTGCTAGCGTTCACTACTTTAGGGGAATTAGGAAAGGACCTTATAGCTTTTGTGTCGAGGCTTCAGAACTGCATCGCAAGCCTTGACTACAATTACAAAATAGGCAATTCCCTTTTTTTTAGACTAGGCATTTCCATTCATAAGGGTGTCGGAGCCCAGCTTGTGGCGAGGCTTCCCACCACTAATGTGTAATCGATTTTCCCTATCTAATAAAATTCTCGTTTTTATAATAATAATAATAATAATAATAATAATAATAATAATAATAATAATAATAATAATAATAATAATAATACGATGGACCTGTTGGCTTGAATGGAAGAAATACTAAAATAGAAATCAGGGAGAAGTTCGTTGTTAGCCTGAATTGTATTTGAGTAGTCTGCCGTGAAGAATTAGAAGCTGTCGTGACTTGATGATGATTGGTAAATGAATGGTTTGATTGATTGAATATGTGTTGAATTGGGTCTATGTTTGGTCTGAATGATGCCATATTGCAGGGAAGGAGATATAATAAGATTTAGAAATTAACAACAACAATGCATCTCCATTGTCAAAGTGATGCATACAAAGTGTTCGTGAAAAATACTGAGAGACTAGTTTTATTTAGCCAAGTCTCAACTCTGGCTAGTCTTGGTCACGAGAGACTTTACAGGATTGGAAAACATGGATTAGGCTCGAATTCGTAACGAGAAAACAAGAAGGGATTGAGAACCGAGTTAGAATTTGAGATGAATTAGGAAACTAGGTTGCGTGGGATTCAAGAGAATTGATCTATAAAAGTGAAGCTGAGTCTGCTACATGAAAAAAACACCCTATTCACGACTGCTTTGATCGCCAACAGAGGGAGGAGCTTTGCCTCTCCAAATCTTTCCTCCAGAATCAGTTTCACATCCATTCTATGCATACCACCTTCTTGCATCCAGTCTACCTACTTGTCTCCATCCACAGTTATCAACCAGTCAAGACCAAAACACCACAACAACGGTAGTTCACATCCATTACCAGCAGCACTTGTTGAGCATAACATGACCAAGACACAATTCCAGTACCACATGCCTGCCTTGTTTTAGGTTTAACTGTTGTTAATTATTATTTTATATTTTTTTTATCATGAACTCCATGTTTAGCTAAATTATTTTATATGCCTAGAACTAGGCATCATCTGTGTCTTCAAGCACAGCAGAGAATGA
>JAJJMC010019642.1:13805688-13828006 GCA_023531435.1 Papaver californicum
AGGTGCACCAATGTTTGGCACCTTGTTCCATTGTCCCTACAAAAATCAAGTTGGGTGCACCAATGGGGTGGGGGGTAGAGGGCTAAGTAGAACATGGCTCTGCAAACATTTACAGGATAAACATTTACCAACCAAGGATGCTATGGGGACACGTAGGGAGATGATCAGATTGGATATTTCTGTGTATATTGCTTGGGAGTCAGTTCTTCCCAGCTGCAGATGTGGTTGTGTTCAGATTGCATGCGCATCTATTCTTGGAAAAGGCCATGTAGGCAGCACAAAGACATCATTGTTAGTCCTTACAGTGGATCTTCAACTGACTGCCTTGTGCATGACATTATCAAACCCAACCCAACCCCCCAGCTTTGTGCCCTTGGCTTCAGTGGATTCTTTTTCCTTTGATGTATTGGGGGTGGACTTGCTCCATAAGGTTTACCAACAAAAGATTCCCACAGTTGCTAGCATACCCCTTCAGTGTAGGCTCTAGTTCTCAAGAGCTTTTAAATAATCATTGGACAGAATCTTAGCCAACCCATTGGAGCTACCAGCCTGGTTACATTTGCTGCTGATGCCAGTTTGTACGTTGAATCTGTACACACCTAAGTGCTCCATGGAAGAAAGATCAGGGACCAGGAAGAAGTTGCAGACTGCTAGCATTAACCAAGCCTTGATCAAATGGAATGAAGTTAATGGGTGCATTATCTTGGTGCACACCTTTTTGGAGATGCCTAAACATCCTCAAAGGAGTCAGCATATCAACAAGGGTAATGCCCTTACTTGGCAGCCTGCAGAAAGAAATTGGGTTATGGCCAATACACAGCTGCAATAAAGGTTCTTGCTTCAAGTGGTATTGCACCTTGATCCCCAGCCACTCTCTCTGAGTTGAGCCACAAGCACCCAGATGCTCCACTTCCTTACATTCCTGAAGGGCCTGTCAGTGCTGAGGCTCTTAGTGTGGACAAGACAACAGTCTTGAGTGCAATCAAAGGGTTCCCCAAAGGGACATCATGTGGCAGAGATGGGATAAGATCACAACATCTCCTGGATGCCCTTAGTGGCCCTGCTGCTGCTGTTGCAGATGACCTTCTTTCATCCATGACAGGTGTAGTCAACTTGTGGCTTGCTGGAAGATGTCCTGCTGTGTTGGGGCCTACATTGCCAGTGCACCTCTGACCCCTTTACTCAAACCTGGTGGAGGCATTAGGCCAATAGCAGTGGGTACCATTTGGAAAAGGTTTTATTCCAAACTTGCAGCCTCAGGGGTCAGCAAGGATATGACCACTTATTTGGGGGACTACCAATTTGGAGTGGGAGTCCAATGTGGTAGGGAAGGTATCCTACATTCACCAAATAGGCTGCTGGAGATGCAAGGTAACTCCTCAACTAAGTGCATGCTCTTGATTGACTTTAACAATGCATTTAATTTGGCATAAAAATCAGCCATAATTGAGGAAGTTAGGGGAAGATGTCCTTGCATCTCCAGGGGGTGGAGTTCTATTATGCAAATCCTGCCAAACTCTATTACAATGACAATGTCCTTATGTCTTCTCAGGGAGTTCAACAGGGTGACCCATTGGGCCCTTTACTTTTTTCCCTGACTCTGCACCCCCTAATACTCAAAATTGCTTCATAGTGTATTTTAGATATGCATGCCTGGTATCTAGATGATGGGACCATTGTAGGTGACACCTTGGAGGTGGCTAAAGATCTGCACATTATCCAAGCTGAGGGCAGCAGTAGAGGTCTATCCTTCAACATTAACAAGACAAAGATATTTTGGCCCAACACAGACCCCAGGAGTTTCCAGATTGGGGTTTTCCCTACAAGCATCAGTAGGCCATCCAAGGGAGTGAAGCTGCTAGGTGGTCCTGTCATCTTGGATGCTAGCTTCTGCAATGATTTGGTCCAACACAGGGTGAAGAAGACCCTTCAGCTAATGGAGTCCCTGAAGCTCCTGGAAGACCCTCAGAGTGAATTGCTCCTTCTTAGAAATTGTACAGGGGTGTCTCGCTTGTACTTCACCTTGAGGACCACCAGCCCTTCATTTTTACACCAGGCTGCTGAGCTATATGACCTGCACCTTAGACAGTTCCTTAGGCATCTGGTCACTGGTGATGGAGCTGGAGCTGGCTTTGGCCCCTATCAGATGCGCATAGCTACACTACCCATAAAGGATGGGGGTCTGGGGGTGTAAACCATGATGGACTCCAGCAGGTACTGTTATCTAGCTTCTTGCATACAGACAACTCAGGTGCATAACTCCATCCTCAAGGTGCTTAGGGACACAGACCTTCACCAGAGTTTCCAACAAGCTTTGACTAGCTTCTGTCAGGTTTGTGGCTTGGCCCCCTCTTCTTTCATTATTAAAGCGACTGCCCCACGTCCCATGCATGCCATGGCAGTGTTGTACTTTGATATAGTGAAGAAGAATATCCTCAGCTGCTTCCAACAGACTACAAGAGACTGCATCTTGTGGCAGTGTAACAGCATGGCCCATGCCCAAGACTATATCAAGGCCATCCTCATTGCTGGGCTACAACAAGCAGTTGGGCCTCGCCAGTTTAGGGCCATCCTCAGCTACAGGTTGGGCATACCAATTTTTGTTGGGTACAACCTTTGTTCCTTTTGTGGCAGGGCAATGGACGCTTATGGTGATCACGCCTTACATTGTGCTAGCGAGATGGGTCTCAAATTCAGGCATGATCTTGTTAGGGATGTAGTTGTTGACATGTGTTTTAAAGCCGGTGTCTCTGCTCGAAAGGAAGTCAAAATGGCTTTTTAACTAACAACACAAACTCACTGAGGCCATCTGATATACTTGTTTATAACTGGGAGGAAGGCCGAGATATGTGCTTTGATTTTACAGGGGTTTCCCCTTTTGCCGGTAGCGAGAGAGTCGCTTTTACACCAGGGACGGCTATCTCCAATACTGTTACCCGTAAGCGAAACAAATATTTGGTCAAAAACGCAGTGACCATGGATACGGCTTAGGTGTGTTTGCTTTTACGACCCTAGGCGAGCTGGGAAAGGATACATTGGTCTTTATGACAAGGCTGCAGAATTGCATGGCTAGTCACGATTACAACTACAAAATTGGAAATTCTTTTTTCTTTAGACTAGACATTTCTATTCAAAAAGGTGTAGGGGCTCAGCTTGTGCTAGGCTACCTACCAACCCAATGTAACTGTCTTTCTCTCTTTAATAAAATTTATTTTATAATAATAATAATAATAATGAAAGGGAGGTTAGGAGAGAGAAGCTCTGGTTCCATGAGCTTTAATGGTGCATTTATTGAAATACCCGAGCTCTTCTTCAGCTGGGATTCCGGCCAACACCCAAGCATCAGGTATGTACTCTTTGATCCTGGTCACTCTCTTCCCTTCTAGATTTACTGGAACATCTTCCACCATTGTACATAGTAGTTTTTCAATTTCAATTTCTAAGTTTCTTTCTGTTTGGTTTTTCGTTTTTCAATCTAGTTTAAACTTCAGCATTTCGGCGTCAGTGTTCCTTCCAGACACATATTCACAGTTCATTTCAGCCCAATTTCAGTTTTCGAGTAGCCTTAGGTCATTCATGGGGTTTTCAGCTTTTACATCTAGTTTAAGCTTTGTGGTGACTGTTCTAGAGACACTTTTTCGGGTCTTTTCAGTTCAATTATCATCTTGGACTTTTAGTTTCTATACCTGCATCTTAGTATCAGTGCTCTTTCCAGAGTCACATTCTTGCTTCATTACAGTTCATTTTCATTTCTTGTTTGGCCCCTGGTCATTCTGTTGGTGTTCAACCTCTTGTTTAAGCACCAACATTTTGGGGTATGAGTTCATCCCAGAGATACATTCACAAATCTTTGTTGTTCATTTTCACATTTGGATTTGCTTAAGGTCATTGGCATCAGAGAGCAAGTCACATTCTTGTTTCAGTGCAGAATTCTTGATTGGCTCCAGATCATTCTGTTGGTGGTCAATTTCTAGTTTCAGCACCAGCTTTTTAGTATCTGTGTTGACACTTTCACAAATATTTGATGCTCTTTTTCGCCTCTTGACTTGCCTTAGGTCATTCTTTTGGTTTTCAGCTTGTACCTTCAGTTTTTGCACCTGCATCTTGGCGTATGTGTTCTCTCCACAGTCATATTCATGTTACATTTCATTTTCATTTCTTGGTTAGCCCTTGGTCATTCCAGTGGTGTTCAGTTTGCACTTCTAGTTTAAGCATCTGTATTGTGGAGTCTGTATTCCTCCCAGAGACAGATTCACGGTTCTGTGGAGTTCAACTTGTTCCTGTCACAATACCAACCACCAGATCAACTGTGTTATCAAGCAGTGTTGAAGGGGGTTCCCAAGGTGAATCTTCCTTTCATTGTATGTTTAATGGGTTTGATGAGTGTATAAATAGGGTGGGTGGTAGAGGTTTCAGCAGGTCTGGCTTCATTAAGCATTTACAAGACAGACATATTCCTTTAGAGGAACCCAGGTCCTCCTACAGAAACAGAATTAGCACAGACCTGGAAGTGTACATAGCATAGGAACAGGTCCTGACAAGTTTACAAATGTGATTGTGTTCTTTGTGCATGCACACTTATTCTTGGAAGAGACCCTGCCGCAACCATGTTGATTTTATACCCAAGCCACTCAATAGTCTTACTGCAGAGTTCTTGGTTTATGGATTGACAAACCACTCAGTTCCCCAGACATAGTTGCATTTACTGAGCCGGATGTTCCAGCCAGTTCTCCTGCAGATATGCTTAACATGCTATTAATGAGGAATGTGCCTACAGTGGCTAGCATCCCGCAACAGTGTAGGATGAGCTTCTCAAGGACCCTCAAGTCTTCTTTGGAGAAAGTCATAGCCAACCTTATAGACTTGGCAGTATGGGTGCAATTGTTGTTGTTGCCCATTTGCACTCTTGGCTTGTACAATCCTAGGAGCTCTAGGGAGGAGAGGTCTGGCAAAAGAAAGAAGCTCCAAACACCCAGCATTAACCATGCCCTTCATCAATGGAATGAAGTTGGGTGCTACAGCTTAGTGCACAACCTTTTGGAGCTACCAAACACACAAAGGAGCAAGGCACCTAAAATGAACCAGGGTGGATCAAACTTCTCTGCTTGTAAGAGGAAATTGAGCTATGGTCAATACACGACAACAATTAAAGTCTTGTGTTCTAATGGTCTTGCACCAAGCTCTCCAGCAATTCTAGATGAACTGAGGACCAAGCATCCCATTGTCCCTTCACCAAGCATCCCAAAGGGTCATATCCAAGCAGATGCACTATGCGTGGACAAGGAAGCTGTCTTAAGTGCCATTAAAGGTTTCCCTAAGTGTACCTCTTGTGGTAGGGATGGCCTCAGGGCACAACACTTATTAGATGCCTTAAGTGGACCTTCATCCGCTGTTACAGAGGAGTTGTTCATCCCCTTAACAGGGGTGGTTAACCTTTCGATTGTCGGAAAATATCCTCCCATGTTGGGCGCATATGTGGCTAGTGTTCCTTCCCTATCCTCAAGCCGGGAGGTGGTATAAGGCCAATAGTTGTAGGGACTATTTGGAGGAGGCTGTGCTCCAAACTTGCAGCTGCAACTGTTAGTGAGGAATTGGCTCCTTACCTAGGTGATCATCAGTTTGGGGTGGGTGTCCAGTGTGGGGGAGAAGTCATCCTCCACTCAGCCAACAAGCTTCTGGAGATGCATGGGAGCTGCCAGACCATGAGTATGCTGTTGATAGACTTCAACAATGATTTCAACATGTTGGAAAAAACAGTGATGCTTCATGAGGTGAGGAGAAAATGCCCAAGCATCTTCAGATGGGTAGAATTTTGCTATGCAAATCAAGCAAAATTATACTACAAAGATCACATTCTTCTTTCTTCTCAGGGAGTGCAACAAGGGGATCCCCTTGGACCATTGCTTTTTGCACTAACCCTGTATCCCCTCATCTCCCAGATAGCATCTGAGTGCTCCCTTGTGATGAATGCATGGTATCTAGACGATGGTACAATTTCAGGTGATTCTTTGGAGGTTTCCAAAGCTTTGCAAATCATCCATAGAGAAGGCAGCGATAAAGGGATCTTTCTCAACATCAGCAAGATAGAGCTCTTCTGTCCAGTGATTGATCCTAGAGTTCTGGAGGAGGGTATCTTCCCTACAGGCATCAGAAGACCAACTCAGTGTGTTAAGCTACTAGGAGGACCAGTCAGCTTAAACTCAAGCTTTTGCAGAGACGTCGTGCAGGGAAGAGTGGACAAGACATGCCATCTTATGCAGTCTTTGAAGGCTTTGCAGGACCCACAGAGTGAGCTCTTGTTGTTGACAAATTATTCCGGGGTATCCAGAATGTTCTTTACTCTGAGAACCACAAACCCTCAAGCCATCCAGGCCCCAGCTGCTCATTTTGACCATCACCTCATGCAGTTTCTCAGACACATAGTGACTGGTGATGGGGCTGGATTTGGTCCTACTCAGATGCGTCTTGCTACCTTGCCAATGAAGGATGGTGGCCTAGGGGTTTACACCATGGGGGACGCCTGCCACTACAGCCTTCTAGCCTCCTGCATACAAATACAGCAGCTGCAGAACATCATCCTTAAAACCCAATACGAAACGGACCAGCACCTGAGCTTACAACAGGCCCAAGCCAGGTTCACACATATCTGTGAGTTCCCTCTATCTTGTGCCAACATCCTAGTCGTTGCCCCACGCCTTATGCACTTACTGGAGCCCAATACTTTGATGTGGTCAAGAAGAATATACCCACTAGATTCAACCTGTCCGAGCAAGATATCATCCTTTGGCAATGCAACAAGTTGAGCCATGCCCAAGACTTTATTAAGGCAATTCCCATAGTCGGGATTCACCAAGCTATTGGGCCTCGGCAATTCCGGGCTGTCCATAGTTACAGGCTTGGTTTAGCGCAGTTTGAGGAGGGGAGCCTATGTTCTTGTTGTGGGCGGGGTATGAACGTCTTTGGTAATCATACACTTCATTGCGCCAGTGAGGTGGGCCTCGAATTTAGACACGATTTTGTCAGGGGATGTACTATCAGACATGTGCTACAAAGCTGGAGTCTCCGCTCGTAAGGAAGCCAACCCGGGCTTCCTCTCGGACAATGAGAACTCCTTGAGGCCGGCAGATATCCTATTATATAACTGGGAGAATGGCCGAGACGTGTGCCTTGATGTCATAGGAGTGTCCCCGTTCACGGAGGCCAGGAGAGCCATCTTCACGCCCGGTCAGGCAATCTCGAACGCTACGACTCGCAAGAACAATAAATGCCTAACCCAATGCGAAGACCATGGATACGGGGTTCAGTGTGCTAGCGTTCACCACTTTAGGGGAATTAAGAGAGGAACTTATAGCTTTTGTGTCAAGGCTGCAGAACTGCATTGCAAGCCTAGACTACAATTACAAAATAGGCAACTCCCTTTTCTTTAGACTAGGCATTTCCATACAAAAGGGTGTAGGAACCCAGCTTGTGGCTAGGCTTCCCGCCACTAATGTGTAATCAGTTTTTCCTATTTAATAAAATCCTCGTTTTATAATAATAATAAAAATAATAATAAAAAAAATAAATAATAATAATAATAATAATACATCTTCTCTCATCACTGCAGCTGAAATCCCCCCCCTGGAATAGGTCTGATGACAAACTCAATCAACTTGTATACCTGCCAAATCTTATACAGACGGTAAGTTATCAAACAGAATAACACAAATGATGATATTGTACATATAATTTTATCTCCCGTTATCATACGGTTTTGAGACTCCCCCAACTACTCCCAATTGGGTTTATAAGATGTGGTTAGAGATGAAGATGGAGTCCTATGAGTTGGAGTTGGAGCTGAAGCTAGAGCCGAAACTGGTGGATTGTTTTTTAAAAAAATCATGAATTATCAAAAAGAAAGAAAAAAAAAAAGATACTTTACGAATAACAACAATATAAAAAATAAAATGAATGTATAAGTAATAAATAAATAAAGAGATAGTCAACTTATTTAAAATTGGTTTGACTGTAAAAATCTTTTTTTCCCTTAACATGGATGTTCAACAGTATTTTCTTCCTTCAACTGTATAATACAAGTTGGAGCCATGTATTAATAGGAGTAAGAACAAAATGACACTATAAGTTCCCATTAGGTCTACTAGTGGGGCACAATATATAGTATGAAAGAAAAAAAACGAGAATAAAGTGAGGAACTAAGAGTAGATATATGAGTGCAGTAGATTATGATCCTTTTTATAACTGTTCTAAAAGTATGTTAGATCATCTAACTATCACACGTTTGGATTATGATCACTTGAGAATTCTACTAACTTGATAGTTATATATGAGTGTTTGGAAAGGAGGGGAACTTAGCATTCACATCATTATTTTGTTAATTTTTATGGCGTTGCTTTTCCTCAGAATATCCAACTTAGCATTTACGTACGCCTATGGTGTATAAATTATATTTTTTTCTTTCTTATAATAGGTAATTATACAACTTATTTTCTTTTTTTTTTCTTGTAATAAGTAATTATAGATTTTTTATATATAGTGTCTTAATGCATCTTAATGATGGATTTTTAATATATAAAATAAATAAATCGGGCTAAAAATAATTTTTTTCCTATTTATGTGATACATGTGGTGTCCCATATATTTAAATATATTTAAACTAGTCATTGATTATTGAACACTATAACAACATTAACATTATATAAAGAAAATAATTGGGTAAACAAATAAAACTAATAATTAGATCGCAAAATACTAATATAAATCAATAATAGACATACACTTAGTACCGATGATCATCATTATCAAAGAAATTTTATTTTTGGTATTGATGTATTGTCTATAAGGTTCCAAAATAGCTAGTGAAAACACAATCTCATAATAGCCTTTGGTAATAAAATCTTATAAAAATTCGCTTTGTATTTTGGCAGGTAAATCATCCATAACAACTAAATATGAGGTGTTAGTAGGTGTAGTTTTGTTTGTCGTGGTTTATTTCGGGTTGGCTTGGGTTTACTTCAACAAACAGAAGATCCGAAATTTCTTCAAGCGTGTACAAAAAGTTGTTGTTCTTCCGACTCTTGCTTAGACCGACTTAGAAGAAGACCAAAAGTATGAGATGTGTGCTCTCTGTTTGGATGAATATGAAGAAGGTGACTTCATTAGCATCATACCATCTTGCACCCACGCCTTTTATCAAAACTGCATTCGGGTTGATTACATAGAGAAAAGGAAGAACATGACTTGTTCAATTTACAGGACCAAAATTTCATTATTACCACTAATGTAAAATGTAAAAGTAAAACCTTATGTTTATTTTTTATATTTTGCATCATCTACTTCTTTTACATTATTATCTATAAAGTTTGTTTAGTTAAATTTTATTTTATTTTAATAATAATTGCAATACTTGATTTTCATTATTATTTCTTTTATGTATTGTTTTCTATAACATTATATATTTTTTAATATTTTTATTTTGTGGTTACTCTTATGATTATCTTCAAAAAAATAATTATGTTTTAAACTCTTTAATTTCTTGTTCATGTCTGAATAGGATGGTTTTCATAATATTTTTTCGTTCTAACGTCTGACCGAGATTGTGATCCATTAAAAGAAAGCAGATTTGAAGGTTCCAAATCTATTTCTATCACTTATTCATTTTCTTCTTTTCTTTCTTTTCGCGAAGAATATTTCTTCGATTCTCTTATTTATCTACATCTCTCTACTCGAAAGGTAAAATATTATCAGAACCATCCCGTGAAATGAGTCTTACTTTTGGTTGTGTCATTGGTAACAATAATTAGTCTTCTAGATTCTTACATTGGGATAACACGTTTCATGTTCCAGGAGCTGGTGGGTTTGATTTTCTAGATTCTTACACTGCCATGCATATTTCACTTTTTATTGTTATTATTACATGAGAATTACAACCCATTGAGAACTTGAAAGAATGAAACATCGAATATTGTCATGACAATTATTATTATTTTTTAAAATTATATTTGATTTTATTTAGTTAATACTAAGCAATTTACTCGTGACTCATGAGTGAAAGTTTATTTTTGATATCATTGTAGTGTCTATAAGATTCGAAAATATCTAGTGAAAACACAGTTTCAAGAACATATATCGTTTACAATATTGGGTCTTGTTTTTGTTTGTATCACTACTGATAATTGTAGTAGCTAAAAATTTAACTATCTACATCCAACCATTCAACAACTTAAAGACAAGTAAAGAAGAACATAGTAACATCACAGAAAGATATACTTGGTTCGACATGATCATCTACGTCCACGAGGATGAAATACTTGATCTTATTGAATGTGAGATGATTACAAAGAGAGTCTAGTCTTTCTCTCTTCAATCTTACAGAACCGCCTTTCTTTATAGCTTAGTCTAGTAATATATGAGGTGCTCATATAACTAAGTTAGTGTTCGATAGATACACACAAGTCGTTGAGTTCTTGTCGGGACGTGCGGTCCGAACTCTCGAGTGTGTTCTTCCAGACATTCTTCGTTGTTGCTCCCGACGCGCCTCCCATAGTCTCCAAACATCCTTTTTGTCACGATTCAAGATTGTGACTATCCCCCGGACCTTGTCAGCTGCATTAAATGCTTCTGACCACTTCACGTGTGCTCTGTCAACTGCATTAGTCATTGATCTTCTTATTTATTTTCTACGTGTTGTGTTTCCGGATTGATGTGGTAAATATCTTGATTACTGCATTGGACCCATAAACTTTGTCCGGTGCTTCACTCTTAATTTATTTCCATGGTCCGGCCTTTTCAGATGCTTCCACGTATCTATAGATATTTTACCACTACAACAATAATCATTCTTTCAATTTTCATCCAACTAAAAGCTGAAAACAAACTTTTTATTATTATTATTATTTATTTTTTATCTTCTCACGATTATGTTCAAAATTACTTCCCATATTTAATTTGGTGCGGTTAGTTCAGCCGATTAGCCTGGGTCCACTTGGTTGATTACATAGTGATAATGAGAGAAGTTTTTGGGCCTCATACTTGGGTTTCATGTTATGTTCTTACGAAGTTACATGTTTCTTTTATTGGCATTTTATTGCAGAACCCATATTATACGGGGCTGGTAGTAGTTTTCATATCTCTAATTTCTCTTCAAGTTTAAGTCCGTACTGTAACACTTGAAGGCCCAGACCCGATTTGAGATACCCGTGTCATGTGGTCTACAAACCTTGTCCGGAACAAAGGTCACCTTAGCATTAGGTCGTTGGTCTTCCCTCTCCCTCTCCCTCCCTGCGTTTCTCACTCAAAATCTCAACGAAGAAGAAGAAGAATTTCCACTTAGGGAATCCGAGTCAGACCGATTTCAATTGCAACAAGTCTCTCCTCTCCAACTCAGTGAGTAATCTCTTTCTCTCAAAAAACCATTTTCTTACTTTGGGATCTGAAATTGTAATTCAATCAGTATTTCAAACTTCTGAAATTTGCTTAAAATTGCTGAAATCAAATCCTTTTAGTGTAATAATATGGTAGTGTTATTAGTAATATCTTGTTTAGTTTCTCTTTATATTTCACCATTCACCCATATCAGTTGTGGTGATTGGTCTTGGCAGTAAAGTATGTAATACACCATTTAGGTTATACGATTAGCTCATTTCATAAGTTTGTCTTGAGTGCAAGGACATCCCAGTTACCTCGGTGGCTTCAATTCACTTTTGTGGCTTCCATAGTGCATTATATATCCAATAATTTATTGTTTCAAGTTATTGCTAGAACTATATTTTCATCAAGTAATCCGAATTTTTAAAGTTGCTAATTTGTGCAGGTGCCCTTGTTAGGAAATGGAAGAGACTTCGAGCGGTAATCCAAGTTTGAAGATTGTTGTTAGTCAAGACAATGATGGAAATGAAGCTATAACTGATGAGAATGACTTAATGAAGAAGAATGATGAGACTGAAATAGAGAATGGGGGGAATGAAGAAGTAGAGGAACCGAAAGTTGGGATGCTTTTTGGTACTGCTGATGAAGTGCTTGAGTATTATAAAAACTATGCTAAGCAATTAGGATTCCCTGTGAAAAAGAGGTCATCCACAAAGGATGATGATGGGGTTTTGAGATATGTGACTCTTGCATGTGCTCGATCAGGAACATCGCGAAGTAATTCAGCTAGTAAGGGTTTGAGACCGCCTCAAAGTATTAAAACGAACTGCAAGGCTCTTCTTAGTGCATGTATTTGTCTTGATGGAAGGTGGAGAGTTAGTAGTGTTAGGCTTGTGCACAACCATGAGTTAAGTCCAGATAAAGTTTGTTTTTTCCGATGTAAGCGGGTATTGAACTCACATGGGAAAAGGAAGCTTGATTTAAATGATAGAGTTGGTGCTAAAAAAGATAAGAATTGTAGTTCATTGGTTGAAGTTGGAGAAAGTGAGAATACCTCAATATTGGGTAAAGATGGTAGAAACTATTCTGAGAAAGCGAGCCAGTTACAACTAGAGGAAGGGGATGCTACCTTAATTTTGGATTATTTGATGAAAATGAAATCTCAGGATGCAAATTTCTTTTATGCAATTGATTTGGATAAGCAGGGTAGGCTACGGAATGTGTTTTGGGCAGATGCCAGGAGTAGATCAACATATGAGGAATTTGGTGACGTTATTAAGTTTGACACCACCTATTTGGTGAATAGATATGTCATGCCATTTACTCCAATTGTGGGGGTCAATCATCATGGGCAATCTATTTTGTTTGGATGTGCATTGGTTTCCACTGAAGATACCGAAACATTTATATGGCTGTTTCAATCTTGGCTTGCATGTATGTCTGGGCGTGCTCCAAGTGGGATAATAACTATTCTGGATAGAGCTGTGGAAACAGCTATTGAAAATGTCTTTCCTAATATTAGACATCGTTGGTGCTTGTTGCATATAATGAAGATTCTGCCTGTAAAGTTGAAAGAATACAGTGATTCTGAATCCATTATGTTAGCCCTGAAATGTGTTGTGTATGATTCAGTGTTTCAGTTCGAGTTTGAAGAACAGTGGAATATAATGATTGAGAATTACAAGTTACATAATGATGATTTTTTAAGTGGGTTATATAACGAGAGATGCCGTTGGGTGCCCGTTTTTGTGAAAGAAAACTTTTGGGGTGGAATTTCTCCTATTTATCGAAACGAGAGTATGCATGCATTCTTCGATGATCATGTCAAATCCAAGACTTCCTTAAAACAGTTTGTGAAAAGGTATGAAGATGCACTGAAAAGTAATGTCGAAAAGGAGAATCATGAAGACTTTAAGTGTTTTTCTTCAAGTGTCAACTATGTAACGCACTATGACATGGAGAAACAAGCTCAAGCAGTTTATACAATTTCAAAATTTAAAGAGTTCCAGAATGAATTAACGGGTAAAATGTACTGTGACTTAGCATCTTTTGAAGTTGATGGTCCGAGTTTGGAGTATCAAATATCTGAGGATTTAATGATTGGTGAGAAGAAAAAAAGTGTAAGTTTCAAGGTTAGGTTCCAGGAACATGACAATGAAATTGTGTGCAGTTGTTCTAAGTTTGAGTTCACGGGAATATTATGCAGACATGCGATTTATGTCTTTATTCGTCACAAGGTTCACTTGTTTCCCGATAAATACATCATGCAGAGATGGAGGAAAGATGTGAAGAGATGTCACACAAAGGTAAAACCGAAATACAGTGATTGGGATACCACTCCCGGAGCGCAACGATGCAGTAAGATGGAAAAGAGCTTTAATGAGATCAAGGAAATGGCAAATGATTCTGAAGATAAGTGTGTGATTGTGATGACTTGGATGAATAAGCTAAAGGAGGAACTAATAAACCATGACTATAACTCTAAAAGTACTCGAGCGACTCCCAAACTGCCCATTCCAAGGATCTTAGGCAACAATGTCAAGAGCATTCCAAAAGAGGGTCAGAGTATGCTCACCCCAAACTACTCATATGGATCGAATGGGACTGGAAAGGTAGCTCTCCCTATCCCTATTTTATACGACAGTCGTTTTCAGGTAATACATGTATTGCTTGATTTGAAATCTTTCTTTGTGTTTTTACACATTAATGGCTTATGTATTGTTTTTTGTTATTTTTTCGTTTCACTAGGGCCATCACCATCAAGTTTGGAATGGGGTTTATGGTATGTTCAGTTTGCCTAGTTCTAATTTGCAAGGACTTGGTAACCAAAAGCCTGATTGAGACACTGGATCAGTGGTTAGTCGACTCTCATTTTCTTTTGCCTGTAAGTAGGACCACTGTAAGAATACTCCAACTTATGTTAATACACATCATATAACAAATTTGAACTGATGCTGTACTTTCGCTGAGTATTAGGAATGCAAATATTGAACGTACGCGTTAAAACCATGCTTGAATAGTTTTTCTAATTCGTAGACATTTCTTGGAAAGATATCTTTCTTCATGAACCCAGGGGTCCCCTTTGTTTATCAAAATGACCTACCTCCTTTTCTTTTCATTGTTGGGTTCAATGGAAAATTCCATTAGATTCAATATATATGTAGATCTCCGTTACTGATTGCACATTGTCCACCACCCATTGAATTCATCATGGTAGACGGGGAAGTCGATTGAACGAATGAGGATATGGTACAAGTTGTACAACACTTGCTTGTCACCTGCAAAACTCGTATAGTTCAATAAGCAGGTACTGTTCTCTACTTATTCTAAAGGACAAGGAACCTTTTCTTGTAATAGCAATGATTGGTTAATTGGGTTATTAATGAGAGATGTTTTTTGTTGCCAGCTGTTGTGGAGGAAGACTTTTGGGCCGAAATGTCTCATATACAAAGAAGCAAGATTCTGCATTTATACTTTGATGACCATGTGCAGTCTAAACAAACTTGAAGCAATTGGTGAAAAGTACGAAACTGCATCATAATGTAATGTACGAAAGAAAATGCTTGAAGGTATTTGGTGTGTCTCTTCACTGGTATTTAACACATTAAAACCTTGAAAACAGGATGAAGAAGTTTACACTAAGTCAAAGCTTGAAGTAAATGATGCAACTTCAAATTATCATATACCTGAAGGCTTTGTGATTGATTAGAGAACAGAGAGTGTAAATTTCGGGGTTCCATTCCATGAAACTAACCAGCAAATTAAGTGCAGTTGTATTTTGGAGACTTTAGGTATATATTTAGGGGTGTAAATTATGTCATTAAGACTTCGTTAGATACATTCTCTTTCAGACTAGTACATCATGAGAAGATGGAGGAAGGATGAGAAGAGAACCTGCACTAAGGTTATAGTCAACATTGATTGGATACCACTCTTGAAGCAAATAGATGTGATGGGTCATAAACTGCAGAAGACCTTTGATGAGATTAAGAAACTGCCACAGTTGGGACATCATCTTGGGTCTATATGGGGCCATCTTGCGTATTTCCCATTCATTATTCCATTTTCAACATGGTCAGTCAAGGAAAATTCAGTAATGTTTTCAAGTTATGTATCATGTTTCCAAGTTTGATTGCTAGTCCCTGGCGATTGCTTAACCTCATTAACCTCTTAAATTTGTGTAGTAGATCATAACAGTTCTGCTGTTCTGCATATTCAGGATTTGTGCTTGCTTAGAGTGTGAGACTTGTGTTATGGTAGAAACAGGTTGGTCTTCCTTGTGATCTCAAAAATGAGCTCAGGGTAGGTCGATCAAGATTCATACTGCTGACTTCATGTCTTCCGAGATCAAGTAGGTAAATAGCCTTCGCTTCAGCAACCATGTCAGCTGTTAAGCACCACATAATCTACAGGTTCTCCCTCCCTCCTTTTGTTGTGTTCAAATACTCCTGATATTTAAGTATGTGAACACAAAACAATTTGAATTTTTCAATACAAGCATAGGATTTTTACATCGACACCAGAATTAAAATGATACTGTACATGACTGAAACTAGTTGCTTAATTTCGATTACCAAATGTATCTTTTATGCTTTACATCTCATAACTAGTAAACATTTAACATGCGCACTTATTTTGTTCATTTTACACAAAATATTTGATACAAAATAGCCAATCAATTTTCATTAACTATCTGCTTGTTATTTCTCAGGAATGTGACCTTTACCTTCTTCCATAACCATGTTATAAAGCTGTTGGTATTTCCTGAACTTCCCTTACAGTTCATTACCCTGTTGGATTTTCTTAAAGAACTAACTCTCTTCGGTGTCTTTGCATTTTCTTTGTAGATTTGATCTAAACGGTGATCAAAAGAAAAGAAAGGGGATTTCAATTGGCTAGGATAAGTTGTTGAAGATGCTTGTGAACTTCTTGTAATCCGATTCAGTTGCTGAGCCATGGCTTTGAGTTCACATGAGTCGCAAAGCGTACTTCCTCCATTCAAAGGACTTGGTTTCAAAATCGGGGTAGTACTCTTGGCTTGAAAATTTAGATAGTAAGATGTTGGAGTCATGACAAGTTGTTTCTCTTCTGTTGAAATATTCATGTTGTATCTCAGAATTCTAGGAATCAAAGTTTCTTCCATGGTAGATTTAATCCGTTGAAGCAGTATCACAGATAAATAGGATTCAACACATGCCTCTTTGTATTCATGAAACTTTTTTAGTAAGGCAATTGAGTTGATAATTTCTATGTAAAGAACAAGAAATCACTTGGTATTCTACGTCTCTTAACACATGGAGGCGTGTGTTACATTTGAAATCTCTCTTTCTTTCCCTCAAGGTACTTAGGACTCATCTCCTTAACTGTGGGATAACAGATCATGGAATGGGGTTCTGAACTCTGAAGAAATGAAGTGCAAGACTGAAAATGCTAATTGTACATATTATAGCAGTGAGACAGAGGTTGTCCATATGGTGGTCCTTGTAAAGGTTTTTATAAATCTTTTTTTTTTTATAGAATGGATGAATATATTAACCAAGTAATATAGTATAATAAGTTTATAATTTTTTTTTATCAAAAACATTAGAGATAATGCTCGACTTTCGAACTCTTTGTTGCAATTGGATTGATATATGTTGTAGGTTTTTGATCCTCAGTTTCTTTTGCTATGGAGTCCGCTGCTATATTATGGTATCTGTTTATATATCTAACCCCTGAGGTAGTTTTCACAAAACTATCGAAAATTCCAAAATTACGTTTTATGTCCGTATTTTTCTTATTAATTATATCTGCTAGGGATTTCTATAAATCATTGACTGATGAATATTTGTTGATAAAGTGAGATTGTACCTTGTACTGTACTAACTGACATTCGTGGGAATGCACCCCAACAACCGAAACAAGGCATGTGATTTTTCAATATTCATTCAAAAGGGTTTTTCGTCGGTGGCTTTGACGTTCGTATTATAACTAATTCATGAAGCTCTGTGGAAATCTTGTGGTGGTCTTGATTTCAAATTGATGATCCATGGGGAGCAAGCAAACTACTCTACCAGCTAAAGCTGTTACATCATCGTCAATGATGATCACTTTTTTATTTTAATTTTGCTGGATTTTAAAGCATTAACACGCTGACCATTCTAGGATACTGAATTATTTGTTTATGTTGTTAGTGGCTTTGATATCACTCACCAAATTGCCTTTTGGACCTACCAGTGGAGCCTGTTCCTGGATTCTTAAGCAATTTGTCAATAGGTTAATATGCCGGAAGGCAGTCATGCAAACATTTCAACTGAAACACCTTTGGACGCACGTCTATACTCAGAAACTACACCGTGCCAAACCTGTGGGTAGAAGATTTCGTCCATGACCTCTGCTGCTTTAATAAGTAGGACAAGAGCTTCTTTGTCTGCTTCAGTAACACCAGACAACTGTACCCAAAGAAATGAGGCCAAGAAAAAGCACAACGCCAATGTTAGTAGTAAGAACCACACTAACAAATCTAGCCCAGAAAACTAATAACTGTTAAAATATAAGTTGTAACTGTTGATACATCAATAAGACAAAACCACCCAAACTAATTATCATCATCACATCCCCCAGAAACAAAAATTTTAACAGTGAAGCTCTAATGTAAGAAAAAGTTATTCACCTCTGCACCAAGAGAAATAGAAGCATATCGATCAAGTTGCTTTTGCAAAGATAGAATGCGTTCTTCTGTGTTGTCTTTGTACCTTAAGAAGTTCAGAAGTATTGTAAAAAAAAAAAGATCAACATAGACTACGAAATGAAACTTGCTAAGTGGTAAGAAAGATAATTCCAGACAGTAGTTACAGTACCAACTATCAAGCATATCGATCAAGTTACTTCAAGCGAACAAAATTACATGGAAAATGAAAAGAAGCCAATGGCTAGGAGAAACGTCATTCCCTATAAGAGAAAAAATGGTTAACTAAGTGCTGGCACCATGTGAGTAATTAAGCGCTCCATTGCCCACTTATGACCATGCGGAGAAAAGCAGACACAGCACAAGTAGGAAGCAAGGATATCAGAGACCAATTTGTACCATACCAACAAAGTGTCAATCAACAGAGTCCACTAATTTGACAATTGAGATTATTAGGTATTGTTGGCACTCACTTCTGTTTTTCTTTGTGTTTTTTTTTTTTTTTTTTGAAACATACCGTTTTTCTTTGTTAGTGATAGTCTTGGATACGGATTGTACAGTCTATCAAGATTTTTTAATTCGACACTCTAAAATTCCAGTTGAGTCTAATATTGAGTCATTTGCACACCAATACAAGGATGAGCAAAACATACAAACACATCAGATGGAGAAAATAGAAGATGCACCTTAGTTTTAATAATCGAGTTTCAAATATAGAATAAACTAAAAAGTCTGGACTCAGGAGTTCAGAACAGATAAAATGTTCACCAAAAGCATAAAAAGCATGGAGATTGTGACTCAACACACACTTCTTGCAACTACCTTTTTGAAAGAATATCAAATAACTGTCCATATCCCCCAGTAACATCGTAAGGGACATAATCAGGATCTTCTTTTGCAAGTAAACTCCTCCCACTTAATATACTTAACTGCGGAAACTTCTGTTTCCTACAAAAATATAGAAAAGCAAGAAAACAAACTGGTTTCAGATCTGAAGCTTAACGAACAACAAAAACAAAGGAAAAAAATGCTAGGTCGAAGCGCTTAAACAAATCTGGTATATGCTTAACAGACAGAGTCTACATTCACCAACAAACAGAAAAGAGATAGATATTGAAGGACCAATAAATGCATCATTAGGTCAAGCCTAACAAAGAGCTATCAGCAATGAAGTATCAAACATAAGAACGCAAGATATGGAAGAGAAAGATGTTGGTAACATGTTATGAGTTCAATGTTTGGAGTAAAAGAGTGATAAGACTAGATCTGCAAGTATAATATGGACCAAAATGCTTACTTGCAGAAAACAGAAAGATGGAAACAAGATCAATACAGGCTTATAACGTCGGCGTCTGACAAAAAAGATTGTAAGAGGAAAACATAAGCTAGATTATAGTAGGGGAGTAGCAGAACTTTAGGACATGTTCAAAAGCAATTTTGGTAAATAACCAATGTAATATTGTCACCAGAAGAGTAAAAGCCTCCAGCGGGATTGGATCAACAGTTGTTACAAGATACACATCATTGAATTCATTGTTGATAAAATTTCCATTATTTGTTACACTGCATCACAAAGTGAACCTCGTAAGAAGCATTAATTGATTTATTCAGGAGGCTACTTCACTAGTAAATTACTGATAGAAATCTTTTGTTTTCAAGAATATACATATGCCTAATCACGTTCTGTTCATAGTGCCTTCATAAAATATGAGACCATTCAAGAGAATAATGCTACTTACGTTTTGTGAAGAAAAACAAAAATCATTTCAAATGCATCATTCGGTAGAGTTACACCTAGTTCTTCTTGAAGTTCCCTCCTGAAGAGAAGGAAAATGGCAATGTAAGAATTTAGATACGATCAAATGATAACAAAATGGATAAATTAAAAACTAGCAAATATTGCAAAGATCAAGCATAATAGTATATCTATTCTGCTCAGTCAATAAAAAGAACTGAAATGAGGAGAAACAGATTTCACATTTTGTTCATTGATTTGATGTACTCCTTACACTAATCTGTAACTAACAGGCAAGCTTCATATCACTTTGCTATGCAAATTCCGAACAATATACACGTAGAATGACAAATCCTCCTCAATACTATATTAACAGGCGCAGATTCAAAGTAACTATTCAGTCGATACTTTAGATGATGCAGAATCAAAGCTCAAGAACCAATGGCATCTATGTATAAAATTGTTAAAATTACCTAGCAAATATAAGGGATGAATCACCAGCAGAAATATGACCAGCACTAGATATATCCCACAACCCTGGAAAAGAATCTTTGTTGTCAGCACGACACTGTACAAGTAACTCTTGAGTAGTCTCAGCATATATCCATACATGAACTGCTCCCCATCTCTATGTACAGCCTACCTGATCAACAAATTACCAAATGAATATAAATAAACAAAAATTAAATCAAGAAAATCTCTACTAAGATTCAGTAACCAAGTTAAACACTATTCGTTAATTTTAGATGAAGAAGAAGTGTTACCTGGGTTTAGTAAGTCCAGTTTTTTCACCTGTTTTTGCAAGAACATCCACACAGAAAGACCAAAGAGAAAAGAAGAAGGCATCACGGTCGGCTTCACAAGGCAAGTGCAGTTCGTTTATCATTTCAAGACCAGCCTTTGAATTACCAAACTTAAAAAATTCCACCGAAATACCTAAACAACAGCAATTGCTAATCATTCACCAAAAGTCTCTTGTGCTTTCTGTTCCCTTCTAAAAGAGTAACTTGTACCTTCATTCTCTAATAGAAAAACATCATTTATTATTTGATAAAAAGCTTGGGGGAACAAGTATTTCAAACAAAGTTTCAGCAAAATTCCCTCCCAGTGCTAGGGATTTCTTTTGATTTCTCCTAGATATAAGTATGCAAAATGTTCAAAATGTGCGTCCTAGTTAATTGGGTAAACAATATCAGTAGAGGACGATAGGAAATTCACCCCTGCATTCTACAAAAATTGAATTACACGTATAGGAGCAGCAACCACATCTTTCGATTTTTACTAATCGTCTAATGGAAGATTTTGTTCCAGAACCTAGATAATCCTGTCCCTATTAGGAAATATATTGATGAAAATAATTGAAAGTGGGCTAATGATATAGTTAACCGAACCTTTAAATGATTACCTAAGAGTTTAACTTGGGAGGTTGATTTGCCATCTCTCACTCCAGTGAATGCTTCAAAGGTAGCCTAGCAATATATAAAGTAACTAATAAGCTCAGAAGCAAAAGCAGAACCAAAATCAGAGATACAAATGATATACACACACTCCCATCATGTACCTAAAGCAGGAAAGATATGAAACAAAAAGAATTCATAAAGGTAAGAGAAAAGGTCTATAGCTCTACCTTGCACCCAAATATTCCATCTTCATATGTCTCATACGGACCAATTGTAATATCCAATTTAGAATTCTGAAAGAGGATAAAACAAACATCAATGTTGGCCATGAGATGCGATGAGCATTAAAAAAAGGAATTTCAATCCATGAAACTTAAAAATAAGTCAGCTGTCAGCTGAAACGAGGAATGAGCAAAACACAACCAAAAAGAGATCATGCAAAGTGTGGAAGTTCTAGGCAGTAAAAGGTAGCATTCCGATGATGCTCATGAAAATCAAAGTTCATTAAAGAGCAAGAAAAGATTTACGAAGTTATGGTAATCGGTGATTTTTCCCACTTTGAAAGCAAACCTGGATAGGCCATAAAATCATTGTGAGGATCGGACTAGATCAGCGGATCTACTACATAGGTGTCTTGTAGTGGATCGGCGTGGATCACAGATCCCCAATCCGAGTCCGATCCCCGACGGGGCGAACCTTATGTCTACCAAGGCAGTTAAACATTGTTTACCAACCATACTTCATCTATCATGTACTTAGTTGATAAGAGAATTGCTAAATTAGTGAAAAGTATAAAAAAGAGATAGATAGTCAGCCTTATGCAATAATTTTCTTACTAATTTGATCATTTGCAATATAAAAGTGACTGAAAAGAATAAATTCTAACATGCACCAAAAACATCTGTGAAGGATAATAGTCCCACATTGCTAATATCTCTATAATAAACTTAAAATATAACATGAAAGAGCCACTTCACTCATAGCCAATTGGTTTTGAGTTGGATGCCCGTAGACTTTAACATGGTATCAAAGCCAGACCCGTACGAGAGTAAGCCCAACGGCTACCCGTACATATAATGTTCACGTGTTAGAGGCCCACAGAGAATGCCCTACACGTGAGGGGGCGTGTGAAGGATAATAGTCCCACATTGC
>JAJJMC010019642.1:13828016-13878098 GCA_023531435.1 Papaver californicum
TAATAGTCCCACATTGCTAATATCCCTATAATAAACTTAAAATATAACATGAAAGAGCCACTCCACTCATTGCCAATTGGTTTTGAGTTGGATACCCGTAGACTTTAACAACATCAGCTTCGGTATTTTAACCACTCCTAAAGGAGCATCAATTAACCTCAAGAGAAAAATGAGAGATCATGCATGCAAGAATACTCAAAAACATATAGTAACTTGGTATATATCCAGCAAAGTAAATTAAACATTGTAAAGTCTTTAACTAACAAACTTTTTTTCATAATGAATATCACTAACCAACTCGATCCAATCTATGTCAGAGTCGTAGTAATCGTTTGAAAGAAAAGCATCAGCTTTGGTTTTCAGCAACCTCTTCAAACTGTATAGCAGCACAATGGTGAGTTTAGTATCCTTATCGCTACAACGAAGACATCTCATATAACAACATACAGTAATCAACCTTAACCATCCTTGAGATATTCTGCGAACTGCTTACATTGGACAGTCTGTCAAATCCCCTGCTTTACGAAGCAGTTCAGCAGCTTTCATAAGAAATGGGTTATACTCTTGACAAAATGGTACAATATGAAGATTATTGCTGGACGCTGAGACCTGATTACTACTACCATGTGTAGTTTCAAGGAGGGAATCAGCAAAATTATATTCACTGTGCCTTTTAATTACATTAAAGAATCCAGTTGCATCTTTTTGTTGATTGTCACTTAAACTGTTCTTCCACAACCCAAACTCCTGTCACAAAATAGAGAAAATATCATCAGTGAAAAGTTAACCACACAAAGATTAGCCATTCCATACACAGAAGTGCAACGTTCTAATATGCAGCAGCCAATATTTGGAGTGAGGAAAATAATAATATGTCAAGGAACACCAAATCATTGTAAGCAGTATGCGCATGCATTACCTTTTTGTCCATATTCCGGAGGGTAGAAATTTGCACCAGGGGGTTTTGCTACTGGAAATGCAACTTTATACTCGAGACCTTTCCACCCAGGTATGCGTTTTGTACAGTCTACAAGCAACTTAACTGCAGAATCCGCAGAGGTCATAATGCTGCATTCTCGTCAAGGGAAGACCTGTTAATCGAAGAAAGGCATTTGGAGGAGAATAAGATATGAAGGTATAAGTAGCTACAACGAATTTGAGACAGACAAAGACCAAAACCTCTTACAAACTTTTTTAAGGAAACATGCTTAATTTCAATCCTACAAAGAATAGAATAATTATTACCAAGGGCTCTTATTGATTGAGTAATACATCCATTTCAATTTGTCCAACTTAGGTAGATGGGAGCGCTCCTTCAGCCAATCTCTGAGTGTTGGATTGCAGCACCAAACCTAAAAGCAAATAGTAGTAAAAGCATCAGCATTAGACAATGACGAATTGAATCATTATCTCATGGTTGCACTTTCCCATAAAACTGAGGTATGGTCTAGCTCATCAAGATCAGCCACATCAAATAACATAGATATAGATCAATGAACATTGAGATGAAACCGTCTTTATAACGAGTAGTCCACCAATTCATTCCAGAAAAAACAGGGGAAATTAAGTTACTTGAAGGTAACACATAATATTTATTTATTTATTTATTTTTGTTATATAGTCTTGTTTATCTATTCTTGAGTGACAACTAATTATACCGATATACCAAGAGTACATAAGGTGATCGCGTGATTTTGATTACCAAATTAGAACGAATAAATTAACAGACGGAGAGAAATTGAAATAATTCGGGTCTCTAGAGTTCCAATTCTTTCGGGGGCATTAGAAGTTAAAACAACCACATAGATTCTTTGACACAACAAAACAGATGGAAAGTGCGTTCCTGGTGATACCATTATATTAGATTAGTACGCGTCGTCGACTTAATTGGAAAACTGATATTTATGTCGTCAAAATTGTCCTGTTATAGGAAATGTGCAAGTGTCGATTGCAGCAAGTAATAATAAAAAAAAAATGATGGGATAAATTTGAAAATGCATAACGCGCAAAGAAGTTTCTTGTGACAGTTAAACTTCACTGTGTTCCACATGTTTGCTGGCATAAGATTCACAACGTATCAACATTGGCAGTCTAAGCGTAGTCAATACTCAATAGGCAAGTAAAATAAAACTGAACGTCTATTTTCCAAACGCAAATGCCAGGAAATGCAACAGAAAGTGAGCATAGCATCTCAGCATCCACTAAATTCTACAGAATCCATTAGCCTCACATGGTAACATATTTAAAATCTTAGCCGCTTGTGTGCAATATCTATGTTTCACACACTTACCATAGAGAGTAGAGAACTACTATTAAATGCTGAATTATTTTTCGGTGACCATTGAAAATTGTAATCCCATGTAACTAAATGCATATTTCTATACTTGACTAACAAAACCACACTTTTTACATTGAATTTGCCACTAAATCGTCTCTGGGCAGGAGTCACATTTCTGTATAATTTGTTTGGTGGGAGTGAATAAAATAGTACTGAAAAAACGTAGGATGCAATATACTATTACTATACCGGTTCTCGAGTTGGGTGAATCTGGTTGTTTTTTGTTTTTTTTGGTTGTTGTTGGTTTTTCGGGTATATAAACGCAATACCAAGTTTAAGTTTTTTCGCGTACCACCGGAACAACAAATTAAAACACTCTCCTCAATTCTTTCTTCTAAAACTGAGCGACAAGAATCTTAAACAACAACAACATCAAAGGTATTCTTCTTCGTAACAATTCTAGGTTTGGTTTTATGATTGCTGTTACCATTATCGTATTCATATACATACATACCTCTGATCTAATACTAATAGTCCTTCTTATGATTGTGATTAGTTGTATCCTGAAACAGATTTCTGTTAATTTGTTGTGTTTTAAGGTCGTTGATGAATTTACTTTCGTGGGTTTATTTTATAATTCTTAGATTTTGATGAATTGTATTATTATCTATTTGCGATGTATATAGATCTTTTATCTTCTTTCATTTTGATGTGGATCTGGTCCTGGTTCTTGCTCTAGTTGGTAATTCAAATTTGATTCTCTCATTTTAGTACGCCTCTTGATTCACTACCGACATTTTTTTTGTTTCCTATAGCTGTACAGAAAAACAGATCCGATTGTAATTGCGAGCATTTCTTCTTTATGTAGATCTATCCAATTTTATATCCTTACTATTTAAAACTTCTTCTCCTGTTAGCATTTCTAGTTTTATACTTAAACATTTTTGTCATTGATCTGTTTACCCACTCATTTGTTTTACTCTAAAAAAGGTCTTCTTTTTTTTGTGTTGGTCTGATACCAACATTACTTAGTAGGAAGATACCGTTAGGAGCACAATTCAACAAATTTTAACATAACTATGTTTCTTTTGTCTGAATGAATTTCAATTTCAGCTCTGTGATAATAAATCTCACAAATGATTTGTTGATTGACTGACTCACAACTTGGTTCTTAACAATGTCGGTTACGTTTAGGAGATGGTCAACATTCTTTAATTATGATTAGTCGTCAGTGTATGACCAGATCTGTCAGTGTACATTTGTTTATGCAGATCTAGAAATGGGTTCTCTTGATTGGTTTTAAACCTGACATTTGTGGTAGTTAGTTTCTGCGTACATAAATGCCGAGTCAGATTATTTGGAGTCGCTTGAATGACAGTTTAAGCTATAGCTTTTGGCAATTTTACTTTTGCATTCAGCATCTAAAAAGTCATTTTTCAGACTCTTTATTTGAATGTTACTAAGGGCAGCCTTAATTTTTTGCAGGACATTAATCAAGTGAAAATGGTGAAGATTTGCTGTCTTGGAGCTGGTTATGTTGGTGGCCCTACTATGGCCGTCATTGCATTGAAATGCCCATCAATTGAGGTGGTTGTGGTTGATATCTCTCAACCAAGAATTGCAGCATGGAACAGTGATACGCTACCCATTTATGAACCAGGTCTTGACGAAGTTGTTAGGGAATGTAGAGGAAGGAATCTCTTTTTCAGCACCGACCTAGAGAAACACGTGTCAGAGGCCGACATTATCTTTGTTTCCGTCAACACCCCCACCAAAACTCGTGGTCTTGGAGCAGGAAAGGCTGCTGATCTTACTTACTGGGAAAGTGCTGCTCGTATGATCGCTGATGTATCAAAATCCGACAAAATTGTTGTTGAGAAATCAACTGTACCAGTGAAAACTGCTGAAGCCATTGAAAAGATCCTGATGCACAACAGCAAAGGCATCAACTTCCAAATCCTCTCAAACCCAGAATTTCTCGCTGAGGGGACTGCTATTAAAGATCTCTTCAATCCCGACCGTGTTCTTATTGGAGGAAGGGAAACCCCAGCAGGACAAAAGGCTATCCAAGCCCTGTCAGATGTTTACGCTCACTGGGTCCCCCAGGATAGAATCATAGCCACCAATCTGTGGTCTGCCGAGTTATCAAAGCTAGCTGCAAACGCCTTCCTGGCTCAAAGGATCTCATCTGTGAATGCCATGTCTGCTCTTTGTGAGGCGACTGGTGCTGATGTCGCAGAGGTAGCTCATGCAGTAGGGAAGGACACTAGAATTGGCCCCAAGTTTTTGAACGCCAGTGTTGGGTTTGGTGGGTCGTGTTTCCAGAAAGATATTCTCAATCTTGTTTACATTTGTGAGTGCAATGGCCTTCCTGAGGTTGCAAACTACTGGAAACAGGTAATCAAGATCAACGATTACCAGAAGAACCGGTTTGTTAACCGCGTAGTATCCTCCATGTTCAACACAGTTTCCGGAAAGAAGATTGCTATTCTTGGGTTTGCTTTCAAGAAAGACACAGGTGACACAAGAGAAACCCCGGCAATTGACGTCTGCAAGGGTCTGTTGGGAGACAAGGCAAGAATTAGCATTTACGACCCACAGGTTACTGAAGATCAAATCCAGAGGGATTTGTCACTCAACAAGTTTGAATGGGACCACCCAGTGCACCTCCAGCCAATGAGCCCAACCACTGTAAAGCAAGCATCTGTTGTTTGGGATGCTTACAGTGCTACAAAAGACGCCCATGGTATTTGCATTCTGACTGAATGGGACGAATTCAGGAACCTTGATTTCCAGAAGATCTTTGATAACATGCAGAAACCCGCTTTTGTTTTCGATGGAAGGAACATCGCTAACGCAGAGAAGCTAAGGGAGATTGGATTCATCGTGTACTCCATCGGTAAGCCTCTGGATTCATGGCTCAAGGACATGCCTGCTGTGGCATAAAAAAGTAAAACAAAATATGAGTAAGCTTGTGGTGTGGCCAAATAGCTGAAATTTGTGAGACATTTATTCTTTAAAAAAAAATTATTCTCTTTAATGCTGTTCTTTTCTGAAGACATGTGCCTCTTATTATTATTGCTTTAGTTAGTAGTTTCTATCTGTAATCCCTACAATATTGATGCAGGAGGAGGCTGTCTTCTTTTTTGTCTTTACAATGTATTCCATTACTTCTTTACTGTCCCAGTCTTTTGTTCTTTTGACCTGATTCTGTCATTTTACTTTGATCAGTAAATTTCTACGTATCTTTTAGCCTCTACTTCGTTTTGTCTGATTGCTCCCTCTTGTAAAACAACATAGTTAAAGAAATCTAAAAACCAGATCGCTAACTATTTACATAACTCATAATTTTTTGTAAATTTTAGTGTTGTGAAAAAGAACCTCAATTAGGGAATATTCTCACAAATTGGGGAATATTCACGGTTATATAGAGCTTGATTTTGGCTAAAGGGTATTTTTTATTAATGATGAAATATTCATACTATCCTTACACTAATAAAAATAAAAAGAAAACCTATTTGGTATTCCCCTATTTCTTTTTCATCTGCTATCCCCCTTATTTCTTCAAGCAACAGTCGGTATTGGTATGTTGATTAAGACAATACCGACTGTAATGAGAAGAGTGATTTACTGATATAATTCCTAATTAATTCCTCTTTCCTGCTTCCACTTTGACAAATACTCGCATCCCTTTCTCTATCATTTACCAAGAGTATTACCGCCATGATAAAAGAATACTACCATCATTCTCATCGCCTACTACCATCTCTATCTCAATTGGGAATTCGGGATCCATTTCTAAATCTCAACAATCAAAGCTTAGATTACTGAATTTGGGTCTTAATAACATCACAAATCAAATTTCATATAACTAAATCAAGACCAATTGATATTAATTCAATTTCCTTCGCATCATAATTAGAGGGATCATTTGTAACTCAGAATCTTCCTCGTTTTTTCTTCTCCTCCTCCTTGATTTAGGTACAGAAGTTGTTATCAATTTTACACAGGTCATTCACCCCAGTATTACTGGCCATGTGTCTTTTTCAAGCCTCTCATGATTAATTCAATCTCTTTTGATAAACTATCATCATCTTTTATAATATTACTCCCATTTGACCCATAATCATATAATGTTCTTTTCTGCATAAATTATTATGATCATAACGGTTACAATAGGTAGGTATGTTGATTAAGACAAAACCGATTGTTACGATCGGTATTGACATGTTGATGAAGCCAATAACAATTCTTATTCAACCATCGTCGATTCTTGCTTAACTAATGTCGGTTGTTAGCTTTTATATTTTGTGAAATTCTGCCATGTTTTAAGCCATAATTGGTATTGTCGTATAACAATATGCAATGCCGATTCTATTATACGCAATGCGGATTCTCAAGGATAATTTAACCGTTGCTAAAATTATTATTTTATAATATTTTTTTATTTTTTTTAAATATCCCCAATGTATAAAAGTATTCTCCATAAATTGCAAATAATATATCCCTACTATTTTAATGCATCTCTTTCTGAGATAACTTGAATGACCATGAAGTTTCTACGTAGCAGACAACCTCATGACCACAAATCACATACGCATGCGAGAATGTACGATTGACTATACTTTTTTTAAACAACTACAACTGCCTAACCAGTGATCGACTATAAATTGGAAGCTTTCCCAATGTGGTTGGGGGATACCTATATATATATATATTTTATTAAATGAAACGATTCTCATTAAGTGAAAAGAGGACTACAAAGGTCTACGTTTAATTAGGTAAGGAAAGGAGCAGGCTCGCTCCAGTTTTTCCCCGACCCATCCAAACGAGCATAATTTGCTATAAAGTTTGTTATTTTGTTTTCCTCTCTCCCAATGAAAGCTAAATTACAGCAACTAAATAAATTTAACAGTCTTTTACAATCTTCTAATAAAGCGTGGCAGGCCCAGGGGCTCGAAGATGTGATGCCATTGATGTCATCGATGGTCATTTTTGCGTCTCCTCGAAACAAAATGTGACTCCATCCTTTCTATTTAGCCCAACAGATGGTTTCTCTCAGAGCCATAGTTTTCGCTTGATTACTAGATCCAACTCTAGCCACTCCCGAAAGACCTGCTATGAAAGAGCCCTTTGGAGTACGGGCTACTGCTCCACAACCTGCTGCATAGTCAGTTATAGAATAAGAGCCATCAAAATTTATAATAACATATTCAACATCTGTCGCGGCCCAGGAAGACACAAGAGCTTTTTTAGAAATAATGGCCTTCTGGAGAGCTTGCTGATGTTTCGACTGAGTTTGGGGTGGTGGGTCGAAAGAGGTGGTGGGTGGGGCCTGGAAGGTGATGGGATTGGGGTAAAAATGCCTACTAGGATGGGTTGGGTTATAGATTGATGGCTGGCCCACTGGGATAGATTCATGAGTACACGGATCGACTGGGTCTTGGTGATGGGATAAAGACTTGGCGATTGCCATTACCTATCGAGAGGTGACTAAGGATGCCCTGAGGCTGAAAGGTGGTGAGGGGTTGGATGTCAATGGGGATGGGATGAAAGATTGGGTTAGGGGGATGTGTGTGATTGGTATTGAAGGATTGAGTATGGGTTGGGACCATTGTTTTGGCTATGATGTGTAGGATTGTAGTGGGATTGGGTTTTACCTCATTAAAAAGGACGTCACACCTGTGCTTCCAGATCTTCCATAGAATATGGGTCATATAAGCATTCGAAGTTTTATCTTTGAAAGAAATCATGATGTTATGCTTATGCCAGGATTTAATCCAATCTAGAATGCAATTGTAAGATAACATGTTGGTATACATCTTGGGCCACAAAGTCTGCCAGACTTTCTTAGCAAGCTCACAGTGCTTAAAGAGATGTGTACTGGTTTCCACCTGCTTGTTACAAATTGGGCAAAGTTGGTCCTTAGCATCCATTTGTTTGAAGATTTTACTTCTAACTTTCAAAGTTTGTTTTACCAATTTCCAAATGAAGAGATTTATTCTGTATGGGGTTTTGATTAACCAAATGTTTTTCCATATCCCAGGTTCCATTTAACTGGTTCTGGAAGGAAGCATATTGATTTGGACTAATTTTTTGTAAGTAGAGGCTACATAAAAAGTCCCATTGGTGGTGAGATTCCATCACATTTCGTCTCGGCCTCCCTGAAAGATAGGAATGGTAGAGATTTCGTCGATTTGGATTCTCGAGAAGAGATTCCTAATGATGGAAGAATTCCAGGAATGGGTTTCATGATCGATGAGCTCACTAACCCAAATAAAGCCTGAATTTCTTTGACATTCAGTAACATTCTCAGTTTTCATATTTTTTAGCCAATTATAGTCCCAAATTTTGACTTTGGTTCCATCTCCGATGGACCAGAAGTGATGGTCGCGGATGATACTTATGCCTTTTAGGATTCCTCTCCAAATCCAGGTATCCCTGGAATTTTTTTGAACAAACGGAGGACTGGAGTTGGGAAAAAAAACGGGCTTTCAGAACCCTAGCCCAAGCTCGGTCTCATTGTGAATTAATCTCCAAGAAAGTTTAGTAAGCATGGCTTCATTAAACCTGTTCATATTTTTGAAGCCCAAATCTCCCATACTCTTTGGATGACAAAGAGAATCCCAAGCTTCCATAGAGTGGCCTCTAACATTGCTTTTTCCAGAGTTCCAGAAATTCCTTTGGATTTTGTCCATGAAATTTATAAATTTTTTTGGCATGTCGAGGCATCCCATCTGGAAATTTGGGAGGGTATTTATGACCGATTGGATCATGGTAGCTCTTCCGGCTTGGGAGAGCATTTTTTATTGCCAACCTTGAAGTTTGGACTCCATACTCTTCAGGTTGGATTCAAAAGTTAGGGTTCTAGCTTTTTTGCGGAACAGGAGGAAACCTAGGTATTTTTCCTCTTCCGTCATTCTAGGCATATCTAGCCAAGATCCTATAGTTTCTTGAAGCCCTTCTTCGATATTTTTGCTGCAAAAAATACCAGATTTGTTGAAATTGATGCACTGACCACTAGATTGGCTGAATTCCTCTGATATGGAAAGGAGGTTTTTCACTTCTAACTGATTAGCCTCGATGAAGATAAGGCAATCATCAGCAAAGAGAAGATGAGAAATCAGAGGGCCAGAAATAGAAATTTTTGTTCCACTCAGGAAGCTCATGTCATTGGCATTGTCAATCATCTTGGACAGGGCCTTCATGCAAATTATGAAAAGATATGGGGAAAGGGGGTCACCTTGTCTTATGCCTCTGAATGGTTTGAAAAACTTACAAGGCTCTCCATTAAGAATAATGGAGTAAGTGGGGGTAGAAATGAATTGATTTATGAGGCTACACCATCTATCCGAAAAACCCATTTTCTTCAAAACAGCTAAGATAAAGGACCATTCTATCCTATCGAAAGCTTTACTCATATCCAGTTTCTCCCTAATCTGCCAGAAATTCTTTTTTTCCTTTTCATTGCCTCCACCACTTCTTGGGCAATGATAACATTGTCATGGATATTTCTGGTAGGGATAAAGGCCGATTGGGCCGGAGAAATGATTCTGTTAAGGATAGTTTTTAGTCTGTTGGCAAGAATCTTAGAGATGATTTTATAGATGGTGTTACAAAGACTGATGGGTCTGAAGTCTGCTGGGGTTTGAGGAATTTTGGTCTTGGGAATAAGAGCGATGTAGGTGTTATTAAGCTCTTTTAAAATGTAACCAGTTGTGAAAAAGGCTTTTATAGCTTTAATAACATCCTTCCCTACAATTTCCCAATTGTGATGATAGAACCCCGCTTGGAAGCCATCCGGTCCAGGGGCTTTCCAAGGTTTCATGCTACTGACCACACTTTGGATTTCTTCAGAGGTAGGGACCTCAAGCAGGATTTCATTTTCCTGATGGGTGATGATAGGTTTGAAAAGATGCAGAATGTTGGGATCTATTGTGTTTTTACTGGTGGAGCTAATTTCTTCGAAATGCGAGTTTAGGAGACATTCGAGATATTCCCTGGTTTTAATCCACTGATCATTTTTATCTTTAAGATTGACAATGTTGTTCGTTTTTTTCATATGGTTTGTAATAGCATGGAAGAGCTTGGTGTTCCTATCCGCATCTTTTATGAAGTATTCTCTCTATTTTTGGGTCCAGAAACTTTCTTTGATATCATACCAGTGTTCAAGCTCCTTTTTCAGAATTTTTTGCATTTCTATGTCCCTCTCTTTAGTGTTATCCCTTAAGGGAAAAAGTTTTTTCCCTAGATTTTCGATTTTTTCTTCTAAAGAGTCGAAAGAGGTTTTTTTCTATTTTTGGAGGGCATTTCTTGTTTTTTAAGCTTTTGGGTTAAGATGTAAGGATCAGAGCCTTGAGCATAGGAAAGCCAGCTCTCAGCTATTTTAGCCTTACAGGAATCTTCTTTTTGCCAGCACTCATAGAATTTAAAATATGATTTTTGATTCTTTTGAGTTACCTCAGTTTCAAGCAAAATCGGGTTATGGTCCGACCCGATGCAAGGCAGGCTTTGAATGATATAGGTTGGGAATTGAGATTCCCATTCCTGGTTGACTAGCCCTCTGTCTAATCTTTTGAGAATCAAGTTCTCTTTCTCCCTTTTGTTTGACCAGGTAAAATTTGGCCCAGAGTGTTTTAATTCTATGAGCCCAGCAGCTTGTATGATGGTCGGGATGGGGTCATAGGTGCAATCCAAGTCATCAGATTGATTACTAGCATCTTCCGAGGATAGGGTTATGTTGAGGTCTCCCAGGATGATCCAGGGAAATTCAATGTCTCTGCTCATCTCTGAAATATGCTCCCACTGAGCTTTTTTTGGACCATAAAGAATTTCACTGTACAAGCATGTTATGTAGGTTTCTTCTTCTTTTGGGATAGTTTTTACTTTAAGGTTTACCAAATTTCTGACCTCATAACTTATCAAGATATCGAGATTATATTTCCACATTAGGGCAAGCCCACCTGAGAGGCCTCGAGAGGATTGGGCCCACATATTGGGATAACTATAGGGTCTTAGATGATTTTCAGTTTTCTCCTCATTAGTCTTTGTTTCAGATAAGAAAATTATATCCAGATTGTATTGCCTGATTGTGTTTTTTAGATGATGTTTTGTTTTAATTCCTCCTAGGCCTTGGAAGTTCCAGGAAAGAATTTTCATTTGACAAATTGTTTGAGGAAAGGAGTGGACAATTTTTGTAATTTTGAAAGCCCTTTGGTAATTTAGAAATGGATATCAATTTTAAGATGTTTAAGCCTGAGATGGTTATTATGATGGATGATTTTAGAGGCCAAGATCTTTATTGGTCTTTTATGATTACTAAGGGTATTTTTCTTATTACAAAAGATTGGTTTGATCCAACTAAGATGGAGAGGAAACCAGACGCATGTATGCAATTTTTTTAAAAAAACTTTCAACTGCCTTAAAGGGGCCCAATAGCTAATGCCTGGTTAGAACACGATGTTTTTTGGTGGTAGTTCGAATAGTGGTAATTTTAACTTGAAGATGACCTTTGTGAGTTGGCTCTGGTTGTTTTTTTTTGTGAGCCATCCCGGTAAGAGTGTTCAGGTTTTTTGTAGATGGGATAGGAAGAGTGTTTGGGTTGTTCTGGTAGGTGTGGTTGGGATGGGTTATGGTGGTTATGGGCCTTGTAGGATAGTTGAAATTTCTGGGCTGAATTTTCTGGGTGTTTTCTTGGTAATTTTGGGTCTCAGCTAGGGTATTTGAAGTTTGATGAGTTGTTCTTCCGAGTTACCAGGGGTTGACTAGAAGTCCTCTTCCGACGCCGATGGAGCCGGACTTTACCCGGAATAACAAGATTTTGGCTGATTCTTCTCCTGAAATTACTAGAGGACCCACACTTTTTTGGTTCTAAATTTCCCAATTTGACAAACTTTACTCTAGTTTTGGAAATGATATCAGTAGGACTTTAAGTTCCTGAGAATCTCGAAAAATTGATACCCTTCTTAGAAAACCTTTCACAGATATTATGACTGATTTGCTTAGAGAGATATGTGATATTATAATGACTATTTGGTTTGTAGAGAAAGTTTACAGAAATACTAGTACTGATTGAAGCTGTAAGGAGACAAAAGGATCCGTAAGGTAGCAGCCTCTGCGTCTGTCGGTATATATCTCTCCTCTTCAAATCTTTCATCTTGCTTTGGTTCAGAGTGGCTGGGTCTTGCAAAGAGTTCTGGGGTTCTTGGCTTCTTATTCACTTTGTCAGTTGGGAGCACAGTCCAGTCTTTGGTAGTTTCTAGCATGTTACTAGGAGTTCCTGCTTCAGATTTGTAAAGATCAGAAGGATTGTTGCTGATAACTTGACTATTTATGATTGGCTCAGTTGCATTCTTTTTTCTTATCCAGCTGAGTTGCTGCAGATTTGCTTCAACACTGGGCCTTTGATGTTTGACACTAGCACATTCATCTTCATGTTCATGATATAATTCAGCATTTTTGTTTTTTGCAATGCTTACAAATGTTTCTACAGATTGATTCATTGGACTCTGCTTATTTTTCTCTGGAGAATTTTTCCTCCCCTTGGATTCCTTATAGACAAAGCCCTTGTCATTCTTTTCATTTTCTCTCTTCTTGGAGAACTATGAGCCTTTTGTTTTGATGATTGAGTTTTTTTCCCTAGGACTGTTGTTGTGACAGGGATGGTTTTTAGAGTGAGAGAGAGACCATCGGGTAATAGGGGAGTATGAGTTTGGAGGAGGCCATTTGAATTTGAGAGAACAGGGGGATTGGGGTTGATTTGATGTTTGAAGTGGGGAAGTATGGGTTGGATTTAATTTGTGATCCGGTGGGACAAGTTCAGGGCATAGGGTATGTTCTATGAAAGAGTAGTAAACAGGGTAGGGCAATGGTTTACTTACTGGCTTTGCAGAGGCAGACTCTGGATGATTGTGACTGATGCTAGAAGAGTAGCTAGGCAGCTTGAAGCAAATTTGGGGAAGATGAGAATGGATTCTCTAAAGATATGGTGGGTAAATTCTTCACACGAAGGGGGATTCATACTTTGACAAACGCACGGAGCTTTTGCTACCTGAAAGATTCAACCTGCACAACACAATGCAGTTCAAGAAGTTAGCTACACATTAGTCTGCGAATGAGACTGGAAAATGGCTAGAAAGGGGAAAAAAAAACTTGCAAAGAGAAGGAAACAAAAATTAGGACATTTAATTGGGATTTTGACTTTCACCCAAATCGGGTATTCCCCTGCTCTCTTAAATGCATAGATAAAGCCTTTTTTCGAAGAGATAACAATTTCAGTTATGCCAGAGAGAACATTTGGGATTTTAATGCATTTGGGGGCTGTAATTTTGAGGGAAGAAAGGTTTGGCTTTAATTCAGACAGAAAAAGAGGATTTAGGGCATTTTCTTCTTCTGGGGTTTTCTCTTTTTTCTTCAGAATTGTTTAGACATTAAGAAGATATGTGCAGAGGGGGTCAATCACACTTGATGAATCTTGATGTAGTCATTTTTCTAGCTTCTCGTTTTGTTCCTCTACTTCTTCTTCTTCTTCTTTTTAACAAAGCCTTATAATACTTGTCCACTGTTGATCTTCCATTTTGAAGAAACGTGATCTCGATTTGTAAATGATGAAATGCAACAGCTGGTAGTTATCTGGCTCTGAAAAAATCTTCTCTTACTGTTTTTCTGCAGTAGTAGTGCTTTATCGTGTAACCATTAACAAAGGTTTTTTCTTTTAGAGAGAGAGAGTTTGAGTTTTTTTAGTGATGTTTTCGTTCGGATACCTATATATATGTGTGATTGGTGCAACAACCTCTTCAACAGTTGTACATGACGATATAGTATCCTTGGCAGTTGGCACAGCTGACCAGTTTGATGATAATGGAGTTAGGCCAGCGCTAGAATTTCAAGAGAGGTATGTAAATACATTTTCTTTCCTTGTCTGTAGTAAATGTTAGATTGGAATAAGAAAAATTTGGGGTTTTTAAGGGTTGGCAAAACTCTCTTTTTGTATTTTTTATATATATATTTTTTTCCAGTTTGGACTAATATATAGGATTAGTATAGGAATGGGGTAGCCCAGATACACAATTGCTTACCTTGCATTGGACCACATCCGCCCCTAAATGGAGTAAGCTAACTAGTAAAGTATACCATTACCCCCAGTAATCTAGTAAATAATAAAATACAATTGCCTAAGTTTTCAAGCAAATACTTGGAATAAAGTTGCACAGACACAAACACTATTTAATTATAACACGATATGATTATATGGACACGTTAAATCAAAACAGAAAATTAAAAAATGTAAATATATTTCTAATAATTTTATAATTATAAATATTAAAATCTATTACTTTTTTCATTTAAAAAAATAGATTTTTTTAATTTAACACAAAAAAAAATATTATTTAATATATTACTTTATTTTTATCTTCGAGATAGAAGTGATCTTTATATTTAAAAGATAAAATATAGGAGAAAAAAATTATTCCTCAACGGAGTAGTTCCCATATACGTAAAGTAATAATCTTAAAATATTTAACTTTCTATTTATAGAAATAAGCCTATCAATTTGACATCCAGATATAGTAGCCAAACCTATCTTTTTAAAAAGAGGGAGTATTTAATGCTCACTACAATAAAAGCACTAGCTAATATCCATATTATAATCATAATAGTAAAAAATACGTAAGTTCCTTAAAAATTATAAATTGTTTGGTGTATCCAGACGTTTATTATTTTGAAGTAAAATCAAATAAAAGTTTAGGGGTAGACTGTAGTTAATGTAAGAAATCAAAATCGTACAAAGGTAGTCTAAACAAAGAAATTGTTGTTTAAGCCTTACTTCGTTCATAAATGAAGTGAAAGGTGTATCTTAGAGAGGAAAGCAGAGAAAGATGAGATCAAATTACGATGGATTCTAATCGAAGAATATGAGTCTTTGTAGTTGAGTTTGAGCATTTGTGTTAGACTTATATGTGTACCCTAATATTCTGGCACCAAATACTGGCTAACTAAGACATTATAGGCATCATGTATGTCGGCACAGGTCCAGAAACCTAAGTTAGTGGTCGAAAAACGACGGTGAGGACTTCCTGGGCGCAGTGCGATGTCATCACACCAAGTAACTGCCCGACCCAGGTCCAGAAATCTAAGTTAGTGGTCGAAAAACGGCGGTCAGGACTTCCTGGGCGCAGTGCGATGTCAGCCCACCAAGTAACTTCCCAGCCATTTCCGCTCGCAATTTCCCTCTACAATTCCTGCCCATAATTTTCATCCACCATTTCCTTTTGCAATTTCTATCGGCCATTTCTGCCAACCCTAATTTCAAGCCATTTACGCCATTTTCTTTGGCTCGGCCATTTGCACCCTTTTTTTTGGCCTAATCCGACAACCCTAGAAAAAGGTTTTGGAGCTTTATAGAATACTTGTTTTCCAAGTCACATAGATAAAATCTCTTGAATATTAATGACATGCAGGATAAGTCACTTATCTTGAAATTGGGGTTGATCCTCAAAACAGAAACATATAAATACAGGGAACCTAAACAGTAAAAGGTACACAATATTTTCTACACAATCTCCTGTGAAAAACTCTAGCTAATTTAAGCATCAAATGGTTTTTAGATAACATCGTCATAATCATCATCAACGTGGGTGTTTGTTTAAGATCAATTTTTGCACAAACAACTTGTATATGGTAGTCTGGTGTGACTTCGATAAACTTATATTTGATTTGAAAAAAATACAATCATTTATTTATAATGTTGAACTCACGTTAATAATCTCGTAATAAGTGGAAGAAGTGAAATCGTACGCTTAATGCTCCCTAATCCTAGCAACGTTCACACAACTTGATTATTTCTCATTGTGAGTGTATAGTTACATCGCACATGTCGCAGACCGCAGAACCAATACCCTAGTGAATATCCCCCTGTGACGTATTCAGTGTATTGCAAAAATTTAATAGTAGAGTTCCTACTATGATTGGTTAAGTCATAGGAGTGACTCACTCAATTAATTAACTAATGGGGCATAATGCTCATAATACTAATTGATTAAATAGACTGATTAGAGTTTCAAATCTAGTAAGGTTAGTAAGTCCATCAATGACTCAGTAAGTTAAATAAATATATTATTTAACATTATTTGTAAATTGCGCATTCATAATGCCAGTCGTGGGTATGGTGATGCCACTACTAATAATTTGTGTCATATGGTGGCACAACTCAGTCAGTAATGTAATCTCGTGTCACATCTTTGCAAAAAATGCTAGGTCATGAAACATATTAGCATTATAGGCTCATAAGACCTCTCTGTAAGTGATTCAAGCTAGTGGCGTCATTTTGTGAAAGGTGACATCATGATGCGCATCTGGTGTATATCTCTGTATATTATGCAAATGGATGGCATCGTTGGATCTTATATGTAAAACATGTCATACATTGGTCATCTATTTAGAATACCCGATTACTATCTATAAGTGGTTTAGTGTATAAATTGGAGAATCCAGTAGCTAATGACATCAAGTGGCATAATCTTGGCATACATATTGCAACAGGGAGAATTTGGTATTAGACCAAAAATAAGAGGCAAAAATGCTAATGCATAGCAAATAGACTTACTATCACTAGGATGGTACTAGGAGGTTGGCGCTGGCGCCGTGGTATGTTAAGTTAACGCCAGCCTCATAGTAGGATTTGGCGCTGGCCTAAGCCAGCACCACGAGCAAGGCTAGCATTGTCTTGTCTTTTCGTGAATATCCAATTTACATTTTTTTAACCAAGCCATCCATTATTGGCACTTGATGCCAAAAAATTCGTCCGAGGAACTATTGCACCTGGAAAAGGTTCAAATTGCCCAATAATAGTAATAGCGTTTGTTTTAGTTATAGTAGAGATAAAACTCAAGAATAAAATATTAAGGAATACATAGAGAATATTTAAGAATGATGTTTAGAAAGTTAAACCTACATAGTTATGGACTTTTCAAAGTTAGGGATAGATGGGGAAAAATAGATAAAAAATATAAACTATAGCAACTAAATTAGGACAAAAATAAATTCCTAATATAACAACTAAATTAGGATGGATAGAGTATATTTTTTTTGTATAATTAGAGAGTCCGGAAAGAATTATAACAAGCACCAATAGTTCCTCTAAAATTCCATTAATTTGATGAGAATTCAATACAGAAAGTATTGAACCATATATATGCAGATATTATATATGCATAGAATATTGAAAGTACAGTTGGTCAAAACTCTAATGTATTTACGGAGTATATATTTATAAAGATGCTACATAATCAATATAGAATATTCATAACCATCACTAGAATCTATTCTGAATTCTCTTACGAAGTTAAAATTAGAAATAAAGACTCTATATTTCTAATATTGGACCAAAACTAATTTATAAATTTTATATTTTTGATATTGAATGAAAATAAATTAATAATTTTACCTTTGATAAAAAATCATTATCAATAATTACCAAATATTTGAATATCGGAAACGATTACAACACGACACACGGGCGTATCTGTGCGTCCTTCACTAGGAACTATTCCAAATTTCACCTCTAGAACCTCTTTACACGAACAATCTTGTCACATGGGATATTCACGGAAAGAAGTGTTTTAGTGCAGCCGACTTTTGAGTACCACTAATTATGTCGACCAAATGTTAACCGAGGCTAACTTTTGAAAATGGGAATGGGGCCAATTTTCCATGACAAACTCTACAGGCAAAAAGCTTACCCTGGCAAGTAGGCGCACACCAATTCTAGTGTGTACCTCAGTCGGATACAGCATACATTGAAACCAGATTCACCTTTTTGCAAGTCTCACAACCAATGAACTTAAGTTATATATTTTGGGGTTAATCGTATTCCTGTGGAATCTAAATCTATCAATAAATAAGTCCCGGATATTTCCTAGTTGCAGGAATAATACATAGAACCGTCTGTCATAGTGGTTGTTAGCATTGTTGAGCCACCAACACTGTCAAGCTGCATACTATCTCAAGATGAAGAAAAATTAACGGTTAGATTTTTATCATTAATATTTTTATTAATAATAAACTAAATTAAGAACAAGTCTTCCTTGATTTTGAGTCTTTTAAAAATGGCGACCATTTCGATGTCTACTCCTATCATTTCATAATCATCATCTTCCTCTTCGGCTCCAAAAGATCTTCATCTTTGTATTCCTTAATTTTCAGGAATCTCTTCTAAACCCCTTTTTCGCACACAGTTTAATTTTTTATTATTTTTGTGTGTGTATATATAGAGACATCGAGTAAAGGATGGGGTGTTTTAGTAGTAAAGAAGGAGATTCAAAAGCCAGTCGGATCGCTAGGTGGCGATCAACTGGCATTGTTGCTCTTAGAGATTCTAAATTAAAGGTTCTATTTTTATTTATTTTTTATATGATATGATTGATTCTCTTTCTGGGTTTATAATTTTAGTTTGTTTGATTGTGTATACAACTGTTAATGGTAGTTCTAATTGAATCTCCATAATAAGTAAAGATTGAATCTTATTCATTCGGTTTTGCCTGGTTTATTGAATTTTATATGAAAGAGTGATATTTTGAGTTGCTAATAAAGTCTAAAGTTGGAGATTTTGGGTTTTTCTTTTTCGGAATTTAATCGATGATGAAAGATAAAAAATTCCATTTTTGAAGTGGATACTGCGTTCATATGGTGAAAAGGATTGGTGGTGCCAAGGAAATTGAGTTGTAGGACTGTACTACATACACATGTTGGTGGAAATACATTATGAGTATAGGTTGATTAAAGCACAAATTGATTTTGTTGGAGGAGAAAAATGCATCAATTAGAACTGTACTGCATACACGTTGCGTTTTGCTTCAGTATAGTTGGGACTTGAGAAGTACAAGTGCAATGTATATTTAAACTATGTTGCTAAGTATGTTATAGTTTGAAGTTATCTGGTTGCAGTTTGAAATGGTAGTTGTTTTACTTGTTTTTTATCTTTCTTGCGTTGTTGGTTCATCTTTGGGTCGATATGCTAACTAAACCTACTTGGAATCAGATTTTTCCAAACGAGGTTCTTGATATGGACAGAGTTGTTCGCACTATTGATTTAACAAACAATAAAATAAGTATGATTCCATCTCTCTTATGTATTTTTCCGTCTTTGTATAGCCGAAGGTATGTTCAACTATTCTAACGTCTGTTATTGATTCTTTGCTTTTGCAGTTGATGTTCCTATGGGTATAAGCCGATTAATCAACATGCAGCGCCTGGTAAGGATAAGTACTGCGTTTTTCTGATATTTAGTTTCACATTGATCTCATACCTGGGATGGTAGTAGCATTAGGGCAAACAGGCATGCGCATCAACTGGGGTGAAACCCATAATGAGGGTCAAGAAAGGATACTACCTCCAAACTTCTGAGTAATATAGCTCAATGGTTTTATAGAACTGACATTAGCTTAGCCATTCATTTGCATTCAACAAAATTTAGTCCTCCTGGTGAGTTAGTTTTCTTTCATGAAGTCCAAAATAAGAGATGGCTAAACATCTCATCATAACTTTCTTTTAGATCTTAGCTGATAACGTTATCGAGCACCTCCCAGTGAACCTGGGGAAACTTCAGTCTCTAAAAGTTCTCACACTTGACGGGAATCAGATGACTACTTTGCCTGATGAATGTAAGTTTTATATTTGGCAGTCATAACGTTGTACTATCCTTATGTTCATTTTGACCTATATCACAAATCTATATGATTTACAGGTTAGTCATTTCTGTTATATATTGAACCTTGACAATATAGTGATTCTAACCAGACTGAATTATCTGTATGTAGTGGGCATGCTGGTCAGGCTTGAGCGGCTATCCATTTCAAGAAATTTATTGACAGGTTTGCCTGAAACTATAGGAAGCTTGCGCAGTGTGAGTGTTCATTATCTAGTTATCTGTTAATCTCTATCTACATTTAATACAACATCTAGTTATCTCCATTTACTCCCATGGCTTTTAGCCATTTGACTTGTGAAGCCATTGATAAAGTATCATTGTGAAATCTGCAGCTTCTTCATGTTATCTTTTGTATAATTTTGATTTTTGATAATCTTTGGTTTGAAACCATTACTGTATTATAGTATGTAATTTCATTTATCTTATTTGATGATTCAGTTGTCGCTGTTAAATGTGTCAAATAACAAATTAAAGTCGCTTCCGGAATCAATAGGGAGTTGCTTCTCTATGGAAGAGCTACAAGCAAATGGTACCTATCATTTTGCTTTATGGCCTGGTTTTCTGTTTTCGCTTTGCGCGCTTTAATCTATTTGACTCCATGTTTCTTCTGTTTTGCTTTCTTGTTCTAAGAACTTGAACTATGTACGCAGACAATTACATTGATGAGCTACCTTCATCAGTTTGCAATCTCGTTCACCTAAAGTCCCTCTGCTTAGATAATAATGATGTCAAAGAGGTACAAAGTCATTATGATCAACATCCAATTACTGTGTTGTTTTTCCATGACTTACCTGTACCCCCAAATAGCCATACTTCTCATATGAAAGGGTGATAGAGAGAAATATATCAGTCAAGCGCTGAGGTTTATTGATCAATGTTAATCATGTCAAATTTTTGAACAGATACCTCTAAATCTATTGAAAGACTGCAAAGCCTTGCAGAACATTTCTCTTCATGATAATCCGATTTCAATGGATCAATTCCAGCAGGCAAGTTCCATTTTTCCATGAAAACTTTATTCTTATTCCTTAAATGTTGCTTATTCGCAGCTCTTTATTTCCAACTATTGCAGATGGAAGGGTACCAAGAGTTTGAAATGAGGCGGAAAAAAAAGTTTGACAAGCAGATCGACTCAAATGTGATGATGAATTCTAAAGGCCTTGATGTTGGTGTTGACTCTTAAAATTTCTGATAGCATTCCTTGTAAAGAAGTAAGTTCGACATCTAACCATCTTTTAAAATCAGTTTTACAGTGCCTTCTGATACAAACTTTTGAACACCCATGGCTGAGTTAAATTGTTTTCGAACTAGGCTATGGACAATTTGACTGGATCAATTGAAAACTTATTTTTTTATTTCAGGATCGGTGGGGAATATTCACTTTTAGCCAGTGATGTAATAAAAATGCTCTATTTTTTGTGAATTTATTTGTTGATTGTTTTCTAGACCAATGAATAGACCAGAAACCCGATATCGCTGAAGTTAAACCCAACTTGAGGCCAGAACACTTGATTTGTGATATGTTTGCTTTATTGGCCTTTCATACTTTTATCCTCACATGTCAAGAATCTCAAACTCCTGCATCTGTTTTCCGTTTCGTAGAGGGGAGAGAGAGAGATAATGGATGAAATATATTCATTTGCAGAGAGCATAATGATGAATTTGGCTGCAACATTCTTGGTATCATCCTGAAGCAAGAGGAGCAGCATCTCGTTGCCAAATACATTTTCTTTAAATTCTTTGTTTTTCTTTAAGTGTCATACTGTATATCTATCTATTTAAACGAGGTCACCATTTTGTGAATGGTTAATATATATTGGTATTATTCATAGAAGAATTTTGCCTGTCATTATAGGCATTGTATATGAAACATTTATAGTAAAGGGATTTTTCTTCAGGGTTCAGAGCGTATGAGGTTCTATGTTGTGGGATTGCCTCATTCTATACCTACTCATATTTGGTAAATCTCTGCCATTGTCATACATGATACGTGTTTGGCTGAAAGTAATACTAAAGCATTACCTAATACTTTCCATCATTAATGTTCACTTTCTGTTGTTAGCATCTCTGGTGCATTAATGAATATTCTGCACTATTAAATCCGCACCTGAAGTGTGAACTTTTTGTGTCACACTATTAAATGCCGTTTTTGTGTCATTCACAATAGAAAAGCTCCGATACCACTGACCATTAATCGGGCATTTGTTTACATGTTTCAGTTGCTCTAGTTGTTGCTGCGAAACAAAAAGAAGATAGGAATACAGGATTCGACATCTTTATATGAATCCGAGTGTTGAGATTTCATTTCCCACATAATTATGTTTTCAAATTGGATTACAAAATGAACGGAGAGTTAGGTACAAAATAATATATGATTTAGTTACTAATCAGGTATATAAACCAAATCACATCTCGAATATCTGACTCATATCAAATCAGATTAAGATTATGAGTCAGACCCAAACCTCGTATCACGAGTCAGATCCAAACAAATGAGGTGTAACGTGTAAGTATAATGCAATAAGGTTGGCCACCTAAAATAGGGGTAAACCCGTAATAATCAACAATTTCAAAGCCTGTATTTGGTTCAGTGTGGAAAAGGTTTCCGGTTGATTACCGGGTTTTCTAACCTCGAACACGCCGGTTCCAAATATATCAAACCCTAGAAATCTACTCGTCATCGTAACTTCTTCCCCCTTTTCAATATTTTTCTTTATCTAGACTTCAATTTCTCTATTTGATCAATCTTTAATCCTTCAATCGATTTTCTTTAATATCGATTCTCACTTTTCTTTATCGATTGGTCCTTGTTTCGATACTAGCCGTTCTGGAAGTCTCAATCTAGGGTTAGGGTTTCCGAAATTCCCTCTTTTTAATCTTCGATCTGTACAGTTCCTCAATTATATCGGGAAGATTTCTCCGTTCATTTAGAGATTTCCACCTGTAATCAGAATATCTAAGGTTTCGATTTCTCGATTTGGGGCTTCAATCTTCTCAGAAGAATTTTCGTGGAGGTAAACTTCAATTTAGTAATTAGCTATTTATTCTTAAATCTTGCAATTTATTTCATGTAAATAGTTGTAATTTTTGTATGATCATAAAATGGTTCACTGTAGAAAAATCTCCTTTGTAGCTTGTTCTATTACATCATCACTTGATCTTCGAAATGCAAGTTTGTTTATGACTGCTGCAATGTGAGGAAATCATTATGGAGAGAAGAGTTACTATCTTTGAAATTCAGAGCATAAAAATGCTGAACGTGACATGGTCGCTAAATTGTTAAAATGTTTGAAACTTGGTAGTGTTTATATGAGATACGGAATGGTGTGGTTCGGTGAGGAGTTTTTAATATTTTGTGGTTGTACTTAGAAATTACTATGTTCAGCAACTGCGCCAAATAGTCATTCTTAGCTGGCCCCATAGATGCACTACTATGATATTGAAGGCTGTGATAAATTATACTCCAATGGGTAGTTATTGTATATCTAGTTGATGATGTAAGTTTATTCTGTGGGTCTCATTTCATGTTGATCTAGGGTGTTGTAGTTTCATTTATGTTGTAGTATCTCTCATTTCTTGTTTGTGGTGTGTCAATGCTTGATCATGTATGAGCTCTCTGATGAGTAACATTTTTGTATTTTGATGCTTGACTTAACTAGAATATTTCGTAACTGTTTCCTTTTGTAGGTAAAACATGGTGTACAAAAGGTCTTTTGGTGATGAAGAGAATTACGAGTTTCCATGTAAGCACCATAGACAAATAGAAGACTATAGTGATCAATTAGCTCCGATTCCTGAGATTGCAGCCTGCAGTGATGTCCGTCAGAATTCTTTGTTTTCGGGTAAGTTTATTCCTGTGCTTGTTAATAGTTATGCTAAGATTACAAAGCAATTTTTGCATGTCTGATTTCAACTGGGTTAGGCATGCAGATGCTTTTTCCTTGCATATTTATGGAGTTAAGTCACTATATTGACTTAATTCTGATATTCAGTTGGTGAAGATGGATCCTTCTGCAAATCGCAAGGTGGGGAGAGGATTATTAATGTTTCTGAACTTGCAGATGAGGCTCATAAGGTGATTGAGACACATATTCCTGCGGTTATTCCTAGTTTTACGTGGGTAATCAACAGTGCAAGTATAGAGGCTTCAACGTTAGAGGAAACGGGCAAATCATCTTATTTTCCCAAGGTATCAGAAGCTGGGTGCTCAACAAGGGATTTAGTTCAGCATGATGAGTTGTATACAGCTCTTCTTAATTCTCCTCCTCAAAAACTAGTTGCTGTTGGGTCAGATCATCAAGCCATTATTCCGCAGTGCACTGGTTTAAACGTAATGGCTGATAACAGCAATTTGGAGAAGTTGCTGGGAACTTGTCTCCTTCCAATGCCTGATACAGAAGCACTTTGCAGTAGTGATGATATTGGGAAGGGTAGATCTGATAAATGTTTCTGCTCAAATAAGGGTGGCATGAGATGTGTCCAACATCACATCTATGAAGCCAGATGCAAGCTTAAAAAGTCGATTGGGCTGGAAATGTTTGATAAATTAGGGTTTTACGAGATGGGAGAGATTGTGGCAAGAAAATGGACCGAAGATGAACAACAACTTTTTCAAAAAATTGTCTTTGCAAATCCTGCCTCAGCGGGTAAAAACTATTGGACGCAACTCTCTGAGGCTTTTCCTTCTCGAAGCATGATGGATCTTGTGAGCTATTATTATAATGTCTTCATGCTTCATAGACGAGCTGAGCAGAACAGGTTGGACATTACGCGGATTGAGCACTGTAATGGTTTCTTTCAGAACGCTTACTCTTCGGGTGAGAATAGTTATATTTTTCTTTTAAGTGATACACTAAACAATATCATTTCTGACTTCAAATCCTAAGAGTTAGATATGCAGAGGCTTTCACCTAAAGTAATTACTAAATTTGATTTCTTGAATTTCAGTTGGTGAAGATGGAGCATGCAGTGGATCCCAACTCTTGGAGAGGGGTTGCAATGTTACTGAACTTGCTGGATGTGTTGACAAGGAGCGGGAGACACATGTACTTTTGCAGCCGGTCAGCTGCAGTGCAATTGAAAGAGACTCGAGGTCAGAATTACCAGTCAAACTATTATTTGGCCCTGATGTTTACGAAGTTGGATGTTCGTCAGGGCCATCAGTTGAACATGATGAGATATATTCATTTCTTCTTAATTCTTCTCCTCGAAAATTAGTTCCCATTGGATCAGACCATCAAGCCGTTATTCCAGAATATGAGGCTTCAAATTTAGTGATTGACAGTGTCAATTTGGAAAAGCTAATCCGAACTTGTCTCCATCCAATGCCTGATTCAGAAGTAGTCGCCAACTATACCAATGATGTTGGGAAAGGTAGGCCTGATGATTGCACATGCTCTGATAGAGGTTCCATTAGGTGTGTTCAATATCACATCTTTGAAGCAAGAGACAAGCTTAGAGAGTGTATTGGCCGTGAATTTTATGCTAAGTTAGGGTTTTATGAAATGGGGGAGATTGTGGCTAGGAAATGGACAGAAGAAGAACAACAAATTTTCCAGAATGTTGTCTATCTAAACCCTGTTTCGTATGGTAAAAACTTTTGGACACAATTGCGTGAAGCATTTCCTTCTAGAAGCAAAATGGAGCTTGTTAGCTATTATTTCAATGTTTTTATGCTTCGTAAACGAGCTGAGCAGAACAGATCAGACTGGTTGAACGTTAACAGCGATGATGATGAGTGGCAAAGGGATGATATAGATTTGTATGGAATAATGTCAGGCGAGGGAGAAGAGGTATCTATGGTGGAATCAGAAGATGACACTTGTAACTGTAAGGAGAATCATGATGGGGATAATTGGTTTGTCTTGGCAAGGGGACAAGAAGAAGATAGAGAAGATGACGATGTTCCTGATCTGACATCAGTTGATGTAGAGAGTAAAAATCTGAAGAAGCATAGAATTGGTTCAGTGGATACCCAAGATGGCCAGCATGATGGTCCGTGCACACCGGATGTGTATCATCATCATCTGAATAGCACTGGCAGCAACAAACAAAGTGTTGGTTGCATTGAGGGTTTCGAACCAACCACAAGTCCCATCCAATATGATTGAACACGTTTTAGATTACCTCCTCAATAGGGCCCTGAAAGCCCAAAATTTTCCTTTTCCTTTGCACTTATATATCTACACCTGTTTAGGCTGTTGTACCTCCTCACTGTATAAATCATCCTACAAGAAAAGAAAAAATGGTTCCCAACCATTCATAAGCTCATATTGTAATGTAAGTTTAATTGAGGATAATTAGTAAACTGCATAAGCCCTTATTTCAATTTTGATTAACTGCTTATTGACCCAAGAGTGATCTACTCCATAACACCATGCTTTGACATTCCCTGACATCATACTCATTTCTTAGACCAAGTGGTAATGGGGAAAACGGTTGATTTCTCCAAAATCTACTACATAGGTAAACTGACATTAAACAAAAAAGAAAACCTCACATCACCCACTTGTTTGCCTTTTGGCTTCCAAAAGCCTAGCTTAGGGGAGAAGTCTGGTAAGACTTCAACTACATTTTTCCTCTGTCCAAATTACATTTTTTTATTTTCCCAAGGACTCAAATTACATGAATAACTCATACCCTCTTCATAATATTTAGAGCTCAAAAGTGAAAAGAGAAAGAAACAAAAAGGAAGTGCAAGGCAATGACAGGCTGATGACCCAAATACTCAAAGTATATACAACTTTAGATGGTAGGGGCAAGTTTCGTTCTCTGGCAGCTGCTTCTTTCTACTACATAAGAACCTTTGGAGATCACTAAAAGAATTATTATTATGACATCTAATCTAACAAATAACTAAGCATCATTCGTAACCAGTCTGAAAAAAAGTTCGTTGCCAAAGTCTAATTCAGTGCAAAATTGTTACTGGAACTCAAATAAGTAGTTTAACCACCTAAAAGGTTTTAGCAGGAAGTACCTATTTGGGTTAGATTCTTGAATTGACAACCTTTCAATTGTTCCCAACACTAGCTAAGGATTTGGATTAGTTACATTAAAGAAGTGGATGAAGAAAGGAATTGGAAAGGATAGTAACATACTAGCAGTCATGGTAGACCCAAAAAAAACAACTTCTTCCTCCATATTAAAATAGACAATTGGGACCCTACAAAAAAAAAAAAAGGAATTGAATTCCATTGAGTAGTCTATAAGCATGGCATAGTGACTGAGATTGAGAGATAATACTTCCTCCTCTCTCTGTCTCAACACTCACTAACTCACTAACACATGCACCATTATTACACTATGCAACATCACAACCAAAGGAAAACACACATGCAAACTTTATTATCCAAAACGTATATATAAATTAGAAGAAGAACAAAAAACAAACAAAGAGTGGTGGAACAGTTGTTGCTTGCACATTTAACAGTTTGCGTGTCTTCTTCCTTTTTGTTTAACCTATTTTCTTTGTGGAGACCAAATCAACATATCACTTGAACTTACTTTTGTGTTTGCTAAAATTTACCTTTCCATTTTACTACTACTAAATAGAGGTACAAGAAAGAACCCCATATAATGGAGGTTTTATGGATTGCTTGCAATTGACAGGATCCATAAAACAAACCCACATCTTTGTTTCATGCCGATGTGTATCTATACTGTGATTTTTCTAAGGCATCTGCCAAATGTTGCTCCATCCAGCAATTTAGTAAGGATTTATCCCAACCACCACGTATTTATTCGCCAAGAAATTTGATCAAATCGAACATTGATTAGTTTAAGCTCTTCTAATACAGCACATTGATTGGAGATGAACTCATCCCAAAAGAAGACCTTATCATCGGCACGTCCTATAAAATTTGGCTCCCAAATCCTTCAGTTTTTATTGATAGAAAACTTAAGGAATTAATGTTTAGTCTTATTTTCTTTGGGTTTTAGATTATCTAGTCATGTCCCTAACCCTTGAAGCGTTTTTTACCTAAGTTTGAGAGGCAGTGACTATGGCTATCCTCACTTGGCATGTTTTAAATAAAATAATAAAAAAAAAATCCTCACGGTTGGATCACTGTCACAAAGGTAAAGAAAGGCTATATTGCCCGCTGTCTGCTGACCTTAACAACACATAGCCAGTGTGATGACATGGTTCCCTTCTGCACCAATACCTTATCTGAAATTCTAGTTTGAATTTTGTACCTTTGTTAGTGGATCACAGATTCACAATCCATAGGAGTAGGGGAGCGCTTCGAACCATATTGCTTGGTAGAATTCTTGTGATTTCCGTAATTTACTTGAGAGCTATCTATTTTATTAGCCTGTCCTTAAGTATTGCTTGAGTTTTAAATGTGCTTTGACCTTGACTAAAAAAATTTGGTATTTAAAAATGATAGTAATTTTTTTTCTAGAACGAAAAAATTATTAATTTATTAAGAATTCTAATATTTACAAGTGACATTGAGATTTTAAAGTATCAGGCGGCACCACATGTTTGTACAAGACATAGTTCATCAAATTAGCTGAGGCTAGTCCAATTGGATGGATATTGAAATTTTGCAAATAAAGCTCGATGACCTCTTAAAAAAATTTCATTAATTTTTATGATTTAAAACGGTCAACAGAGAAGGACTGCGTCTTATTTGCCGGATTAATAATGGTTTAGCACAAAGTTAGTGAATCAGTCGAGCAATGAAATTCTAACTAAACCTATTCCAGAAAAGAAAGAATTACACAACAATGTAAGTTGTTGGACTTGATGGGCAAAATGGTGAGTGATAAAAACTTAAAAGGCGTGAAGGAATAAAAGCTTGATTATTGAGTACATGTTTTTGGTTTGTTTCTTCACCATCTTTTATGGGTAAAAAAAGTACAACCCTCGAGAAGATTTTGATTTAAATATCTTGGCCAGTTTCCTAGTGCAAGTTATTACCTCACATAGTGGTCCTATGTCTAATAGGATTAGGTCATGGAACAACATGAACTTTTCTAATTGACTCAAACTCCAGTCTTAAATTCATACTCCCTTATAGAGTCAGAATTGAATCTTTAAATATGTGAACCGTAAAAGAGTCGAACAAAAGAGATCGCCGGAACCGATACTGACTAACTCCGGCTGTGCTCAGAAACCAGAGAGTTACGGGAACCGGATGCGAATGTAACGTGTTTTTAGCCATTTATTACCAGCCTATTATGAGCCATTTTTTAGGGCTTGGTATGCTGATGAGCTTAGTTAGGCATCTTAAAAGTTGGTTCCAAGAGAGAGAGAGTCATAAGGGAAGTCGAGATTGGCCAGCCTTTTCTTATAAGATTTCAAGCTGTCAATTCAAATCTCCATATTTCAGTGGATGTGAACACTTAAGTACTGAAAGTACCTGAAGTTTGAAACAAAGAATGGGATTAAATCCAAAACTTTGAGTATGACCTTATTAACCAAAACTTTCCTAATGGTAATTAGGATTTGATAAAATGGCTAATAAGACACTTACATTAGTATGATAGCTAAGGAGGCCGGCACCGCAACACGGTCACAAATTGGCTAGTCCCCAGATAAATCTAAAATCTAATCCACGTTAACCAAAACAAAGCATCCCAAACATCTTAACCAATTGTTAATACTAGAAAACAATTCGATGATTCTTAAAATTAAATGTCAGTACTAAACCAAAAATTAACTGCTTATACACTTGCTAGTAATCTTAGAATTTAATAATACACTAAACTAAACTGATGATAATTGAATATGACTGCAGGAGCCAAATCGTGTGGTAGTAAGATGTTGAAACTTGCCTTAGCTTCAGTCTAGCTTAAACTGAGATGTCCAAACCGATGTCAATGGTACAAATTGCCCTCTAAGTGAGACAATGGTGGATATCTTTTCCTCCTTTTGGTAGGTGCAGACTTAAAAAACAATGTCAATGGTAATAGCAAATGTTACAGGTCGTTGATATTCATTCAGTAATTTTACCATTGTATTGTAAAAAAAAAATTGATGTAGTTTTAGCTTAAATTTTTAGAAAGTAATTTTCATTAGGTGAGTTGGGTCATGTTTCCGCGTGCAATTTAACCGTCAGTTGGGACGATGAATTTGAGCGGGTGTTTTGCTAGTTCGGGATGAAAATCAAACCACACTGAGCCCAAGATATATCGAAGTTTCAAACACGATACAAAGTCAAGTTATATCAATCCGACTTAGTGCACCCAAGCAAGTAAATGAGGAAAATTAATGAGAAAAATAAAAAATATATACAGTGGATATTTTCTAGTAATAAATTGGAAGAAAATCCGAAAAGAACAACGGTTACAGATTTGATGGTGTGATGTACTAGTAACTCCTCATTGTACCAAGCGAGAGAGTTACTTCATATAGAGATAAAAGAAAAAAAATACTATACACGAATAGTTAACAAGAATTTTATTTTTTTTTCTAAATTTCAATTAATTTTTTTTTTGTTGATACTAGTAATTAAAACAAAATCACGGAAATTTAAGAACCGTACGATAACATGAAGGCGTAGGATTGTGAGTTGAGTACACGTGCAGTTATCTTTTTGTTTCCTTTGTTTTATTTTTATTTTTATCTTTGCTTCCATGCATGGATTTCTCCTCCAAATATAGCACAGAGAGAAAAGAGAATTTCTGGCAACAAACTCTCTTCTCATAGGAAAAAAAAAACTTCTTTTTATTTAATTTCTTGTAAATGAGCTCATTCAACAACACCATCAATGACAATGGAGGTTAAAGAATAGAATCTCATCTTACTAGTAAAAAAAATTTTAAAATTTTGGGTGTATTAATTTATTGATTTTGTTTCTGTTTTTGTATCACAATTTAAACTTATGCCATTACTAGCTGCTTAAAAGAGAGAGTAAGTAAAAGAGAGAGGAGAGGAGAGGAGAGGAAACCAACAATTGAAGTGTCTGTTTTTGTTTCTTAACTAGATCTTGTTATTGTTTTGAAATCTGGGTTCTACTTGATTCTTCAGTTCAGTAATCTAGAAGGAAAACCCATGAATTGATTACTTCTTCTTTTTTCTGTTCAGATGTCATGTCATGTTTACTCTGTTTCTTTTGCAATGTGATTAACTAGTGATTAGAATTTTAAGTGAGGTTTTTTATCGATTTTCTGATCTGGGTTTTTCTCAATTTTGAGTTTGTTTTTCAAGTAAAGATTAGGTTTTTGTTGTTGTGTTTTTGAATGGATGAAGATCATGAGTTTAAGCATATATGTAAGTACTGCAACAAAAGATTTCCATGTGGAAGATCATTAGGTGGTCATATGAGGTCTCATATGAATACATCAACTGAAATTGAAGAAGTATATAACACTTTCATGGTGGGGTACGATCAAAATGGTACTACTCGTACTGGTTATGGACTCAGAGAAAATCCTAAAAAAACATGGAGGTCCGTTTCAGATTCTAGAAATAAAAGAGGAAATTTCATCGGTGAGAAAGTTTGTGAAGAATGTGGAAAAGGGTTTCAATCCCTGAAAGCTTATATGAGCCATATGAAATCATTTCATTCACAGATGTATAATGAAAAGTCTCAGAGCTTTGAAGAATTTGGAGGAGAAGAAGTTGAAGAAGAAGAAGAAGAAGAAGATTATTGGAGTGATCACAAACTTGAAGAAAATCAGAATCTTGTAATGGATAGCCAATCTGATAACGAAGCTACAGCACCAAAGAGGAGGAGATCAAAGAGAACAAGGTACAAGAATACTAATTCCATAATTACTCCCAGTACTAATAATAACAATACTACTTCTTGTTTATCTGTTGCGAATTCTTCAGTTTCGGAGATTTCGAATGAACAAGAAGAAGTAGCTATGTCTTTAATGATGTTATCTAGAGATGCTAGTGGTTATCATCGAAGTGAATTGAATTGTTTAGTTGAATCTTCAGATAATAATTCTTTGTTTTTAGAAGCTAAATCATCGAGTTTAACTAAGAGGACTAATGAAAATAAGCTTAATTTGAATGACAAGAAGAAGTTCAAAGGTAAAAAGAAATTGAGTGTTTCGGAAACTAAAGTTACTCGATCTGATGGTAAAAGATCTGAATTAGGTGGTTGTTATGGTTCTGGGGTTTCAAGAAATGGGATCAGGAATGGTGAATCGGAAGTGCCAGCTTCATTTGGAGAAGAGGGTGAGTTTAACTTTGAAGATGAGTTTGAAAACAGTTCTTATACTAGAAATAGAGCTAATAGTAAGATTACTAGAGCTGAATTGGGGAAGAATTTGATCAGAAAAGTTGAGAATCAGTCTAGTTTCAAGTATGGGAAGTTCAATTCAAGCAAGAGAGCTAAATTCGACTTGTATGGTGACAAATCAGAAAGGGATACGAGGAAGAAAGCGAAAAACGATGATTCCGATTCTGAATTTTGCAAAGCTTCTTCTAAGAAAAGCAAATACAAGTGTACTACTTGCAACAAGTATTTCCATTCTTACCAAGCTCTTGGAGGTCACAGAGCTAGTCACAAGAAAATCAAAGGCTGTTCCGCTTCGAAACTAGATTTCAGTGAAACCAGCATTGAAACTGATGTTTCTCCAGCTTACATCAAGTCTTGCAACAATGAGAATGTGAAGGAATTCGAAGTTACGGCTAGTGTTGAAACTAGTCCTGGACTGAAGAATAAACAACATGAATGCCCAATTTGCTTCAAAGTTTTCAATTCAGGACAAGCTTTAGGTGGACATAAAAGGTCGCATTTGGTTGGTGGGTCTGATACTAGGAGCAATCGAACTATTGTAGTTCAGCAAAAGTTACCCGTGATGCGAGATCTCCTCGATCTTAATCTTCCTGCTCCTAACGACGAAGAAACCGATACCGGCGACATGGGTTATGAGCCTTGGTGGGTTGGGAACAGCCACAAGCATGAACAGCTAGTGGGTTTGATCTCTAATTGAGAGAAAGTTCCTACTGATTCAGCTATTCCAATGAAAATGCAAGAGTGTACAGACAACAATATTGGTGGGGATACTATTTCATTAATTCTTTACAGTTTCACACATAAATCCTTCAAAGGTAACAATCAGTTCTATTGCTACTTTTCTTGATTTTGTTTTTGTTCTTGGATATTAAGCTTTACTTTTTCCGCTGTTCTTAATTCAACTGAAAATAAAACTCTACTACTGTAGAGTTTAAGCTCATAAATATTATAGTTAACGTAGATATTTGTCTCAACTCCAAACATTGTCTCAACGATAAGATTTATATGTCGTTTTCTTTTTTATACCTTTAATATAAGCTGAATTGCTTACTATCTCTTTATGGTTGCTATTATTTTGTTACTTGTTCATGTTGAGTTGTGTGTGGAATTTTTATATCTGTAAATTAAGATGCACTGTGAAGTTCGACTCGTAGATATCACCGCCTAACGACTTTACTTTATGGTCCAGGGGTTTAGCCATTTCCAGAGTTAAGTAGAAGTGAATGTGTTTGATTCTTTTTTTGACATTTGACATAAAGATAGGTGAGGTTAGTTCACAAGAAACCCAAACTCAAAAACTAGGTAGAAAATGTGTTTGATTCTTTAGTAGCACTACACTGTCTTAGTAACTAGAAAGTGAGTAGTAGTTTTACTTACTTAGCATTGTATTTAGATGATTATGTTCTTAAAAGTCATGAACAAACAAAAGTGAAGAACCCCTAACTAAAAAGCAAATTTCTATATAATATATTAACATAAGCATGTGAGTTTTGTGTGATTTCATTAGTCACCTAACATCAAAAACATGACAACTCATCCCATTACTATGAGTTGATGTCTTTTTCCTTCTTCTTCTTCTTTTCTCTTTTTCCTTAACTTAGTAATTAAAGTATACTACTCAACATATTCTTTAAGCTTAAGTCTATAATACTCCAATAACAAACTATACAACTAGTGATTTGCCTATTTTAAAACTCTTCCTTTTCCCATTTGCATTGTGCACATTATTAAACTATCACATTCTACAAGCAGGAGTGTAGGACTTAGCTAATCAGCTTACCTCGAATTACATTTTGATGTTGCATTAGCTTTAACACTCAAACTTTCGAATTTGTTCCGTATTCAGCTCGAGTAAGTTTGTTTTCAATAATCACTTGACCAATGCCAAACCTTATGAGGAATGCGTAGGAAGCCATGAGCTATTTTCTGTTAGGTACATTGTATGTATATACTTGAATTCAATTGCAATTTCTATGTTTTGTTAGGCAACCAAAAAAATCTTTGGATATTTGTTTGTACTTACTCCACACTACATGCAGTGTTTTGATGTTTACATGTACTCTAGTGTAAGTTTGGCAGAGCAGAGCTAGATATTTGGGGTTTCTTTTGAACTTTTCCTATTCTTTCATGTTTTTGGTTTGGTTTCACTCTTAACTCCAGTTGCTGGCAGTTGTAGTCACTTTATCACAAGTAGAAAGACAACTAGGTTTGGAATCTAGTTAAGTCCTTGTCATCATAGAGAAGGGGGTATGAACCGTAATAAAAGGCACATACTAAGGGTAACTAAATAATTTGGACATGACATTTTCTTATTAGATCCTGTACTTACGGAGGTTTAGTGGGTACAATATTTTAAGTATCTGTTGGCGTAGAAAAATCTGGAGATCTAAGTCAAGGAATATTCGATTTTGGCTGTGTCTTGACGATGATTTTTAGCCGTAGATTCAGGGGTTTGACTCATAGCGTGTCTAAAGTATTGTAGTAGTCAACGATATAGTGGACCCACATGAAATCCAGTTTGGAGCATTGGAATTACGGAGTAGGACAAGTGTTCGGAAGAGAAGTGAGTCAAGTGACGCTTCACAAGCCAAACAACTCCCATGAGGGTCCGATCCGACCAATTCTTTACTCAACGATGTTTTAGCACTCATCTATATATTAGGCAGTATTTTAACACTCACCAAAACTTTAAATAGTGTTTTAACACGCACCAAGATTTTGAGTAGTTTATGAGTGGTATTCCGAACATTATATGCTATAAAAGCTATAGCTAAACTAAAATGATATATATACCATTCAGATTTACCATATACGTGTAGATAAATTTAACTATTTTTATTGCCATCCTATTATGGTGACATATGTAGTATTAACCGACACGATATTGATAGTTATATAGAGTATTTTTAGACTTAAACATTTTAGAACGACAAAAAAAATTTATATTTATAACATGTTTGGATTATGAGAGGGAAATATGAGAATCCTATTTTCTGAAGAGGGGAATTCTAAATCCACTATCCCTTATAGGTTTTAAATACTTCTGTGTTAAAAAACCTAAAAACTAGGGAAATTATATTATATCAAAAGTTTATTGATTGGTTGATTTTTTCATCATCGCCCCTTAATCCACCCACTTTTAAACATAACATACTTAAGTGTTCTAACATGATCTTTGTGAATACCAAACATCTGGAATATACGTGGCATGATTTGAACAAAAGTGTATAAGAAAATAGCTTGGTCCCAAAGACGTATCGAGTACCTGCGAGGTACAAATCCATCCTAACCTAATTTATCTCATCACTAGGAGAACCTAAATGAATGTCCATGATCATGGCTAGCACATAGCATGGGGACATGGTTGTTGTCAGATGGTCAGAGATATAATGGAGTAGTCTCTTTAAACTTGTTGTTGATATTCGTGATTTATAAAAGGGGATATCATAATTAGCGGGGGTGATACTAATCGTTTTAAGAAATTGGTAAAAATAGTTCATTCATTGAGACTTGTGAAGATTCGTTTTAGACCTAATTTTAATTTGAACTAACAAATTTGTAAAAGATTGTAACAATATTGGAAAGAACTGGGACTCAGGATTCCACCAAAATCACTTCTGAGTGATTTCTATAATGATTTTTAACAATTATAGCTCTTTTATTGACTCTATTTCTTTGTTAAAAGTAGATTTCTAAAACATTAATTGTAAATCGTAAGCTTGGCGCATCAAAAGCTCTTAAGTCCCAACATACACCATCAAACAAATCACAACTAATTAAGAAAAATCATGAATAATTTTAAAATCAATGCAAAAAGTCATAAAGAATCAAAAATAGTTACCATTTATTCATGAAATATGGCTTCCTCCATTGTAACGGTGATGTGGTTTAGCTCAACATACTCAAAACACTCTCAAAAGATAGAAACATGGCTCAAAAGTATTTGAGAAGAAGAAAAGAATAAAAAAAATAATTAACACAGGGACATTGATACGTTTATATCTAGTGCAACAGTGTGTTGCAACAGCTCTGAAATAGGTGCAGTTGCTAAATGGAATCAGTAACGGGAACAGTCAAAGAACGACTGATCTCGGGTGCGGTTAATTAATGGTAAATAGCTACAGTATCTGCGACTGTCTTTCTCTGTGATGTGTTTTTTTTTCTTCTTCTTCTTCACGAGCAGTTTTCTTTTTTCTCTCCCTGATTTTTTCTATCGACTTCGGCCTCCCATTTTTTTTCCTTCTCTTTGATATTTATATGTTTAGGGAAACCTAGCTAGCCTTCCTTAATCGATAAGGATTCAAATATCCATCCAAAACCAACTTTAATCTCGTGTTTATCCTAAACCAAAAATAAATTATTTTCAGCCATCAACGAAGTTTTCAGCCATATTTCACGGCATGAAATGCTCCAAAAACGTGTTTCGACTTGTCTTCATTGTTTCTTCAATTTGGTTACTCAAATCACATCCAAATCCCTTAAAACTAGGATCCCAACTAACTCAGCAAATTCCCGCCATTTTCTCTTTTAAAATCAAAAGGATGGGTGCCTTCATCAATCTAGGGGGTTCCTTTATCACTTTTCGAGCCAATTTTTTGACAAATGTTTATTTTTCAAAAATATCTACAAACACATAAAATAAAACAATAAGTACCAAATGAGAATTAACAATATAGATAATTGAGGACAAATTAGACAGAAAAATGTGTTTATCAGATACCCCAAACTTATTATTTGCTAGTCCTTGAGCAAATCTAATCTAAAAAATAAAAATGTAACTCACTTTCATAGAAATCACGACTACACTTAGCACATGCAGCTAGCCGTTAAACTTCTAGGTGACCCTAGAAGACGAGTGTTGTAAAGCCTTTACTCCAACTTTTAACTACTTGTGAACGATTGAGGGTAAACACTAAACATGTTATTTAGTTGGCTACTAAATTCTTCGGCTATGGGAATCATTACCCTATGTGAGTCCAATTGTTGTACACGAGTTTATACTCAGCGTACTAAAATTCATATAAGAATTCAAAACTCTACTTAGACAGTCGTTCAACCATGATACTCAGAATCTATCAAAGTTCAATCACATGAATAGATTTAGAAGATGGATATGGACAAAATGAAGTTTGCGCATGTTGACTAAGGTGAACGGTGTTTCCCATATCTATCTGAAGGTCAGTGCTAGGATGAATCCCAATGGATTGACATACGCTCCCACTGGTCTTAATCCTTATACTAATATCGACTCAGCTGGTATATACAAGGACCCCAACGGTCGATTTATTGAAAATAAAATAATTATTTACTTCTTTATTTTTTATTTTTTTGGATCTGAATAATGGTATAAGTAAAATATAATAATGGGGCTTGATCTCAAACACTCTACTTCATTCTGGCGGCGATAATAAGCGATACTAGTGCCCCACCAAATCACTTAGAGAAACACAAAAAGTTACAAAAATAAAAGCAGAAGGTGATATGGTCGAGATAGACTCCGAGATATGGTGACAACTATCATGTTATTTCTAACACCTGAGCTAGGTGTCCTTTTATGAATAGAACATTTAGCTGGGCACACCAATTCTTATAGAAAAAAAACTATGTTTCCATTTACCTAGAATGGTTAGGGTCATCCTGAATTGTTCACAAGTTTCTAGATTTTAAAGTTTCATATTTCACTAAAAGTTTCTCCCTTACCCTTAAACTTAAATCTAACATTGTCCTCAATGCTCCAAAGATAAATAATTAAAAACATGAACAAGGAGAAATTGTAACCAATCAAAGGAAATGAGTTAAGGAAAGATATTACCGAGTTGTATGAGCATGGGTTACCTCCCATTAAGTGCTAAGTTTAAAGTCTTCAGCCAGACATCAAATACCTCAAAATGCCTAGTCACCTCTCAAAATCATATACCAATAGCGAAACAACTGCGGGTCATCATAACCAATAGAGCTGACATAAATATAAGACAATTTGTACTGGATTATACAAATGAACAGACGAAACACAACCTTATGTAAGGTTTCTTTCAAGACAACTAGATTTATCTGGGGTGTCCATTTAGGCTCTATATGAGCGTCTAGATAAAAATATTCAGCCGAACAAAGGTCTCTAATAGTAGTAATTCCTCATGGACAGTATCAGGAGGATTGAGTTTTGGAGTTCGAAGAGACTCAAGTACTCCCTTAGATGCACAAAGATCGATTCCCAAGTTAGGGACTTCAAATAAGGATACCTGAAGTTCACAAGAATCATCACTACCCCCAAACTTAGGGTAATCATTACTCTCAGATAGACCTAAAATTATTGTTTGAATTTTAGGGTCCTTAGAGTCTGAGAAATACTCGAGAGCTTCTTCTAGAGACGGGTCACACATCTGATTTAAGAGAATGCTATTTGCAAATTCATCTATGGAATCACTAGTGTCGTTCCAATAATCATGAACTAAAGTATTAATCGTATTTATTTCTTCTATCCCAGAAGGTTGTCTAGTAACATTAAAGACATGTAGTTCAGTGTTTATATTACCAAACAATATATTCATACTCTTGGTTCTACAGTTGATGATAACATTAGATGTGGCTAAAGACGGGCGACCTAAAATCACCGATATTTGAGCATTTTGGTCATGAACAGGTTGGGTATCAAGAACAACAAAATTCATTGGATAAATGAACCTATCAACCTCAATCAGAACATCCTCTATGACACCATGGGGGACTTTGACAGACCAATCCGCTAATTGCAGTGTCATTTTGGTCGGTTTCAACTTACCAAGATCTAGCTAGTTGTACACATGATAAGGGAGTAAGTTAACACTAGCTCCTAAGTCAAGCAATGCCTTATCAACTAAGTGATCACCGATCACACAAGATTTGGTGGGGCATCCAGGGTCTTTATACTTAGTGGGTGTTTGGTGCAAAAGGATTCAACTTACTTGACCAGCAATAAATGTTTTCTTATGTATATTAAGCTTACGCTTTTGTGCACAAAGATCTTTAAGGAACTTGGCATACGCAGGAACTTGCCTAATTTCCTCTAATAATGGAATGTTAATGTTGACATGCTTAAGCATTTCCGTTATTTTATTGAAAATCGATTCCTTCTTTGTTGGAATGAGCAGTTGTGGGAATGGGGCTTACCAGAAACCATACTAGACTCTTTAGAGACTTTATCAGTCTCTTCATCTAATAGCTTAGAAGGGTGAACTACAGCATGTTCACTATCAGGCATGGTTACCTTATTATCTACTGTTTTACCCCTTTTAAGGGTTGTTATTGAATTCACATGGTTTGGTGATTTATCACCAGTTATATCATGAACTCCTCTAGGATTAGGTTGTGGTTGACTAGGGAACTTTCTATTTTTTCTCGCACTTAATGTCTTAGCTATCTGACCTACTTGGAGTTCTAAATTGGTAAGAGTTTGGGCATTAGACTGGAAATTCTACTCGGTTGCTTGTTGAAATCTAGTCTGGTTATGTGCTAACATAGTAAGAGATTCCTCTAAGCTAGACATTTTACTCTCTAAAGGGTTTTGAGAGTAAGTTGGGTCTAGTAGATTCTTTGGATAACTAAACCCTGGTGGAACTTGGGAATTACTAGTCTGACCATGATTTTGACCCTTAGACCAAGAAAAATTAGGATGGTTCCTCCAACCAGGATTATATGTCTCAGAAAATAGGTCATACTTATGATGGTTATCGAACCTAGAGTTATTGTAAAAAGCATGGGCTTGCTCTTCACCAGTTTTTCCTTCCCAAGATGACATGTTGGGCTCTAATCTATAACTAGGTTGATTTAACTCTAAGGCTTCTAACCTTCTTGTTATTGCTGCAAATTTGGTATTTGTTTCAAAAGTCCCATCTACCCATTGACATTACCTCTATTCAGTAGAAGTTTTTTCTTGGATTCCCTACTATATTCTCATTACTGGGTTTTTTCGGCAATCTCATTCAAAAATGTCATCCCTCATCAACAGTTATATTTTCAAACCCAGTTATACACGAAGACTCGACCATGGTTGTCGTTGGATAATCTAGCCCTTCATAGAGGATCTGAACTAGCCTTACCTTTTCTAGGCCATGATGAGGACATTGTGTCAGTAAATCATTAAATCTCTCCAAATACCTATATAAAGATTCTCCCTCTAGTTATAAAAATGTTGCCTAAGAGATGATGTTTTGTGCCTAGGGAAAAACTTCGAGAAAAAGACAGATGTAAGTTGTTCATATGTTTGGATAGACACAGGTGGAAAACTATATAACCAAGACTTGGCCTTGTCTTCCAGGGAAAAAGGAAACAACCTAAGTTTCAAAGCTTCATCAGTAAGGTTGTGAATTCTTAGGGTACTACAGATTTCTTCAAATTCCCTAATGTGGAAATAGGGGTTTTCACTTTCTTTTCCTAAGAAGATAGGGAACAACTGTATGGTCCCTGGTTTAAGCTCATAGTTTGCTTCAGTTGCATCTAACTTGATACATGATGGACGAGTGATCCTAGTGGGATTCAACAAAGCTTTTAAGGTTGCTATTTCTGGCACTCTCACAGGACTAGGAGTGACTTCTCCACATAGTGTCAAGTTCTCAAAATTAAAGTTTCCAAAAATAGGGCTTTCTAGATAAGAGTCTTCGAGATCCTCGTTTCAAAAACATAACTATTAGGCTTTTCGCTAATCAAACGACCTAGAGTGTCCAAGCTCGCTCAGTGATGTGATGTAATTTTTATAGTAGTAAATAAGGTGATCGTTTCTCGAACTTGTAAAGGTAATGATCTTAGAAAATAATGATTTAAATTAACTCTAGAAAATTCCAGGAGTATGAAAAAGACTAATTAACCTAAAGATGATTTTTGAATAATTTTAAAAGGACCAGGAATCAGGAATCAGGTAATTCTAACAACCTATGTGATTAATCAGATAATTCTTTTTAAATTAATTGAAGCGCAAGTAATTGCCAAAATTGGTTTTGTTATGCTAACAAACAGAGGTAAATCACAAGCATGGACTATCAAAATTAATTAACCAAGCATAATCCATCAAGCAAAAGCACAACTGTTGAAAGAAAACCGTTTTCACTATTTAAAACTATGCAATTCTAATAACAAAAGAATTATAAATAATTATTAGAAAATAATTAAATCACATAAAATTACGAAAAGTACCTTATCCATCATCCCAGTAAATAGACTTAGCTCATGGTGGAAAAAGATTGCTCAAAAGACCTCTTCATTGCTCAAAATATCGATTACAAAAGTGAATAACGCTGTGACAGCTGATTTGATACGCTTATATGCGTTACAGGAGAAGGTTCAGCTGTTACAGGAGAGTTTTAAGCAATACAGGATTCGAAATAATACGCAATAGGAAAATTCAAATCAGCAACAGTTTTAAGTGTTGCTGAGTCGTCTTCTCCGACGGTGATGGATGAAGAACAGCCGGCCGGTGCAGTAGCAGTGACCGGACGTTGACGGAGCTTCACCGGAAATTTTCGGAATTCTTCTCTAGGTTTTTATTGTCGATTTTCTTGGCTTCTCTTGGTTTATATAGGTAGTAGAAACCCTAGAGAGAGTTATAAACCTAATAGAACTCTCTAAAACAGCCCACAAATCTCAATCCTAATCGAATCATGATTCCGGCCAAATACATGATTTTCGAGCTGATTTCACGGGATCTTTTGCTGTTTATGACTTGTGTGAGATATCTATTAGTATTTGGAACAATCTGGAAGCAACAGAACTTACGAATCACTCGATTTGAACACATTCAGTAGTTTTCCCGATGAGTTGAATCGGCTGATCCGGCTGAGTCGACTCGCTGGCTCGCTGGGTTGAATCGCCTGGTTGACCCGCTGGGTTGACTCGTCGATCCTAGGGTGTCACTTATCCATTCTTGGGGTGCCAATAACACTTGTCCTTGGGTGCCTTTATCACTTTTTGAGCCAATTTTTCGACAAATCTTTATTCTTCAAATGTACCTACAAAAGCATAAAAACACGTAATATTTGCAAGATCGAATACTAACTTAATAGAAACTAAGGTGCAATTTAGACACTAAAATGTGTCTATCATGATGGTCTCAGGCGATCTTGGCATACACTAAAAAGACTAAAAAAATAAATCCTAATTGGAAGGGAATTCTAAACAAGGCTGACTCAACCAAATAAATCTTATTGAATCTAGCAAACAAAAGCATGATGGCTCCACTTAGATTATTTTTAAACAACTTCTATTCTTCCAAAAGGAAACTAGTTACAGTTTTAGCGAACCTCTTGGACCGATCCGAATAAAGTAAGTTAATCGAGAGAGGCAAGATAAGCTCTAAGAAGCTTGCATAACCCTACCTCTTTGGAAAACGTTTCCTTGGGTTACAAGGTGGTACAAATCAACTTAAATTAACATTCATGATCCTTGATTTGATCTAACAAAGTAAATAATGAAATCATTTCGATAGATTTTCCAATAAGCTCGTTACCCTATCGGTCTCTTTCTAGTCAAATTTTAGGTTTAGATTCGCGTTTGGTAACGTGTTCCTAAAGCGGGCAAGAAGGATACAGTGATTAAATCCGAACCTTTATCTTGTATGTTCAGTTCTTGCCCTTTACTAGAAATTAAATTCCGTATTCATTTCCTCAACATATATGCATACGAAGGAATACAGTAAACCCACTAGCAGGAGATTCGTGGGTTGATCGAGTTTTACCTCTCGTTCCAGACGGGCTATGAACCGTTGAAGTCGACTCAGGCCACTGACTCCTGTGTCAGTGTACGAACCCAAGGGGCTGGGATAATATCGTAATTATCGTCCTTCTCTGTACAGTTTATATTTAATAATTCCTTCTGTAGGGTTTAAAAATAATAAAAAGTCCAAAAATGTCCCAAAGTGTCCAAAAATAACAGAAAAATAAAAAGAATTACAAAAATAAAAATCCAAATACACTTTCTAAAATTAAAATATATAAAACCCTAAAAATTAAATTAAAAATAAAATATTTGTCTTCTTTTTCTGTTTTTTTCACTTTGTCTTTGACTCCAATTCTTTAATTAATCACCAAAATCTTTGGCTCAACTTTCTTTTTATTCTAAAACCTGTATCAAAAAGACAAATATCCAAAAACGTAAAATAGAACAAAAGAAATAAAAACCTAAAAATCTAAAAATAAATCTAAAACTCTAACCTAAAAATAAGTCCCCGGCAGTGGCGCCAAAAACTTGATCGTTTTAGAAAAGTGGTAAAAATAGTTCGTTCACTGACACTTGTAAAGATTCATTTTATACCTAATTTTAATTTGAACTAACAAATTTGTAAAATATTGTAACAATATTAGGAAGAACTGGGACTCATGATTCCACCAAAATCACTTCTGAGTGATTTCTACCATGATTTTTAACAATTATAGCTCTTTTATTGACTCGATTTTTTTTTGCCAAAAGTAGATTTCTAAAACACTAATTGTAAATCATAAGCTTGGCGCATCAAAAGCTCTTAAGTCCCAGCATACACCATCAAACAAAATCACAACTAATTAAGAAAAATCATAAATAATTTTAAAACCAATGCAAAAATTCATAAAGAATAAAAAATAGTTACCATTTGTTCATGAAATATGACTTCCTCCATTGTAACGGTGATGGGGTTTAGCTCAACATACTCAAAAAACTCTCAAAAGATATAAACATGGCTCAAAAGTGTTTGAGAAGAAGAAAAGAATCAAAAATAATTAACACAGGGAAATTGATAAGTTTATATCTAGTGCAACAGTGTGTTGCAACAACTCTGAAATAGGTGCAGTTGCTAAATGGAATCAGTAATGGGAATAGTCAAAGAACGACTGATCTCGGGTGCGGTTAATGAATGGTAAATAACTATAGTATCTGCGACTGTCTTTCTCTGTGATATGTTCTTCTTCTTCACGAGCAATTTTCTTTTTTCTCTCCCTGATTTTTTCTATCGACTTCGGCCTCCCTTTTTTTTCCTTCTCTTTGATATTTATATGTTTAGGGAACCCTATCTAGCCTTCCTTAATCGGTAAGGATTCAAATATCCATCCAAAACCAACTTCAATCTCGTGTTTATCCTATGCCAAAAATAAATTGTTTCCGGCCATCAACGAAGTTTTCAACCATATTTCACGGCATGAAATGCTCCAAAAACGTGTTTCGACTTATCTTCATTGTTTCTTCAATTTAGTTACTCAAACCACATCCAAATCCCTTAAAACTAGGATCCCAACTAACTCAGCAACAATATTCACGTAAAGAAAATTTTTCCCGCTATTTTCTCTTTTGAAATCAAAGGGATGGGTGTCTGCATCAATCTGGGAGTGTCTTTAGTAATTTTCTGGGTGCCTTTATCACTTTTCGAACCAATTTTCTACAAAAATTTATTTTCCAAAAATATCTACAAACACATAAAATAACACAATAAGTATCAAATCAGTATTAACAATATAGATAATCGAGAACAAATTAGACACAAAAATATGTCTATTAGATACCATTTCATATAGGACAAACAAATTTAAACGATTTTGACCGTCGGATTGATCAAATAGTACCACTCCTGCTTGTAACGGTATCCCCTTTATACATCGTGCTAATATTGATTTTTCTTTATCAAACCTGGAATTCGGTGGAAAAAGTATTCAAAGAAACAGATCAATGATAATAAAATGGCCAATTTCCGCACGAGTCACCTGCTAACCAGTCCTTCCGGTCACATGAAAAGTTGTAAAACGAAAAATACGCTAGAAAATATAGATATTTAAGATGTAACAACTTATAAGAGTGGATCGTTTGTCCTAGCGTTGGACCATCTGGGGCTTCATGGATATGTTGACCCGCGTAACATGAATTGTCCATGTAAATTATGAAGGCATATTTTCCGTTTTTTTTGTAAAATAATTTGACCAACAGATGTTAATAATTAGCATTTGAAGTACATATTAAGACAAGATTTATATACTTTAATAAAATAATTATAATACCAATATAGATTATATATGTGTATGGTGAAATAAATAAATAAATATATATATATATATATATATATATATATATATATATATTTCATGGATGAAAACATATATCATGTAAAAAATGTTAGTTCACCACAAAATACTCTTTAAACTATTTTGATAGCTGAAATAAACATCAATTGTTACTAAATAATCATAGCCTAACTGCTTAAGTAAATTAAATATCAGAATAGTCATTATAATTCAAATATGAAACTGCGAAATCCAATTTGTAAAATTACGTATAAATTTAGTTTTCATTCAGATTAAAATATTAAATCATATATCTACAGTTAGATATAGTTGTGCGCGTAATATCTTCGAGATTAACTTATTAAATTAAGAGATATTGTAAATTTATGAAAAATTTCTGTGGATTCGGTGACAGACTGATTTTTCATCAGAATCACCAAGATTGTTGATCAATTTAAGCAATTACATTGCTACTCCATCGTCATCGATATAAATCACGTTGAACGTTGTATTAAAACATAAGAACATAATATATCAGATCTGAATTCTATATAATTAAAAAATTCATATTCATTTAAATCCTCATATTAGTTATGAGATTTCGATGTTAAGTTATTTTTTAGTTGAATCTACTCTTTCAAAACATGCATATACGTGTGGATTCTAGATGAAAATTCAGAAATCGACATCATAACATTTAAACTCTATGAAAATCAACTGAAAATTTCATCGGAAGTGAATCTAGACAGTTAAATGACAAATAGATTTTAGAAAGTATGATTGAAACATGAAAACTTGTTAAAACCATAATATATATGTTGTTTCTAGCGCCAATGAAGGTGCGGTTATTTTTTGGACATGATTCGTACCTTCATAAGATTTAGATTACGGTTTAGATGTAGGTTGCTCGGATAATTAATTGATTTTACACTGAGACTAAAATCTAAGATTAGGATTATGAATTCGTTAATGGAGACGAATAAGAAGAGTAAAACATAATAAAAAAGAGAAAAGTTAAAGATTAGATTTATTGATGAGAATATATTATGTTTACAAAATGAGCCTTACCAGCTATATATACAAGAGATGATTCACATATTTATTGTTTGATCAGTGGGGACCAATTGTATTTCATGTATCTACTGGGACCCACTAAGTCACTTTATATTTCATGTCTCTTTCTTAGAAACGTCTGATTTATACACTTGCATATTCCATCTCTTCGAGTGCTTATGTCAACTACAAATAACTCTACTGCTTCCAACTCCGAAATTTAGGTCTTATATATCTAGTTAGCTATTTCTTCAGACCTTTTACTTCTCATCTTCCATCTTTACATTTCATATAACTGTAATCATGTTCGCATACTTTGAGTTATTACCTTGTGACTTTAGTTGTTTTCATGTGATTCAGCTGATAATCGATCTCGACTCTAGATTTCTTCTTAACTTTCAGTTGTTGGAACTAATGACTTCCATCTATAGGTAGATGCGATATTTTATTATCTACAATATGTTATCGTGATACAAATATATCATCTAGTACTAATATAATAGGTTCTTGAACTATAAATAAATAGTTGAGATATGTGTCCCACTTCATTAGCCTTTAATTTGTTGTCTAAGTTTAAATTCCAAGCTAAATTAGTGTCTGTAGGGATCATAATTTCCTTGATGGTAGCATTTTTATTCTTATTGAGCTTGAACAAAACTGGAAACAAGGAATTAAGAGTGACTCCTAACCAACTTGTCCTTCCGAAACAAGCATTTGTTTCCACTTTTGATATGAATAGTAGAAATGTTCTCTATATGGGGCTTACATTTAAGGATGCTTTCCCATGAAGAATTTTTTTAGGATTACCTCAAAATTTATGGTTGATGACAGTTCCCCGTAAAACTTTCTTGATCTCATGGCCATATCTTTAGATCCATTTTGCATGAAGGGCTCTATTCATCAATCTCAATTTACGTATACCCAGCCCACCTATTTCCTGAGGCCCAAGACTTTACTCTATATAACTATGTTGTCCATTGTAATAGAGCAGGCAAAGCCACTAAGTAGATGTCTCAATATAGTTTCTATCTGCTTTCCTACATATATAGTCAATAGAAAAAGAGATTGATGGTAAATAGGAAGACTAGGTAATACACTTTTGATTAGAATTAGCATTTCACACAATATATTTTATTTGCCAAACTTCTTTGGAAATTTTGAAGCAAAACCTAACAAGTTTATACTTACTCAATTGTTTTTTCTTTTTTCTGGTGAAATTATGTTTATTGACGTTATAACACAGTTATCTTTAAATTATTTTTTTTTATAAAATTATAATAGGTATTTACCATTTCAAATTATAATATATTTGTCATATTCCTTTGATCATTGTTGCGTATTTTCTTCTTGAAAAAAAAATCAATCTAAATAGTCGTTTTAGTTTTAGGTATTATTGTTTATATCAATCGTGAAAATATGTGAGAAACCCAAATTTGAATCATTCTTTTCCATAAATCCACCATTAACAGGATATATATTTTCAACCCATATTATAACATTTTCGGTAGAAAATAATAAGTTTCATGTTAATTTAGGTATTCCATACTCTTTAACCTTTTTTATATTTTCAATTATTATTTATTTTAGTAATGCTCTTCTTTTTTTTCTTCCTACTCAATTCACCTCAAAAATACCATCTTTATAAATAAAGCTTCATCGCTAATATAGTTTTAAGATTAGAAGGAGGTTTTGGAAACGATCAAGAAAATGCAAATATGTAAAACCGTGTAACCATGGTAAATCATGTTTTTCTTGTTATTTATTGGTGATAATTGTGCTTTCACGTTCAACTAAGTATTGCAGTTGAGAACTATGAATTTTACAGGATAAACCTGAATACGGAAGATGATAATTGTAATATTCATTAAGCGCGAGTTGTGAAAACTGTGAATTTCACCACCTCCATGTGTGAAAATTCAAGTTTTCCTATGTTTAAAAGTAAAATACTAATTTTCATTTAAAACTAAACATAAAAATCTAAAATTCACAAACCAGGAGATGGTGAAATTCAAGTTTTAATCTAATGAAAAAATCATGGTGATAGAAAAATTTGTATTTTCAAGGGAGAGGCATGAAAAAAACAATTACAAAGTAGATTTTTTTGGAATTTTCATTAATCACACTAATTCTCAACTATTTTTTCTTCTTGAATCACACTAATTCTCAACTATTTTTTCTTCTTGAATCACAGTTTTTAGTTAACAAAATAAAGTGGGACAGTTGTTTGATTTAGAAAACTATAATCTAACACTTATAATAATTAATTATGTGTTCTTTATATATATAATCTTATTAATGGGTTTATGAATAACAAACATAAATAATTAGGCTAGAAAAAAAGTTCCTATATAAATCCTTATGGTATTATGGTGTATACAGAATTTAAAATTTTCATTTCTAGGTTATTATATTTTTATTATTTTTATACGTAAAAGCTAGATCTAGGTCCTTATCCGAAAACAACCAGACAGACTGGTTCTGTCGCCAAATCTAACTGTACAACTACATTGTTAATAATACAAATCTTTACCGTGGGGATTAGACCCTGATTTTTTATTATTGTCTTTCACTCGTGTTTCCATGTAAATAATGTTCACTTTTTTTCCTTTTTGAACCATTATCATTTTTGGGCTCGAATAGTTCATCGGTGAAAAACAAACGAATTTTTCTTTTTATCCATTTGGAATTTTGGAGTTAAAATATGTAAATCCAATAAGGAGATGACAAACATGTACTTTAGATATTTATTTATTGTTAATAAGAAGGGTAAAAATGAAGGACCAGATCAACCAATCAAGTCAAGTGATTTATCCTTGTGACCTAACTACAAAAAGGACACACTTTCGTCATAAAAGAACAAAAGGATTTTACGAGGCCCACACTAATAAGTCCCAGCACACGCTCGGCTCTACTGTCAGTAACGGCTCTCATAATCTTTCATTCTCTAAACTTACTTGTACGCCTCCACCACGCTTATCTCTCTCTCTCGATGGCCCTTGTTTCTGCTCTGAAATTGTGATCGGTTGGAGAGCCTGTGTGGCATGAGATGCCCACGAGAAGGAAATTTTAACATTATTGCAAACACCGTATTGCTGCCAGTTAAGTCGTACAGCAGCTAAGTAGATGAAACTGGATTCTCAGTCTAGAAGGTCGATTTGCTCAATTGTGGTGAAAATGCTAGAAAGATCCTAAAATTTGACACCAAAATATATCGCGTAGATATTGGCCTATGGCGGCTCAGTTTTAAGTCTCTTAATCCACTATAAACGGTTTATCATTCCAGATCTAACGCTTAGATGCATACAATATATGGATATAAAATTTTGAGGTAAACAATTAAGATCTCCCTAGCTATATTTGTGAAGTTGATTTCCGAATTCAACATTAAAATTTTCTTTTTCTTTATTAAATTATCTAAAAGACTGTTGGATAAAATCCTGTAACAGAGAACAAACCAAACAGAAACTTAAAGATAGTTAAGGGTTAGAAGAAACAACAACAGACTTCAGACAAACACACACACACAGGAAGATAGAGTCACATGTTCAACAGACTGCCCTTAACTCGATATTTGTCGGGTACACCTCTAGAGTGAAAACGTATCCACTCATAGATTTAGACTCCTTTGAGTATGCTATCCAGTTTGCATTACAATGTCCTTCAAGGACTGCAGAGTATCTCTTATAACTCAAACAAAGTTTAAAATGTATTTTCGATACCTTAACACTCTAAAAAGTGCATTCCAATGCTCCTATCAAACTGGTTATATTTTCTAAGTACAAATTCAATATAATGAGATTGACTAAGCCTATATCTATTAGACTCTCTTCTAATTTTCATCCCTAAGATTACATT
>JAJJMC010019642.1:13918098-13946722 GCA_023531435.1 Papaver californicum
GTACTAGCACTATCAGTGTTGCTAGTCATTGGTATTCCTCTTCCTCCTTCAACTTCACCACCGTTAAATAAACCCGCAACAAAGATTGTTATGATCATGAGAAAAAAGAATGACACCTTTCTATCTGTCTCCATTCTAAACACTACCTCTAATTAACTTCTTTATTAATCTCACTCTCTCTCTCTCTCTCTCTCTCTCTCTCTCTCTCTCTCTCTCTCTTATGTTTGCCTTACTGGTTATTCTAACATTGGTTGGAGCATTCCATTTTATAGATCGTGAAGGCATCTTTTTGAATTCTGCAATGTTGATGTAATAACCAAAGGTAAGATTCGGTATTCATTAGTTTGGTCCTACTCATTCAAAGCTGTGAAAGAAACTTGAAAGGCATTGTGTAATGCGAATAGCAATTTTCCTTTATTTGGTTGCTTGATATATATGAACTTTGATGTCTATATTCATGCAAACACGGCTACATATATAACTCAAAGGCAGTAGCCCTTAACAGAGAAAGAAAACAACTAGTCTGGGATAGTAAGTGAAAGATTAATTGTGTGACGATGATGGTCACCTAATCATCTATTGTTAGATTAATTGTTGTCTTAATGGACTGATTGAGAATATAAATAATGCATTTGATTACTGACTCTTTTTTCTTTTTATCAGTATATTAGTTTGTTTTCAGATTTTCTATATTCAATCATATGAAGTTTGCTCGGATTAAACCAGCGCTCTGGAATGTTCCAATCCTCATAAATACACATTCGATTAATTTCTTGAGAATCATCTTCATAATGACACTCAAAGTTACACTCCGACATCACAAATTTTCTTGAAGTTTTTATCATTTTTGATTACGTTAACAAATTTTCTTCTCATTTCTGTATATTGTTGAAGTAGCTTTTTGATTAAAGGTACTACAAGCTCACATGAATGGAGTTTAATTACTTGAATAATCGAATACTTGTTGTTTTGTGTGTATGTTCTACATTTCATCATTTTGGCTAATATGATCCAATGTATGCATGTGGAGTGGAATTGACTGATCAGATGCTTTCCATAATCCATAGTGTATATGAAAAGTGAGTTAATGCCTCAAGGCCCTTAACTGAAGTTTTTCTACCAGAAAGTGACATGTAAAACTGGGTATTTGGGACAGTATGTGAAAGCATGAATTATGATATCCTTAAGCATTGTTGCGTTAGTATTAAATAATCTCGCTAAGGAAACCACATAGTTTGAGTGAATCATGAGAAAACAAGTTACTTATTTTTCAATGCAAAAAGAACTTGCTGATTATTTATTTTCCCTAGCAAATCAAAACAATAATGTACTTCTAAAACAATTAATGGGAACTTTTTCTTTTTCTTCATCTTTAGCCCGCGTGTTTGAACATGGGTATGGGGATATGATTGGGTTAGTTGGTTACTAGCTTTCGAATGATATAATAAATTTATCAATCAATATCACCTCTTTAGTTGGTTACATTGACACACATAGAGTATAAATGGTAACTTTTACTTTAAAAAAATCATCATTTATCCTTATTCTGAAAGAGAAAATGATGTAAATAAGAAAATGATCAATATTTGGAGACTTGTATTGCAGCTATGCTTCCACATCTTTTTGTGGTAAAAACAATTCACTCTTAATATATCGATTACACACTACCGGATAAATATTAATTTGAAATTTTAAAAAATAAAATAATCCTGTAAAATAAGATTGAGAAAAAAACAGGATGACTAGTTTAGGTTATCGTAGACACATTCTGGTACCCAGACTTGGTCTTTCGAGTATTTGCATGTATGTACACACCTCTAGTGTAGTTGAGGCACTTCAATATCTCTATCTAACTCGACCCGGTATCTCAATAGCATGCAGTCAACAAAGCCTGCCGACATTGAGCACCAAGATATATACAATGCTGTTTGAAAGACATGATAGACTATCGTCTATGCTTGCGGTTGTTCAAGCGAAAACACTCCAGTACTCTACATGCTTCTTGTGATGCAGGTTGGCAGGGCCGGTCTTGGGCCAAAGTTGACGCAACTTTGGGCAGCAAGGCCAAGCAGGGCATCAAATTTTATGTTTTGTTAATGAACTTACAAGGGGATGATCCAATACTATGGCAGCTAAGATGTGTTTGCTTCTTGGTTTAACACGTTTTACCATGTGTCTGTTTTATGATTGACCGATCATGTTAAACATTGGATATAAAAAACTAACATAAGATTTATTTTGGCTGGTCAACACTCCATGTTTACTTAACTGATACTATCATTTATTCTGTCTTTTAGCTTTATAAGATATGTAGTTGTATTGGCCGTGAATGTTATACTCTTCGTATATGAGAAAAGTTGTTATCTTTGCACTAAGTAACCCACTTCCTATGAATAGTTATTCTAATAAAAAGTTACACTCACCGTCACTGACGAGAATGTTATTAGAGATAATTGAAAAAATACTCCAAAAATACATGTTTCGTCGGGAAAATGTTTTGTAAAAAAAAAGTTATAGAAAAATATCATATCGTTACATTTTCTATCCATATGCCGTTAAATGGTCAAACTGTGCATATTTGATCTTTTACATGTGTGGGTTTTAAGACGAGATTATCCCTTAGCCGTTCAAATCTAACCATAGGAGACGTGACGAAATCCAAAAATAAAGATAATCTCGTCTTAAGACCCACACATGTATAAGGTCAAGTGTGTACAGTTTGACCATTTAACGGCACATGGATGGAAAATGTAACGAATGTAACGAAATGACATTTTTCCATAACTTTTTTTTGCAGGGCATTTTCCCAACGGGACATGCATTTTTGGGGTATTTTTACAATTATCCCATGTTATTAGCAATATAGCGATTAGTAGTCTGGAAAAATTAAAATAAACATTTTCTGGTCGTGGTCAATGCGTTTTGACATAGTCAAATTCTTAAAGGAACTTTGTTTTTGATGTCGGTTTCGGATATCCGTAAGGTCAGGGCTGGCCCTGCAGGTTGGGTTGGAAATCTCAATAATCGTTGCTCAACAAGTGGGTATAACATCGACTTCAAAGGGAATTTATTATCGTGAAGTGTCGTAAAGTAAAAAACAGTGTTAAAGTGTAGCATTAAGGTAGAATATTGAGGTATGGTAATTGCAACCTCGGAATTAATTTGGATTCAGTCCATACTTAAGGAATTGGGAGTTATAATATCACAACCATGGAGATTTGATGGAGTTGCCAAGATGAGCTCTCTCTCATGGCGATTTTCTCATGCCAAGATGAGCTCTCTCTCACAATCGTATCAATCCTTGGATTTGATTCAGTTTGTGAGTGTGCTAATTGAACTTCTTTGCCGTCCAAGGACGGATCTTTGATCCTTCCCCTTGGGGTCGAGATTTATTTATTAGTAGAGTTTATTTTTGCCATTTTATTTAGTTTTCTTGTTGTTTTGTTCTTATGATGACATAAAGATCTAAGCAGAGAAGAGAAAAAATGATGAAAGGGTTAGATTCGTCTCAGTTTTTGGAGGAGTCTTACAAGTCAGGAAGCAGAGAAAGAATGATGAAAGGATTGGAGGAGACAATGAAGACATTGAGCAGTTCTAGCAATGGAAATGAAGCTAATAACAAAAGGTTTTCTGGCAATGAACCTCTGAGAAGATTAATACAGTTGGAAAAGAAGAATTTCTCTATTGAAGAAGATTCTTTTGGATCTACCAAAGTAGTGAAAGTGACAGAAAGAGGAAGTGGAGGGTTTAGATCTTGGCTTGCTTTCGAAACTAAGATGATTTCATGGATGAAAAAGATTCTAGAAGAAGCCTTTGAAGGAGGGTCACAAATAAGCAAGTGGTCTGAGAGACTTGGAGAAGACGTCTACCTGTCCTAAATCCAAAATAACGATGCAGGTGAATACATGAGGTTCTCAAGATTCAAAAAGGGAGGAGAAAGTAAGAAGTTCAACATTTGTTTCCCTGGTGGAGATAACACAAATTGTTGGTCTTTATTAGGTGCAGTTCTTGAGGAGTTTGTTACTAAGAGATCATCTAATGGTAATGTAGGGTCTCTTCAATCAGTTGAAGGATATTCAATGCTCCAGAATAATAATACTAGTCAAGTAATAAGATGGGTATTAGTGAAGATCTCATATAAAACTCCTCGGAAAAAAATTGCAAGTTCTATCAAAGAAAAAATTCAAGCTAGAAGATTCATTGAATTTAAGGAGATCAATAAGCTTTCTGCCATCATCTCTCTTGAAGAGGAGGAATGGAGAAGAATTTGGACACCAATTATTTGGGTATCGAAGGGCATTATTATTAAAGTTTGTAGATGGTATGGGGATACCATTATCTCTACAACGTCTGCATTTAGAAAAAAGGAAGACAAGATTAATGAAAGTACTTTATCTACTGATAAAGTCAAGTTGAAGATAAAAGGGCAAAAAAAAAATTCGATTGATAGTTTCAATCAGGAGGAGAAATGACTTAAGATTAGAGGTTTGCCATCAAAATGGTGGAACTCTAAAGTCATTACCAATATTGGGAATGAATTGGGAGGTTTGATCAAAATTGCAATTGAGACTTTATCAATCCAGAAGAATGGTCTTCATTATTTTCGCATTATTGTTGCTGGAAGAATTGGCGTTGTACCGGCGACTATGTTGACAGAATTAGATGGCGAGAAGGTGGTGCTGAAAATTGAATGGGATTTATATTATTCTCCTAATTTAACACTATCAAATTTAGACTATCTTAGGAAAGTCCAAGATTTTGACGAGAGATTTAAGGATTTTTCAAATTTTGAGAATCCAGAAAATTCAAATCTTCCGCGCGAAGTATAAGGGGTGAGATGGACAGTCACGATGATTCTAATCCAAAGGAGGTGGCGGTACCTACCATTGTTGGATATATTCAAAATGGATCGGTACAGGTCATTAGAGAGGATGAGGAAGGAAGTTGGATTTATGTCTCAAAGCCCAAGGGAAGTAAATCAAGAGCAGAAAATAACATGACTTATAGTCCAATGATTTCCTTAGGTTCAAGATATAACTCTTTACAAAAGAGGAAAATTCTATCAACAGGAGTTTGGAAGAAAATTTTGTTGTTGAACAATATCATGAAGATTGTCAACAAGATCATGAAGATTGTCAAGAAGTTCCTGTAAGAAAGTGTTAGAATTAAAAATGGATTTGTTACTTAAAATTAATTTTGTTATTTAATATATCTTAAAGGGACCTAGGGTCACTAGTCCAAACTTGGTGTGGAAACATCAAACCATCCATTTTCACTTCTTAGTGAATGAGAAACCTTTGGTTTGTCCCATATTGGAATCCGAGTTTATTGCGTTAGATAAAGCAGGAGAGGAAGCCGCTTGGCTAAGATGCTTTTTAGAAGACATTCCTCTCTGGCATAGGCCTGTGCCAGCTATATCTATACATTGTGATAGTCAAGCTGCAATAGCTAATGCTAAAAACATCAACTATAACGGAAAATCTATTCATATTAGGAGAAGACACAATTCTCTAAAACAACTAATCTCAACTGGCGTTATTCCTGTTGACTTTGTGAGGTCTAAGGGGAATATCGCGGACCCTTTGACGAAAGGCTTGTCCAAGGAGATAGTTAGTAATGCATCGAGGGGGATGGGACTTAAGCTCATAAATTAAAACTTGCCATGAAGGATACTCAACCTTGCTGACTGGAGATCCCAAGATCAAGGTTTTGAATGAGACAACTAATTTGTGGTGGGTAAAAATTAAACACTATCAGGGAATTATTTTCTCAGTCCCTTCCCTAAGGTGTAGAAGTGATAGTGTGACTGCATGTGAGGATGACTTATAATAAAGTCTTAATGAGTTCTATAGTTTCAATTTAAGATTGAAATGGGGTGTAGCAGTTAACACTCTTGATAGAACTCACCTATCTGAATGAGGAAGTGGGTCGCTTCCTATGAGAATTGAGCTGATTCTCTAGAGCATTCTGAGAAACGGGATATGTCCAGGGCAAAAACGGACACAACGGCGTGAACTTAACAACACTCTTGAGAGATATCTCGCGTAAGGAGCTATTGATGAATTACACCAAACTATGGAAGTTCAAGACATCGCGTTCACTGTCCATCAAGTAGTTCCGGTACTTCTCACTAAGCAGAGGTTCAATTCCTTATGGACACCTATTGCTTAAGAGGTATTTCTCGTTTTCCGGTTTTCTGATTTATCGCTGTCTTCATTCATGTGGGGGATTGTTAGAATTAAAAATGGATTTGTTACTTAAAATTAACTTTGTTACTTAATATATCTTAAAGAGACCTAGGGTCACTAGTCCAAACTTGGGGTGGAAACATCAAGCCATCCATTTTCACTTCTTAGTGAATGAGAAACCTTTGGTTTGTCCCATATTGGGCAAACCAAGGAGGAAGTTTATCCTTATTACCACAAACGTTCTATATAAGGAAAAAGAACTAGTGGATTGGATATGGACTTAGGAAATGGACTAGTGTGCAAATGTACACATGTGCGAAGCATAGCACCGAAGCACCGCGGGCCGCGGGTTTGCGGAGCTTGCGTGTGCCTCGGCGCGAACCTTGGAGTGCATACATGTACCCATCAAAGATCCAACAGTTTTATATTTTAATTCTATACATTAAATATTTGACCGTTTTGTATTTATAAAATTAAATCAGGTTTAATAAACAAAATCTTTTAATTAAATATCTCGAATTAAATATGTTGAATTAAATGAATTTTGACCGTTTGAAAAATCAACAGTCTTCTTCTTCTTTAAAAGAAAAACAAAAATCAGATTTTCAATTACCCCAGTTGCAGCCACTGACCTGACGACTTTTCCCCTCTTCCTGCTTTGTATGCGCACTAGTTTATTTTTTATCTTCTTCTACTGTTAAGTTCACAACGGGCGAACGAGTTTTGCTAACTGGGTTAGTATCAGGTGGTTTTATCCTGGATTCGATTTGTCATCTCTAAAGGTATAACAACACTTTTCTAAAGGTGTACCTGACAAATATCGAGTTAAGGGCAGTCTGTTGAACAGGCGACTCCATCTCTCTGTGCTTGTGTGATTGTCTGAACTGTGCTATCTGTTCTAACCCTTAACTATTTTCAAGCTTCTGTTTGGTTTGTTCACTGTTACAGGATTATTCACCAACATTCTTAACTCGATATCTTGTTTAATTTGAAAATTTTACTTCTGTAACAATGGTGAAGACTGATGTTGACAGACCTCAGAAATTTTCTGGAAAGGACTTCAAGAGATGGCAGTCAAAAATGTTATTTTTCCTGAGTTTCCACATGCTAGATGATATGGTTCTAAAGCCGTTTGATGAGTCTCTGAATGAACCTGAAAAATTACAGGACTTAGAAAGGTGGAAGAGAAGTAATTATATGGCCAAAAATCATATCTTAAAGTGCCTAGAAGATGCTTTATATGATTTTTACAATGCTAAGGATAATTTTAATGCTTACAATTTATGGACTGCACTACAAGATAAATATGAAGCAGAAACAGCAGGAAGTAAAAAATTCCTGGTTGCACGTTTTCTGGAATATAAAATGATGAATGATAAATCAGTGGCTGATCAGTTTCTGGAGCTGTAAAAAATTATTAATGAAATAATTGCTGAAGGAATGGTTATTGACGAAACATTTCAAGTTTCTGCTGTTATTGAAAAATTGCCAAATTCCTGGGCTAAATACAAGAGAAGACTAAGGCATGAAACTGGTGAAATTTCCATGGTAGAATTGGGCAAGAAAATCCAAGTTGAAGAATTGATGTGTTCAAAGGACAAAAATGTTTCTTCTGCAAGAGACATGTCAAACAAAGCTCATGTTATCGAATTTTCTAATCTAAGTCTGGACCACAACAAGCGCAAGCCTGGCCCGCAAAGAAAAGGTACCTTTCAAAAACCAAAATCTGCTATTGGTAAAATTAAGGGAGCATGTTATGTTTATGGTGTGTCTGGCCATATGGCAATTCATTGTAGAAAACGCAAAGATGCGAATTTTAAGAAAACAAATGTAAATTTAGTTGAAAGTAGTAAAAATGAGTTTTCTGGCACGGTGTCTGAGGTTAACTTAGTTACCAATGTGAGAGACTGGTGGGTAGACTCTGGAGATACCAAACATGTCTGCGGAAGAAAAGACATGTTCACCTCCTATCAGACGGTAGGAGAAGGAGAAAAATTGTATATGGGTAATTCATCTGCAGCACAGGTTGCAGGAAAAGGAAAAGTTTTGCTGAAGCTCTCTTTTGGGAAAATCCTCACATTGAATGAAGTTTTACACGTACCAGACATCTGCAAGAATCTCATTTCAAATGGTGTGCTAGATGATAAGGGCTTTAAGATTGTATTTGAGTCTGAGAAAGTGATTGTCACTAAGGGAAAGGATTTTGTGGGAAAGGGCTATAAGGCTGAAGGCCTATACAAATTATCTGTAACCTCTGTTGAAGTTAATAAAATTGATTCTTCTTATGTTGTTGTCTCATTGAATATCTGGCATGGTAGACTTGGTCATGTAAATTATAAATCAATGAACAAATCGGCAAACTATGGCTGCATTCCAAAATTAAATTTGGAATATGAACATAAATGTGAAGTTTGTGTAGAATCAAAATATGCAAAGAAGCCCTTTAAGAAAAATGTCCACATAAATTCTAATCTCTTAGAGTTAATAGTTGATATGAAATCAATCCAAACTAGAGGTGGTAAAAAATGGTTTGTCACTTTCATAGATAACTGTACTAGATATTGTCATATTTACTTGCTTAAAGGAAAAAAATGATGCTTTAGAAGCATTTAAATTATATAAATTAGAAGTAGAAAACCAATTGAACACCACAATTAAAACCATTAGATCTTACCGTGGAGGTGAATATGTAATCCCTATAGGAGACTTTTGTGCACAACATGGCATTATTCATGAGGTAACTCCTCCTTATTCACCACAATCTAATGGAGTGGCTGAACGGAAAAACCGAACCCTTAAGGAGATGATGAATGCCATGTTAATCAGTTCAGGAATACCGTCGAACTTGTGGGGGTAGGCCGTCCTCTCAGCTTGCTATATCCTGAACAGAGTGCCCTTAAAGGATCAGTCAAATCACCATATGAATTATGGAAAGGAAAACAACCCTCTTATGGATACCTCAAACTGTGGGGGTGTTTAGCCAAGGTCTTTATTCCTCCACCTAAGAGGACTAAAATAGGACCTAAAACAGTTGATTGTGTCTTCATAGGATATCCCGAACACACCAATGCTTATAGGTTTATGGTTGTGAGTTCTGAAAACTCAGAAATTGGTGTGAACACCATTATGGAATCTAGGGATGCTACATTTTTCGAAAATGTGTTTCCGTTGAAATCTGAATCTCACATGATATCTGATGATCCCCTAGATGTCCCTTCTTCTAGCTATATTTTACCGATAGAAGAAGATGAACCTGTTTATGAACCTAGAAGAGGCAAAAGACTTAGAATAGAAAAAATCTTTTGGGCCAGACTTCATAACCTGTTTATTTGAAACTGATCCACAAACCTATAAAGAAGCCATGACTTCGTCTGAAGCTCCATGGTGGAAAGAATCCACTATTAGTGAGATGGATTCTATTGTTCAGAATGAAACCTGGGAGATAGTAGATTTACCTCCAGGGTGCAAACCCATAGGCTGTAAATGGATCTTCAAGAGAAAACGTAAGGTAGATGGAACTGTGGAAAAGTATAAAGCTAGACTAGTATCTAAGGGATATAAACAAATAGAAGGTGTAGATTTCTTTGACACTTATTCACCTGTCACTAGAATTGCTTCCATTAGGATGCTAATTGCAATTGCTGCAATTCATAACCTAGAAATACATCAAATGGATATAAAAACTGCGTTCCTAAATGGTGAATTCGATGAAGAAATTTATATGGACCAACCCGAAGGCTTTCTAGTAAAGGGTTATGAAAACAAAGTGTGTAGACTTAAAAAGTCTTTATATGGCTTGAAACAAGCACCGAAACAACGGCATGAAAAATTTGATCATGTAATGTTCTCTAGTGGATTTAAAATAAATAAAGTTGATAAATGTGTGCACAATAAATCTATAAATGATGCATGTGTGATTGTATGCTTGTATGTTGATGATATGCTTATACTAGGTACAACCTTAGAAATCATTAATTCCACTAAGAACATGTTGAATGAGAACTTTGACATGAAAGACTTAGGTCCTGCTGATGTAATCCTAGGGATGAAAATTAGAATGGAGTCTAATGGATTTAGTCTTAGTCAATCTCATTATGTTGAATCAGTTCTTAAGAAATTTAACCAGTTTGATAGTAAACCAGCAAGTACTCCATTTGACCCTTCTTGCAAACTCAAGAAAAACAAAGGCAATGGAGTCTCGCAACTTGAATATTCACGTGTCATAGGAAGTCTGATGTATTTAATGAACTGCACAAGACCAAACATTGCCTATGTTGTGAGTAGACTAAGTAGGTATACCTGTAATCCGGGACATGAGCATTGGGATGCACTTTTCAGAGTGTTGAGGTATCTTAAATACATTTTAAACTACCGTTTGAGTTATGCAAGACACCCCGTTGTCCTTGAAGGATACCGTGATGCAAACTGGATAGCAGACTCAGAGGAGTCTAAGTCTACGAGTGGATACGTATTCACTCTAGGCTGTGGATCAGTGTCTTGGAAGAGTTCCAAACAAACTTGTATCGCTCGATCCACTATGGAATCCGAGTTTATTACGTTAGATAAAGCAGGAGAGGAAGCCGCTTGGCTAAGATGCTTTTTAGAAGACATTCCTCTCTGGCATAGGCCTGTGCCAGCTATATCTATATATTGTGATAGTCAAGCTGCAATAGCTAATGCTAAAAACATCAACTATAACGGAAAATCTATTCATATTAGGAGAAGACACAATTCTCTAAAACAACTAATCTCAACTGGCGTTATTTCTGTTGAATTTGTGAGGTCTAAGGAGAATATCGTGGACCCTTTGACGAAAGGCTTGTCCAAGGAGATAGTTAGTAATGCATCGAGGGGGATGGGACTTAAGCTCATAAATTAAAACTTGCCATGAAGGATACTCAACCTTGCTGACTGGAAATCCAAGATCAAGGTTTTGAATGAGACAACTAATTTGTGGCGGGTAAAAATTAAACACTATCAGGGAATTATTTTCTCAGTCCCTTCCCTATGGTGCAGAAGTGATAGTGTGACTGCATGTGAGGATGACTTATAATAAAGTCTTAATGGGTTCTATAGTTTCAATTTAAGATTGAAATGGGGTGTAGCAGTTAACACTCTTGATAGAACTCACCTATCTGAATGAGGAAGTGGGTCGCTTCCTATGAGAATTGAGCTGATTCTCTAGAGCATTCTGAGAAACGGGATATGTCCAGGGCAAAAACGGACACAACGGCGTGAACTTAACAACACTCTTGAGAGATATCTCGTGTAAGGAGCTATTGATGAATTACACCAAACTATGGCAGTTCAAGACATGGCGTTCACTGTCCATCAAGTAGTTCCGGTACTACTCACTAAGCAGAGGTTCAATTCCTTATGGACACCTATTGCTTAATAGGTATTTCTCGTTTTCCGGTTTTCTGATTTATCGCTTTCTTAATTCATGTGGGGGATTGTTAGAATTAAAAATGGATTTTTTACTTAAAATTAATTTTGTTACTTAATATATCTTAAAGGGACCTAGGGTCACTAGTCCAAACTTGGGGTGGAAACATCAAGCCATCCATTTTCACTTCTTAGTGAATGAGAAACCTTTGGTTTGTCCCATATTGGGCAAACCAAGGAGGAAGTTTATCCTTATTACCAAAAACGTTCTATATAAGGAAAAAGAACTAGTGGATTGGATATGGACTTAGGAAATGGACTAGTGGGCAAATGCACACATGTGCGGTGCTTCGCACCGAAGCACCGCGTGCCGCGGGTTTGCGGAGCTTGCGTGTGCCTTGGCACGACCCTTGGCGTGTGCCTTGCGTGTGCCTGCGAGTGCATACGTGTACCCATCAAAGATCCAATGGTTTTATATTTTAATTCTATACATTAAATATTTGACTGTTTTGTATTTATAAAATTAAATCAGGTTTAATAAAAAAAATCTTTTAAATAAATATCTCGAATTAAATATGTTGAATTAAATGAATTTTGACCATTTGAAAAATCAACAGTTTTCTTCTTCTTTAAAAGAAAAACAAAAATAAGATTTTCAATTACCCCAGTCGCAGCCACTGACATGACGACTTTCCCCCTCTTCCTGCTTTGTATGCGCACTAGTTTATTTTTTATCTTCTTCTACTGTTAAGTTCACAACGGGCGAACGAGTTTTGCTAACTGGGTTAGTATCAGGTGGTTTTATCCTGGATTCGATTTGTCATCTCTAAAGGTATAGCAACACTTTTCTAAAGGTGTACCTGACAAATATCGAGTTAAGGGCAGTCTGTTGAACATGCGACTCCATCTCTCTGTGCTTGTGTGCTTGTCTGAACTGTGCTATCTGTTCTAACCCTTAACTATTTTCAAGCTTCTGTTTGGTTTGTTCACTGTTACAAGATTATTCACCAACAGAAAGAAGATGAATGAGGATATCATTAACAAACTGCAGCAAGCTAAAGCACTCAACGAAGGAGAGGCTGCGGCTACAACTATTGAGTTGTTTAATAGAAATTGTCCAAGTTCTTGATCATTTAAAGGAAAGGACAGACAGAAGATAGAAAACGAGATTGTGGGCAAGTTGGGGAAGTTAAAAGGAAGAAGAAGTTTCTTACTGATAAGATAGGCGAGTGGAATATATTAGAAGAATTTGGTGCTTTACAATCTTTGTAACTTGAAGACATACTTCAAATGAAGGTTAAGCTAAATAATATTGAAACTGGAAGCTAGAAAGTGGCAACTTAGAGCGAAAAAAATGGGTTTAGGTCGGGTGGCTCGAATACTGGGTACTTTCATAGAATTTCCAGTTCTAGAAAAAAGAGGAATACCATAGCTAAGTTGCAGATTGATGGGGTTGATTGTTTCGACAACTCTATTATAAAAGAGGAGATCCGGAACTATCATATCAAATTGTTTAATGAAGTTCCCTGCGAGTATTCTTCTTTTGAGTTTTTACATTTTCCTAGGATAGATGAGGAAGCTATGATTTGGTTAGAAAGAAATTTTAATGAGGATAATGTGGTTTGTTATTAAGCATATGAGTTCTAACAAATCTCCGGGTCCCGACGGCTTTACTTTGGAGTTTTAGAGGATTTGTTGGAGCATCATTAAAGTGGATTTTATAAATTTGATGAATGATTTTCATAGATACGGGTCGATTGATTGGCGATTGAATTGCTCTCTTATTACTCTGATACCGAAAAAAGGAAGACTCTTGTACTCCGAAATACTCCAGACCCCTGAGTCTTATTGGGAGTGTGTATAAAATTCTCTCGAAGGTGTTGGCCGAGAGACTCAAGGTTGTAATGTCGAAGCTTATTTATGTTATCAAGGCGCTTTTATTCATGACAAACAGATTTTGGATAAGGTTCTTATTGCTAGTGAATGAGTGGATATTATACTTAATGCTAAGAAACTGGGAATCCTATGTAAGATTGACATGGAAAAAGCCTTTGATAATGTCAATTGGAAGGCTTTACTTTGTATCTTGCAAAAGCATGGTTTTGGCAACAAATTGTTTTCTTGGACTGAATAGTGCATCTCCTCCACAAATCTATTTTTTCTAGTAAATGGTGAATCTACAGAGAAATTTAAACCTTCTAAGGGGCTTAGACAAGGTGATTCTTTATCTATATATCTGTTTTTATTGGTAGTGGAGATTCTTTCCAAGCTAATGAATGATGCTATTGGTAGAGGTCAGTTACATGGATTCAAGGTTGCGGAGGATGGTACTATGATTTCCCATCTGCAATTTGCAGACGACACTCTTATCTTTATTGATGCTAGCATGGATGAAGTTAGAAGATTATTTATTATTCTTTCAATTTTTGAAATGCTTACGGGCATGAAGTTGAGTTTAGACAAGAGTTCTATGATAAATGTTGGGGTCGACGAGGTGATTGCAGTTTTAACGAAAGAGTTAGGTTGTAAAACTGAGAGTCTTCCTTTCAAATACCTAGGGATGCCTATCGGAGCTACGTGGAGATGAATTTCTATCTGGGATTCGATTATTAAAAGAATGGAGATGAGGATAGCTACTTGGAAGAAGAAGTTTTTATCAAAAGCAGGAAGGTTAGTGCTAATTAAAAGTTGTCTTTTGGGCCTGCCAGTTTACTTTCTCTCTTTGTTTCATCTACCGGTGAGTGTGAAGAAGAAGATGATCAAGCTTATGCGAAAATTTTTGTGGGGCATTGTAGAAGGAAAAAAAAAATGTCTTGGGTCGCTTGGTCAAAGGTATGTTCTTCAAGAAACATGGGGATAGGATTACACAATCTTTGAGCTGTTAATAAAACATTGTTAGCGAAATGGGCGTGAAGATTCTCAAGAAATAAGCACATGTATGGTGCGGATGATGCAACGGAAAACAAAGGCTAACGCTGAGGTATTGATGCCTATAGATGACGGGTCTGTTCAAGGTAGAATTTTGTGGAGGAACGTGGCCAAACTGGTCATGAATTACAAGGGGTCTCTTCTTTTAAGATAAAGAACGAACATGGTATTCGATTCTGGATCGATAAATGGTTTCACAGAGGGTGCTTAAAGGACTTGTTCCCTGTTGCCTTCAAGCTGTGTAAGGACGATTGAAAATTCAATTAATGAGGGAAGGTGGTACTGTGATTTTCGAAGAACTCCCAACGCTAACGAACAATTAGAGTGGGATCTTTTATGTCGTGATATGGGTCAAGTGTCTATTTTAGAGGATGCTAACGACGATCTGGAGATTATAAACAATCATTTCATCACTAAATCTTGCTATGAAGTTTTTACTGCTGGAGGTACAGATTGTAACTTTGATGCTCACCTTTGGAAGAAAGATATACCACATATGGTTAGTTTTGTTTTATGGGTTGTTTTCCTTAATTCTCTTCCTACGAGAACGATGCTAAAACATTGAGGTATTCCTATCCCGAGTTATCTATGTGTTTTGTGCAACATCGAGAATGAAACAACAGATCACTTGCTGTTACACTGTGGCTTTTCTTCCGAAATTTAGGATTACTTTATTAAGTCTTTCCTAATTTATTGTCCTACGCCTTTTGATGTTCTCTCGCTTTTCAATGCTTGCTTAAACAATGTGTTTAAGCGGAAGAAGAAAAGAAGTATGGAACATTATTCATTATGCTGTGATTTGGAACATTGGGAAGGAAATGAAGAATAGGGTGTTTGGTAGTCGTCCTAAAGGTGTTCAAGAAATTATTATTTTTGATAAGGATACCTATAAATTTGTGGATACATATAAATGGTGCTGTGATAAGGGTACCTATAAATTTGTGGATACATGAAGTATTTGTAATAAATGGGAGACAGTTCTGAATATGTAACTATCTATCTTATGATTTATAATGGCTTTGCCTAATTTTTCTTTAATATAAATTTTTTCTTTTCAAAAAAAAGAAAAAATATCACAACCATTTATATGGTGTGATAACTTGGGAATAACTTAGCAAACAACCAATCCAGTATTTCATGCTCGCTATAAGCATACATAAATGGACTACCACTTTGTTCATGAAAGAGTTATATTGCAAACAAACAACTTCAAATAAAGTTCATATCGTCAAAACATCAGGTAGTTGATATCTTAAAAATGGATCTAGCTCTACTTTGGTTTTAATAAATGTCAAACAAGTTAGACATTCAATAGCTCCTGCTCAACTAGAGAATACGAGTGTCGAGGTACCTACATATACTCGAGAGACTTGAGTCTGAAGACTAGAAATAATGATGCAACGGATATTAAAGAAAAAGAAGAAAGGAGATGTTTTGTTCAGACCTCAAAATATTTCTAGGAATACCGACTATGAACAATGATAATTATTTAGACTTCGGTCCTGACTGTAAAAAATAATCAATTAAACTAGAACAAGTTTAAGAAAATAATTTTTATTAATCAAATTTAATTGAGTAGAACAATAACTTGAAAAGAATCTTAAATAGACTTTGTAAAAAACCCTAACTTGCGCAACAAGAAAGGATGAAAAAACCAATAAACCGACTCAAACCCTAATTTGCTATTTTTGGAAAATTTTGGTCGACCTAAAATAATGAAACTACTCATAAAATAAAGCTATTTGCCGCAAATGGCGACCCAAAAGGACTTCTAACGAAAAGAAGCTATTAATAAAACAAAATTTTTCCTAAAATAACAAAAACGTCTGTTTGAAGCCCTAAACGATAGAATTTAACTAAAATTTGAAGACCGTGAGACAAAGTGTCATGTCTTGATCGTTGGCCCGTTTCCAATTAAAATAAACCCTTTTTGAACTAAATTACAACTCTCAAATTTTTAGTTTCCAAATAGGCTTTAGATTTCTCATCTGCATCAAATAATCTACCACAAACTAAATTAGTATTCCTATATATTCTCAATCATTTACTTATTATTTTACTTTTCAAATTATTGCTTCTTGTAAAATGTAATCGATATATGTAGTGCGAAGAGTTTTTCTCTACCAAATAAATGTGAAGCATAGTTACTTTTGTTTCCTCACCAAACAAATGATTGTTAAAACAGTCACTACCATGTAGAGTTCCCGTGAATGTTATCGTAACCCTTATCTAAATAACAACAATAAATAATAAATAACCACCCTTTTTTAGGACTAAAAAAATCAATGTCAAAGTTTTCCCTCCTAAAAACACTTTTTAACATGAGTTTTTTTGAAATCATTTTTACGTGGTAACATTATAAACCTGTAATATACCTTAAAAATAATAAAAAATAAATTTATTTATTAAAAGATATGCATTAATGCAAGATACTATTTAACATGTCAGTATTAAAAATGCAAGATATTTTAATTACACGTAGTTGTAAAGTCATATATAAAAACTACATGTAGTTAAATGTTTAGTGTTTATCATAAAAATAAAATGGATATAATATATAAAGATAAAATTCTTACTTAAAAATCTAATTATAATAAAAATTAAACTTTAAATATACATTATCGAAGGATTTATTAAAAATATTTAAATTTTTTTAAGAAATAAAAAAATAATATAAAAAGACAAAAAATTAAAAATAAAACAAAGATACAATGAAATAATAAATAATAAACAATAATAATACTAAATTTTAAAAACATTGATAAATAATATAAGAAAAGAAACCAAAAACTAAAAAATATATAAGAAAAAAGTCAAAACCTCATGTTTTAAAAAAGTAAAATAAAGATATTGTATTATTTAAATATATAAAATATATCGTATTCAATGCACTAATCAAAAAATGATTATTCAATCTAATCCTTAAATAATAGTAGGAATTATTACCTATAGTTGACATGTTATGTAATTATGACAAATAACCCCATAAAATATGTCCTAAATGTTATGTAATGGACCATAATGAGGAAACTTGCGAGGATACTCATATGCAGCTCTTCTTGGAACATCTAACAAAGGAAGAATATGAAGTTTTTTGGCTAAACATGCTGACAAAGAAGAACAAATGCTAACGGAACAAAATACTTCTGATTCAGTTTCTGAGCATGGGTTAAACAAACGGAAAATGGATCTATTGCCCAAACTTTCCTAATTTATAGTTATAGTGGACTTGTAAAAATTAAGGATAGGTGAAATAGACACAAAAGAATTTGGACAATTATATCCCTCATTTTTATAATTATTTCTTTTTTATCCATTCTCTTTCCAATTTAAAAAAAATCATAAAAATACGCATAACTCTCAAAGTATATATCCGATTTTAATAAAACTTATATTTTTGGAAAGGATTTTAAATTCTCTTCGAAACAAGATCAATTGTTGATAGTAAATTCGGAATATATTTTTTTCCGAAAAAAAAATAGCCAGGATGAAACTGGTTGCATCCTGAATTAAAATAAAAAAGAAAAATTTATTCAAAAAATAACTTGGATGAAACTGGATGCATCCTGTTTTAAACTAAGAAAATAAAAATATTCGAATAATAGCTAGGATGAAACTGGTTGCATCATGGTTTAAAATAAAATTGAAAAAAATATTCGAATAATAGCTAGGATGAAACTGATTGCATCCTGGTTTAAAATAAAATTGAAAAAAATTATTCGAAAATAGCAATGATGAATCTGGTTGCATCCTAGCTTGAATTTGTTTTCATCCATGTTTATACTAGTATGAAACTAGTATCATCATGCTCAAAACACTCTCAAAAAATTGGTACATGGCTCAAAAATGCTTGAAAAGAAGAAAAGAAACTAAAAATAACAACATGAAATCTGTAACGTTTTCTTGGTGTTACAAATTAACTGTTACAATAAAGCTGAAGATAAACATTGCAAAGCTGAAAATAAACGTTGTTGATTGGTTGAAGAACCGTTGCAGCTGAAAATAAACGTTACAAAGCTGAAGAACAACTTGCTAATGGGTTGAAGAAACCGTTGCAGCTGAAGATAAACGTTGCAAAGATGAAGAACAACGTTGCTAATGGGTTGAAGAAACCGTTGCCTTTTCTCTGTTCTTCATCTTCTTCAGCAGCAGCAGCAAAAAAAAATTATGATTTGATTTTTTCGATCTTTTTAGCTTCCTGAGATCGACCCAACCTTCATAACATCGTTTGTGACTCAACCAAACCTTTTTCATAATGGTGTGTTTTCATATAAATTTAACCAATAAGGGAAGTTGAAGAAATTGAAAGCTCCTTTCGTTAGGTTCGTATTATACAGTGTTGGTCGATAGCATACATAGATCATCCCGTGTTCTTCGTATGGGTGGTCCAGATTTAATTCACTTCTAAGGAAACTATTAGAAATCAAGGAATTTACTCCTACCATTAAATGCTGATTTTCCTAGAATCAATAGTGTTATCTCTAACCCAAGACCCAATCGTACTTTCTATTGCAATGCTCAAGGTACTATCTCATGGAATCAATTAGCTAAGGAAATTGTGATAAAACTAAAATGGGATAGATATCTGAACATCTCAGTTATTAATGATAGTATGGCTTCATTTCAACCAATTAATGATCTCTGTATGCTATCGATGATGATGGTATATTGCTAGATTCCAAATTGCACACTGTGTTAATAAGAGAGGGTATTTCCGTCAGCTGATTTATAAATATTTGGGTATAATACCTATTTAGGATATTAGAAGAGTATCTTCTAGATACTTGGGTATTAGAACATTATTTTAGTTTAGCTGCCTTATAGTCCCATAAAAATGGATCTATGAGTTATTAAGTCAATAAACTATTAAACAAAGTGACAACAAATGAAGATGTTGAGAATTTGGCTATGACAGTTGTTCAAGAAGTGGAAGGTATTCAGTGTAACCACGAAAGATATAGAATGGAGCAAGGGACCAGTTCGAACCTAAGCATTACCCATAACCATCTCTTCCAGACTCAGAATATCAACTCAACCCCTGTACTTCCATACCCTTGTTCGGATAACACACTTTCTAATCAAAACATGCTTGTGATGAATCAAGAACTTGTCCAAGTAAATCATAATGTACCTGAAGTTACTATGCTAGACAGTGATTATAGTGAGAACGAAAGTGTTACAACTACAAATCAAAGCTCCTCTACTGGATTGCTGCAGGTCAAGGAAGATCAGGTTCTTATCCTTGCTTATTACCTTTCCAGTTTAATTCATTTACAAGCTGTTTTAATTCGTAATTTCAACAAGTCTGAAACTGCAAACTGTGTTACCACTTATTGCTGTGTTTTTTTTTTCTTTAGTTGATTTCTCCATTCAATACATTCTGCCTGTTTCGTTAGACTTTGTTCATAAAATCTCTCTTACTTACTTGGTACTTCTTGTTGTGGCTAATCTGATCTTGTTGCATTTGATGCTGTGTTCTACTTCCCACTTGTTGTTAGTCTCTACTGCCTGTAATAGTGGATTTAATTTGTCAGTTAAAGCTACAATCTTTTGTCATTTACATATTGTTGCATTATTGGTTAAATCATCTTCTGTAGTAAGTTTGAACTGGTGGGTTGGTTTTTTAAAGTTAAGGAGTTTATTATTGCATACTATCCGGCATTACTAGTTCCCTTGTTGCTGTGATTTATAAGTTGTTTTTCTCGAGTCTCTTTTCTGATTGGTTTAATAAGCTTATTTTACCCGGCGAATTTGAGGGCGACCAAAAACTAATTAGGGGTAACTAATAAAACAAAATAAGGTCATTTTGAAGTAATCTTAATACATCCCTTATTCATATATTTTCTATAATGGCTAATCTACCCTTGCTTAATTAGTGTTAATTTTGATTAATTAGTTAATTAATTTGGTTATAGTTAGTGTTAGATGATGAATTTGAGTTATAGTTTTGGAATAGAAATTGAGAGTGTGTTAGAGAGGAAGAAGAAGAAGAAGAATTTTTGGGAAATCAGATTTTACCTAAATTAAATCACAAACATGGATGGGTATGAGGAAGAAGGTGAGATTGAACATGAAAAACATAATATTGAAGGTTCAAATACGTTTAGAGACGACGATTTGGGTTATTTGTTGGAGGATCCAAATTTTGGTGTGGAAGAAAACCTAGACGATGAATCACATCAAAATGAAGATAATAATGCATCAAACAATCAGGTATCGTGTTAAGAAGCTCAAAACCCAATTTGTAGGCGTTTGTATGTGATCGGCAACAAAAAACATTCATTTTTGCATGCATTTAATGTCATGAACGTCCCATAATCGGTAGTTTATGATACTCCATAAACTACCGATTATACGTCTGTTCCATAATTGAACAATCGGTAGTCTCGTGAAGTTTACTACCTACCGATTATACAAAATCCCCAAATTGATTTTTTTTTTGAATTTATTTTTACATAATCGGTAGCTTAGGAAAAGTTATTGACTACCGATTATGTTAATCGCCCCAAATTGAATTTTTTGGAATTTCCGTTTGCATAATCGGTAGTTTAGGAAAACTTATTATCTACCGACTGTGTTAGTCGCCCCAAAACTGAATTTCTCCAAACCTACAAAGATATTATTTTATAAACTTTATAATCAGTAGTTAATGTCATATAGTTACCTACCGATTGTATTATAATCGGTAGTGGTGTAACACACTAAACCTCCGATTATATGTGTACAGGACTTGACTTGATTTTTTCCTACAATCGGTAGTTTAGGAATACATATTAACTACCGATTGTAGATAATCGGTAGCACGGGAATATTATTAACTACCGATTGGTTGTAATCGCTAGTAAGTGAACGTAATTAACTACCGATTATCATTCTCTAACTCATTGCTATTTTACGTAGATTATTGAATGGGTTAATCATGTTTCATACAAGGGTCCTGATACTTCCCTACAGTATGCAAATAATTTGGTACGCTACCTACCCACTCTTAACTTGTCCTAAGAATGTATGTTACATGGTTAGGCTTATGATATTTGTCTTGTTATATACGCATTAAGACATTTGGAAGTAAGGCGGAGGCAAAGGAATGGCTTCTCAACAAGGAAAAAGAGAAGATGTGTGTTGTAGTTCAGAACAATTACGTGAAAGTTGATCGATTTGAAATGATTTGTGAGAGAGGTGGCGAGCGAAAGAGTCATATGGGAAAGAATTATAAATACGTAAAGAAGATGGAGAGGATATACCGAGGTAATTAAAAGAAGATTGGATGCACATTTAAGATTATCTTCCATAAGCCCGAAGGTAAGAAAGGAAAAGTATGGAAAATGTTTAGAGTTGCTAATGGTCGTCACAACCACGAAGATCCGGAAAATCTTGTTGAGCACGTAATGGTTGCCAAGTTAAAACCAAAGGAAATGGAGACGGTGAAGTCTATGAGGACTGTAATGAAAGCGACTGCAATCCTATCTAAGATAAAGGCGGACGACCCCAACAACTTGTCTTCGTTGTCTATAATTTATTCGGCGCTAGCAACGATCAAAATGACGGAATGGGATGGTCGAATGGTTATGCAACAATCAGAGTGGTTAGCCGAGAAACACAATTACACGTTGAGAAAAGAAGAAAGGGATGGTAAGGTGATTCGTATTTTCTTAGCATATCCGAAGATGATCCAATTGGCTCAATGCTTTCATCAAATTTTGTTGATAGATGCTACTTACAAGACAAACAGGTACAACATGCCGTTGTTGAACATCGCTTGCCACACTTCGGACAAATGCATATTTATGGTGGCTTGGGGTTTAATGGATGCTGAGAACGATGTGAGTTTCATTTGGATGTTGCAAACATAAAGGTCGATTTATAATGACGAGCATTTTCCAAGGGTTATTGTAACAGATAACGATACAGCCTTGATGAATGCAATAAAGGTAGTGTTTCCGGAAGCCCAGAATTTGCTTTGTACGTGGCACATTCAATGCAACATCAAATCCAATTGCATACATCATATCCAAGATAAAAAACGCAACAAAGGTACAAAAAGGTCCAAGGAAGGGGATGGACGTATTAGTAAACTAACCGTGGAAGAACGAGAAGAAGAGAAAAGGTTGGCGGATGAAAAGTGGGTCGAGGATGGAATAAAGTGGTCTTTATTTCTAAAAGCATGGGATAAGATAGTTTGGTCGATGACAGAGGAAGTTTATGAATACAACTTGAAGAACTTTGAGGATGAATGGGGCAAGAACTATCCCAAACCAGTTAAGTATTGCAAATCACAATGGTTAGGACCGCATAAGGATAAATTTGTGTTTGCATGGACATATGAATATCAGAACTTCAAGAACGAGGCAACAAGCATTGCAGAGGGGTCCCATGGCCGATTAAAGAAAATACTAGTCGGTAGCCAAAATGGGGTCGTGTCGGTCCAAGAAGCAATCCATGAGTTCACCAATCGTGACCTCACTAAGATTTATGGTTCAATGGAAAAAAGTCGGCATAGATTCCCTTTGGCACATTTAAAACATAAAAATCTTCTAAGGGGAATATTTTACAAAGTTTCTTGGTGGGCAATAAATTTCATGATAAAACAATTGGAGTTGTACAGAGATCACGATGATGAGATTACGGTTTGCAATTGCAAGACGATGATAGGTATTGGACTCTCGTGTCTTCACATGCTTGGAAGGTATATTGAAGTGATTGACATTAATGATATTCATCCCTTTTGGAAGCAATTAACTTTCACTCCAAGCACCTCGACGGTTGATGGTGTGTCGTTCGTGGAGACGGAAATATTTGCACGAATACTCGAGCGTTACTCTACGTCAAATGGGGCACAAAAGAAAATATTGATGCACTATTTAGAGGAAGCCTTTCACCGATGTCAAAAGGTTTTTCAACAACCAATAAAAGGAAAGACTATTGGTAGGCCGAATACCGAAAAGTCGAGGTCAATTCAAAGAAAAGAGTTGAAGGAATGGTTATATAGTCATCGTGACCTTTCTAGGCATGAAAATACTGAAGCTGAATATGAAGATTTTCCGGCTCCAGCGAAAAGGGGTCGTCCAAGGAAGGATCAAGGTGGACCAAGCTCATGACAAGTCAAAGCTAAGGTCTCTACGATTCCTTCCCAACTAAGTCAAACCCAAGCTATACACGATGAGTATTTGGAACAACTTCCTCTACTCATTATACCATTTGTTTTGTCCACCGACGATGTCGATGGGGATGGCAATTGTGGTTTCCACGTTGCTTTGAAACAAATAGGAGACTTTAGTGAGGCGGTTACCGAGAATATCACACAATGGCAATATTTAAGAAATAAGATGGCCGCACAATTATTGGAGGATAAAGAATTTTATATTGAAATGATGAGATAAGGAGATATACATGGCAGAGAACAAGAGTTCAAAGAGTTATATACTCGTGTAAAATGTCAAAACGGATTAGAGGTGGTCGGATCCAGGTATTGGATGGTAATGCCGATATGTGAGTATCTTTTAGCGGATGTATTGAACTGCGTGGTACATTTTTCTGTCCTCCTTCATCAGGATTTAGTGTCACATTTACACCCACAAGGACGGTGTGTGATGAGTCGGTCAAGGATAGACGAATCACTATGGCTTTTGTTAATGAAAATCATTTTACGGTTTAAGTTTAACGGATGATTGTCCATTACCTCCATTGAGTAGGTGGTCGGATTACTTCCCAACTAACCATTATAAGGAGTGGGTAAAGAAATACGATTCCAACATGAAGCGTTTGGATCGTTTAACAAGCTCAGTAAAGGACGTAATTGATTTGAACTAGGATGGTGAATAGTTGATTTTGAATATATATTTTGAACATAAATGTATACACAAATATTAATGCAATGTTTTGTGATCGTTAACCAAAAAAAATTCATTTTTTGCATGCATTTAATTCCATGGACGTATGATAATCGGTAGATAATGGAGTAATATATCTACCGATTCCACCGTAATCGGTAGTTCAAATTTTTTACAAACTACCGATTATGAAAGTTGCCCCAAATTGGAAATCATAATTTTTTCAAAATTCTTGAACATAATCGGTAGTTTAAATTTTTCTTAAACTACCGATTATCATAAGTAGCCCCAAATTGGAAATCGATTTTTTAAAAAAATTTCAACATTTTGTACAAGCACAATCGGTAGTTTAAATTTTTCTTAAACTACCGATTATCATAAGTAGCCCCAAATTGGAATCGATTTTTTTTTTTAAATTTCAACATTTTGTACGAGCACAATCGGTAGTTTAAGAAATTCTTAAACTACCGATTATCATAAGTAGCCCCAAATTGGAAATCAATTTTTTTAAAAAAATTTCAACATTTTGTACCAACACAGTCGGTAGTTTAAGAAATTCTTAAACTACCGATTATCATAAGTAGCCCCAAATTGGAAATCGATTTTTTTTAAAAAAATCAACATTTTGTACAAGCACAATCGGTAGTTTAAGAAATTCTTAAACTACCGATTATCATAAGTATCCCCAAATTGGAAATCAATTTTTTTAAAAAAATATTCAACATTTTGTACAAGCATTATCTGTAGTTTAAGAAATTCGTAAACTACCGATTATTATAAGTAGCCCCAAATTGAAAATCGATTTTTTTAAAAAAAATTCAACATTTTGTACAAGCACAATCGGTAGTTTAAGAAATTCTTAAACTACCCATTATCATAAGTAGCCCCAAATTGGAAATCGAATTTTTTTAAAAAAAATCAACATTTTGTACAAGCACAATCGGTAGTTTAAGAAATTCTTAAACTACCGATTATCATAAGTAGCCCCAAAATGTTGAATTTTTTTTTAAAATTTCAACATTTTGTACAAGCACAATTGGTAGTTTAAGAATTTTTAAACTACCGATTCTGCTTGTAACTAACCCAACAACTTTTTTTTTGAAAAACTAGTCGTTGGTAATTAAACACTATAAAAGGAAACTATCCCTTTCAAGGTGATTCTAATTCTCACATATCCCTTTCATTCCCAATCTCCCCTATCCCTTTCAATCTCATTCTCATTCTCACATATCCCTTTCATTCCCAATCTCCCCTATCCTTTTCAGTCTCATTCTCATTCTCATTTTCATTTTCCAACTCATTCTCACCCGACCCTTTGAAGCACTAAATATGGTAACTCCATACACTACTGATGAAGATGTTGCTATTGTTAGATCGTGGGTTACGATCACAACGCACGAGTACGAAAGAGCGCACATTGCCCAAAATAACGAACCCGTTAATGAATATTGGATGGTGGATCAGACATCTGATTCTTGGTGGAAGCGTTTGTTTAAGATTTTTGTGGGATTAGAAGGAAATCAAAATTGTAGGACGTTCAAAGTCATTAAGAAAAGGTTTGAGAAGTTGTTTCAACGAATGGAAGCTTTGAAACAGGAAATGAAAGTTGTAAAAGAAACTCATCCCACCGAATCTAGTGTGACAAGAGTAAGTGTGTCAATTAATAAGTCGTTCATTAAAAAGAGTTTTCAAACATACAAACTTATAATTGATTTGTTTTTTTCAGTAGGTGATGGCTCTCGCCAAATATAAAATTATCCATGGGAAGACGTTTATGCATGAGAATTGCTATCGCATTTTGGAAGAAAGTACCTTGTACCATTTCAACCTATATGCTTTAGTGTTTAAGTGTAATCTAATTATTTATTGTATTTCAGTTCCTTTAATGTTACGCGATGTATGCCTTTTTGATTCAATGAAATGATTTTACGTTCAATTGTTTTACAAAAACAATTAACTAATCAGTTTAAGACACCATTTAATCAGTACATAATCGGTAGAAAATGTACATTAAACTCACCCAATTGTTCATAATCGGTAGTTAAAAAAAACGTAACTACCGATTGTGCATAATCGGTAGTCTAAAAATCAAGTTAACTACCGATTGTGCATAATTAGTAGCTCGGGCTCTACATAATCTACCGATTGTGCATAAAAAATAGAATAGAAAAGTCTATGGACACACGTACAATCGGTAGTTACATAAAAAAATTAACTACCGATTCTGACTAAATTTGGGTACATGAATATAATCGGTAGTTTATGACCAAATTATAACCTAAACATAACTACTGATTGTGCATGATGTTCATGAGAAATGAAGAACACTAACATAATCGGTAGTTTAATACAACCACGAAGAGCAATAGACCATTTCTCAAACATGGGATTTTGGTAATTATTAGTGAAAGGTTTTTTAGTAATTATTTGATTAGTGAAAGGGTATTTTAGTATTTTCATATACTCCTAGGTTATCCCTTAGCCACATCCATGGGATTGGGTTAAAAAAGTCACCCCTAATTAGTTTTTGGTTGCCCTCAAATTCGTCAGGTTATTTTAGCATTTTCTCATTTCTTTCTCATGAGAATTTTTTCGTGGAATTACAGGGCTTCGGCAACCCTTCTACCAGAACGTCACTTTGGAATTTGATTAGGACTCAAAATCCTGATATGATATTCCTATGTGAAACTAAAAATAACTCCTCAAAAATGGAACAATATCTACATAGATTTAATTATCCAAATTCTTGGATTTTCCCTTCTCTTGGTCTTGCCTGGGGACTCACTCTTTTATGGAAATCTGGTTTCAATTGTGATATAGTGCACAACACTGATAAAATGATCAATTTCCTAATTTCCAATGACACTAGAAAACCAGAATTCCTTGCTACTTTCTTATATGGCTCAGTGTACCATGATGAGAAGTTACAACAATGAAATTATATTGGTGAAATTGGTACTAGAGCCTCTATGACATGGGTGATTATAGGAGACTCAACATTACTATCATCCCCATGACAGGTCTACTTTTTCCATTCCTACTACTATTGAATTTCTTTGTATCCACAAATTATTGATAATGCTGATTTGTCTGATTTTGGTTATATTGGTAACCAATACACTTGGAATAATAGACAGCCTGGTTTTAATCTTATATGTGCCAGACTCGATCGAGCTTTAGGGAGTGGCACTGGCTCAATCATTATGGTAACTCTAAAATTCACCATATTGATACTATAGGTAGTGATCATCTTCCAATTATCTTGGAGACAAATGCAATGTCTTCTCAAGGTAACAAGTCGTACAGATATCTCAAGTGTTGGGGTTTGGATGCTTCTGTCAAAGAAGTTATCCATAGTGCTTACTCTACATCTATTACAGTTTCATCTCCTTACCAATTAACCAATATGCTTAGAGTCGTCAAATATGGTCTTAAAAGCTGGAATATTAACCATTTTGGTAATATATATCAAAAGGTTAAAACTATTGGTAATCTTCTCCACAATCTGAATAGTCTTCCATATACTATCCAGAATATAGAGCATATTAGACAAACAAAATCTGAATTATCATTGGAAAAAAGTGCAGGAAGAGTTTTTATGCACAAAATTTCAAACAAGAGTTTATTAAATATTTTAATCTAAATACCGGTTTGTATCACAGTTATGTGAACAGAAGGAAACACTTCAATCATATTATTGTTCTTAAGTTGGAGACATGCCAATGGATTAGTGATAGATCTAATCTTGAAAACCATTTGGTAGACCATTTTAGTAAAATCAGCACTACATCTGTCCCTTATAGAAATCAGAAACTTCTTAATTGCATTGACTCTTGTATCACTGAACATGATAACCTTCAACTGTTAAGGCCTATCACTCAACAGGAAATCATAGATACTATTAACCAAATGACACCCTGGACTGCACCAGGACCCGATGGTTTCCTTCCTGGTTTTTACAAGGAAAACATTGATCTTCTCATAAAAGATGTCTGGAAAACTGTCAATAGTTTCCTCGATTCCAGACACCTTTTAAAAGAGATGAACCACACTTTTCTATCTTCAATTTTTAAAGTTAATAACCTCACCACCCCAACTGATTTTAGACCTATTTCTTTATGCAATGATAATTACAAGATCATCTCCAAGATCATTATAAATAGGATGAAACCTCTCTTGAGAAAAATAATAATCCCTTACTAGGATGCATATGTCCCTAATAGACATATTGAATACAATATTATTATTTCTCATGAGTTGGTGCAATCCATGAAAAGAAAAAGGAAAAATGAT
>JAJJMC010019642.1:13946822-13999061 GCA_023531435.1 Papaver californicum
ATGGATGATGGGACTTAAACTTGATATGTCTAAGTCATTCGATAAAATAAAATGGTCGTTTCTTATTGATGTTTTAAAATCCTTTGGTTTTGTTAATCATTTTTATGATTTAATCTACCAGTGTATTAGTACAACTAGTATTTCCATTTTTCTTAATGGTTCCCCATGCAAATCCTTTCGACCAACTAGGGGTCTGAGACAGGGTGATCCCTTGTCTCCATACCTTTCCATAATTTGCATGGAATCTTTGTCCAGATATTTAACTCATGCTGAGAATAACCATTTAATCCATGACTTTAAGGTTACTAGAGAGGCACCTAAGATTAGTCATTTATGATTGTCTTATTTTTACAAAAGACTCTCATGTTGTTGCAAGTAATCTCATGAGTTTGATCAAGGATTTCAATGTTGTCTCTGGTCAAGTTATCAATTTTCAAAAATCTGGTTGTTTCTTTAGCAACAATGTAACACCCGCAATTTTTGCATGGCGCTTACTCATGGACGCGTCATGGTCTGGGTTGAGGATTAGGGTGCGGATTCCTTGACCTCGAATTATAGAGTTAAGGCCCTATTACGCGTGATGCATATTCGAGGAGGCATGATAGTGCAAAGGCACTATTATGCCGTGATGCATGACCCAATGCATCACCGAGCCAATGTCGATATTCGATAAATGCATCATAGTGTTAAGGCACTATTATGCCGTGATATATTATCCAATGCATCACCGAGCCAAGAATGCTCGGCTTTAGCAAGAAATCTTCATTTTCGTCCCTGCAGTCGATGGATGGCCCTTACCTTTCAAATATTTATTTTCGGAAATGCAAATAAAACATATATAGGGAGGGAGCTTTGCTTGAATGTGCATCAGCGGTAATGCACATATAGATGCGATGTAGCCTATACGATGGAGCATACTTGATGCTCATCATCGTGTTTAACTGTAGCTTACCCGAGAATGCTTCCGCTTGGCTTGGCAAGAAATCTTCATTTGCGGCCTTGCAGTCGATGGATGACCCCTACCATTCTAATATTTGTTTGTAAAAATGCGAATAAAACATATATAGGGAGTGATCTTTGTTGGAATATGTATGAGCGGTAATGCACATATGGATATGCCAAGTGGTCAATACGTTGGAGCATACTTGATGCATAAACATCGATATGCTTGTAGCTGAACCGATGAAGCTTGAATGTGCATGAGGGGTAATGCATGATAGACCCATTTTTGTGTCTAATTCGCTCTCAACTTTTATAGTGTTGGAACTCATTTTATACTAATATTGTGTTTTTATGTATTTATAGGTATTTCTAGAAAATAAACATTGTTGGAAAAATTAGCTCGAAAAACTACTAACGGCACCCAGAATTTATAAAGGCACCCATACCGTGGATTATGGCCACTCATTCATTTTCAAATTCAAAAGATTTTGGCGGGAGAATCACTTCACGTAACTGTGAAGATTTCAGAGTATTTTTTTACGGGTTGTTTTGAGGAGATAAAGCAAGATACTATCTTGCCATTACCATGGGGAGATATTATACGATTGGGAGATCACGAAATCAAGACAGAAGCTAAAATCAAATCCCGCAACTTATGAGAAAATATTCCCGCGTATCATTCTCCGTGAATGAAGATTTTTGGAGATTTAATGAGTTGTAATGTATAAATAGAGGTGCTGGGAAGTCACACGGGGTTGAGAGAGGATGGGGAAGAACTTAGAATACCCAGAGAAGCCATAGAAATCAAAACAGAGATATTCAGCTGCTGCTGCTGTGAGAGAGAAGAGGAAGAACATAAGGATGGTGAGAAGCATCGCTGATAGTGTTGCTGAAGAAGTTGTACTTCAATAGCACCAGAAGTCCGTACTTTTCTTCCATGTTCATTTCTTTCTTCTGTAACGCAGGGAACACTTCTCTGTAACGCTTATAAGCGTATCAAATACCTTGTGGTACTTCTATTTCACCATTGTAAGCATCATTTGAGCTATGAAATACATTTTTGAGGGTTTTTCCAGTACAATAATGAGCTAATCATCATCACTGGGGCGACAGAGGAAGCTATGTCTCCAATGATTAAATGGTAACTTTTATTTTATCTATGTTTTACAATTCATTTATCATTAATTGCTTTGACTTAAATTGAAAAAAATGGTTTTTCTTAAATAATTGTGTTTTATTTTGATGATTCATGCTGGGTTTACTGCTTTTGATGTCTCATGCTTTCGATTTACAATTATTATTTTAAAAACCTAATTTTGGCAATACTTAGAATAACTTGAATACAGGAATTGTAAGATTTTATCACTTGAAACATTGGTTAAATAGTGGAATCCTAGCCTCAGTTCTCTCTCAACTTTGTTAATAATTTTATTTGAGTTTTCCTATTTTTAGTCTTAGAAATTAGATTTAAAAACAAATCTTCACAAGTCTGAGAATCAAACCCTTTTTACCATTATTCTAAAATCATACAAATGCACATGTAGATATGCAAAGTAGCCTATATGTTGGAGCATACTTTATGCATAAGCATCAATATACTGGTAGCTTAGCCGATAAAGCTTGAATTATGCGAAAGCATCTTTTGATCGTGCTACTACTTGAGAATGCAAATAAATAGCGATAGTTATGCACAAGCTAGTGCATACCTTGCGAAAGCCCTCTGGCCTACACGGAATAGGCTTTGCTTGTCCTTTGGCCTTGCAACAAAGTTGGAATCGGTGTTGGCTTTGCGTTAATAGGCTTAAGTTGCTTGTCCCTTTCGAATTGACCCTTTGATGAACTACGGTCATGCTTGAGCCCATCAAGGTACGGGTTGGGTACGTAGGCATCCGCAATGCAATGCATTGAGGTGTAGCACCTTGTCGCTCATATCATCTAATTCGAGAGATGATTGCGACATTTGGGAAACTCATATCATCTGGCTCGGCAATGCTAAGCAAGATATGATTGTTGCCACACTTGATGGGGCAGTTACAATTCCATTTGATGGATTGTTCATACTTCCTAGCAACCGTTGCGGCATGGAATGGCATGTGCCTGGATGTTGCACCCTTGGCAAGAATAAGATAAGTGCAGGCTCCAGCGCATGGCCGAAGCAGAATTGATGAAGCGAAAGCTTAGGTTTGAAATAGCCTAGGTGTTGGTCCAAGGCATGAGTTAGGCCTGGACAATGATCGAAATTATGCGATGCTTGCCAAAGGCATCCCCCTTAGCTTGTATAGCCTTCATCCCTTGCTATAATGAGGGTAAGTTGGAATGGTATGCTAGTCAAAGGCATTCACAATGGGCTTTAATGTCCTTGCACCCTTTGTAAGTCAGGGGTGAGTTGGAACGATATGGAGACTACGGTATGAGTACCATGCTTGCAAAGCATGTTTGGGAAGGCAAATATACCTGGAACGGTATAAACGTAGCTTGAATAATGTGGGAACTACGTTTCGAGTATAATGCATACAAGGCATGTTTGGAAAGCAAAAATTTACCTGCACTTTCCAGCGAGAAGTTAAGCTTTAAGGTCCGGTGACTCTCTTTTAAATCATGCATCGGGGAGTTCTGGCCTGCCCAGCGCAACGCGGCGGAGGCAGAATTTTCTGGTCCGTGACAAACAACGTCCATCATGATCATGTTGTCCCCTTGATTAGATCTTTAAATATTAAAAAGATTTCCCTAAATGAAAAATATTTAGGCATTCCAATTTTCATTTCTAGATACAAAGTTGACACTTTTCATCATCTCACCGGTCAGTTTGACAAGAGAGTTGCAAAATAGAAAGGAAAACAACTGAACCAAGAAGGTAGATCTCTGTCTTAGTTCAACATGTATTAAATTCTTCACCCGTTTATCACATGAATACTTTCTCCATTCCAAACAAAATCATTTATAAAATGAAACAATCTCAAAAAGATTTTTGGTGGGGTAAATGGAAGCCTAGCGGTTTGTACTTGAAGCAGTGAAACAAAATTTGTTCTGACAAACTTCAAGGTGGTTTGGGTTTAAAAAATCTTTCTCATGTTAATGTCCCACTGCTTGCTAAAACGACATGGAATCTGATCCATAAATCTAATGAGTTGTGGTCCAAGATTCTCGAGTGCAAGTATTTTAGAAACGGTAATCCTATGCATTATAATAAGAACATGGTCTATTCTTATGTCTTGAAGAACCTTTGCATTGGTATTGATTTCATCATGTAAAATTCGCACTGGGAGGTAAGAAATGGGGATGGTATTCTGGCATTCAAGGATAATTGGATACCAAATGCTTCCCATCATATTTGTGTTTCTTTCCATAATCCTAATTGGTATACTAGTGAGTTCATAGATAAAGAAAACAGTGTTGGAATACTGAGTTAGTTAATGTTTCCTTTCCCCGTAAAATGCTCAATAAATTTTATCATCAAGGATACCTCTTAGTAGAAATGATAGGTTAATTTGTCCATTCAATAAAAATGGGCAGTTTGTGGTAATGTCAGCTTATAGACTTATATCATGTCAGTATACTCATATGCTCTACCCCTTGAATGTTAATCCTACTTACAAGGCTTTGTGGAAACTTCCCATCATTCCAAAGGTACAACATTTTATTTGGAAATGTCATGAACATATTCTACCCTTGTAGATGGTGGGTTTTTGACAAGGATAAAATAGTAAACTGTCTCTTAAGACGCGGGTCTGAGAAGTACTAAACTTTTAAAATTATGCAAAAGAATTCTTGAATAGGCGTTTATCCCTACTCTCTCAGGCGCTTATCCCTTTCTTTTCTCTGTATGTACGGCCAACTACATACACGATCAAATCGATGAATTTAATCATTATTCATTACTATACAAAATCGTTTAAACAGCACTGGTGCTTACAGCAACATTCCCAGATGTTTTATGATTTTTATATAAAATATCAAGCTCCTAGATGAGTTGTCCACTAGTGTAGAGCAAATTGAGTATTATTTTTGGTGTTATATTCCACAGCTAAATTCCCAAATTATCCATGTTACTATTCACACAATATTAACTTATTAAACATCTATATATGTATATATATATATATATATATATAGCTTTCTCTCTATATATATATGTATATAATTAAAGTACCACAGGTGTGCTTAAATTAAAGTCAAAACTGTGACAAACACAATCTCATAGTTTCTGCTAGCTAAAATCCCACCTCAGTCGCATCAATCCTTTGCTTAAAGAGACAACTAATGCAAATGAGTGAAATAATTTAATTTTGGGTTTTGAACGCTTTGCAACATTCATAAACGTGTCAAAAACTTTCAAACCCTAATTCGCAACGCTTGTAAACGTTGCAAAAAGTGTGACAAAAGGTATCTTCCAACCTTAATTAGGGTTTGAAAAACAGTTTTGCAACACTTATAAACATTGCAAAAAAGTGTATCAACGAACTTCAAACCCTAGTTTCGAAAATTAGGAAAGCTAACCATAATTTTTGCACACGTCTTGTTCCCTTGCTTGGGCGTTTTGCTTTATAAGAGCAAGGCTTGCACGGCTTCACTCTTAGCATGGACATCATGTTTCTTTCCAAATATTTTGACAATTTGACTCTTTCACTCTCAACATGTGAGGCTGAATGCAAAGAGTAAAATATGAGCTTTTAGACTATTATAGAAAAAATTTGACGTCTAGACTCTTATCAAAAAATTTGAATGTCTAGACTCTTATCAAAATTTTGACGTCTTGCTTCTTATCAAAACTGACAATTTTACTTTTTTACCCTCAACATGTGAGGTTGAGTATAAAAATTAAAATAAGAGTGTCTTGCTTCTGGTACAAAAGACATGAGACTCTTCACGTGAGGACCATGCTTGGCGCTCCTCCTCTCCTCTCTTCACGTGAGGGCCAAAGCTTGGTCTCCTCATTTTCTTTCACGTGAATAAATTAGGGTTTTGACAAATCATAAACTATACTAGGCCTCTCTCACATATATCTTTCGTATGAGGCTTCACATACAATCTTTTATGCTCAGCAACATACACTGATCTTTACAAAATAAACATGTCAATGCAATATTAACTAAGATGGACACAGTATTCCATACTCACAAATAAATATATATTTCTAGTCTACTAGACTCATCAGCTAGTCAATCAGGACATATTTATTTTAGTCTCCTAGACTCATCAGCTAGTCAAGCAAGACAAGTCTTTAGTCAAGAGACTCATTGAGCAGGTCTCAATTGACTTAAAATTAGTATTGTTTAATACTACAATATTACACGAGACATTAAATGTCACAAATGAGGGGATACTAATTAGGGGTTTGGTCTGGCGGTCTACGGAATGTGGTACACCCACTAAAGAGAAGTTCTGGAAAGATCGATAACAGTTGAGTAAAGGGGTGGGAGGTTGAGTAACTGACTATTCAACCTTAATCGAAGTGGAGAGCAGTTGTCAACACCTTCTCCACTTTCACCATTTCACCACTACTCAACCATCGACAGTTTCTTCCAGAAAAGAGGTCGAGTGGTTACAATAGCTATGATATAAATAGATGTTCAATCTATTGAACAAGAAAAAGACAAGTTTTCAAGTTCTCACACAAGAACAGGTTTACTATGAAATATAACAATTCAAATCGATCAACCTTGATCATTCAATCTTCTCATACAAAAGAACTTGTTCATAGCTATTCACACCAACTACATCCTACAGAGTCTGATACTCTGACATCATTCTTCTCTCGCTTTCCTCCCTAAGACCAACCCTTCTCCTTCTCATTTTGTGACTGAAGCAATACTGGAATGACCATTGCTTGGTTTAGGCCAAGATTGTACAGATTGATCTCTCGAATCTAAACAAAGTACTTCAACAGTACAAATGTTTAAGGATTGACGAATTATCACCTGCTCACCCCCACTTTTCCTAAATTAGCCTTCAATTCATTTTTCCCTACAAACAACCCTTTAAATCCTTATTAAGTAGGTATTATAATGGTCAAGATATCTTTTGTAGTATGTGCGATTTGAATTCTTATGAAACTTCTAGGCATATTTTATTTGATTGTCCTTTTGCTAGGTCTGTTTGGTCTCTTACTCCATACAATGATTTTATATATCAAATTAGAAGCTTGCATTTTAATTTACAAGCTTGGATTGGTTACGTGTTAAATACCCCTACCCTCAAAGAGTCTATCCCATCTGTTTTCACAGTTGCTTGGAATATTTGGAGAGATAGGTGCTCTAACATACTTCAAGGAAAATGATTAAATCAAGATGCTACTGCTCGACAAGCCCTTAAGCTTGTTCATGATAGTAAGATTATTTAGAACATAATTCTCCTAATATCAGAACTGTGAGTGTGCCTGTTATGAAAGAAATAAATTTATGTGAAGTGACTCGTGATCTTCCCCCTGATTATGTTATCATATTCTGTGATGCATCATTAGATAAAGATTCGTATTTTTTAGGTTTGTGACTAATTATGAATGATATTACAGGTAACTTTCTCGGATGTAAGATCATCACATGATTAACAAGGAATATTGAATAGGTAGAGAGCATGGCCCTAATGGAAGCCGGAATCTAGGCAAAAAAGAGAAGTCTACAAAAAAAAAAAGTTTTATTAGTGATACTAAATTAATTGTTGAAGCATTCTGTTTTGATATAATAATTCGATATTAGAAGATTATAAGGTTATATTTAATTCTTTTAGTTTTGTCAAAGTAGAGTTCTTAAAAAAAAACTGTATAATTTTAGCTGATAAGACAACAAAATATTACAGAAGGTCTAAGAATATTGGGATTTATGTGGATTCAATTCCTAGTTTTCTCGATGTATAACCGAACCTTATTTATTTCAATGATATTTTTTTTTCTTATAGAAAAAATACAACTTCTATTTCAAAAAAGAAAAAAAGAAAATAGAACCCAACTTAAAAATGCCCTTTGACTACTCCCTTTTAACTGCACTAGACACTTATTACATCAGCGTGCCAAACTAAAAGCAACAATCAAGTGTGACTCTGTGAGCTTGTGATATGGGAAATACGATAATATCCAACAGTAATACTAAGAGAACATCGTACTCAACGGTCAACAAATATTCCTTACACAACCTCATCATTTCTCCGTATGTATCGTCTCTCTGTGTGACTGCAGGTTCTGTCTGATGTCCTTCCTCCTCCACCTATTCTACTGATTCCAATGCAAGAAATCCCATCGCAAAACCCTAATTCTAACTCTACATCGAATCATCCTCAAAATCAATTTCATATGCCAACTATTTATCCCCATTATTACCATCCTCCTAATCAAGACCCACTTACTCAAAACCCTAACCCTAATTATACAAACCCCTCTTCATCATCATCATCACAATTTCCAGTATATGCCTCTTGTATACAACCACCTGGAGTTGAATCATCAAATTATATAAATACATATCAACTACAACAACTTCCACCTCCTTCATTTTCTTGTTATGAAGCTGCTCAAGCTGCTGCTGCAGCAGCTTATCGACAACAAATCCAGGAGTGGCAAGCGGCTCATTTTCATCACAACCCAGATGTTGCTGCTGTTTCCCTGACTTCGACTGCGGTAGAAATTTATTTATTTATTTATATTTTTGGAAATTTGACCTCTTTTTTGCATTGAAAGTTGTATTTAGCTAACATTTGCTAATTTTGGTTCAAAATAGGTGAACCTAGTTATATAGAATTGAACAATTTATGTTTAGGGTATGTACTTGAATAGTAAATGGACAGTGTTTTCTCTGGATTTCTTTTATGAATGATTGTTGTGGTAGTTCTTCCATTTTTGTCCATTATGAAGTTATGGATTGAGCCAGTTTTGGGGTGTGTCTGTGCTAGGAGATGGCTTTCCTCGCATTGTCTTGTCAACCACTCAATCCCATTTTTTTAATGCAAATTCCATATAATTTTTATTTTTTCTTATTCATTCATGTGCTTGGTTACATATTGATATGGAAATGTGTCTATTCAGATGTAGTATAAGGTTATTGTCATGGGAAAAAGTGTCGCAAATATTTCAAAGGCTTCTAGTCTCCCTGCTTTTCCTGTCGTAAGAGCATGTAAGTGGTTTCGGAGAATATAACATGTCAGAATGATTGACCGATAAAAAACCAGCTACACACTGGCATGCATAAATTTGGTTGCGTCTTGATAGATTTATGTTTAATTGTATCCATATCTCAACCTCAAGAATCTGTACATTTCACACCCAAATCTTCTCTCTGGAGTTGATTAATGCTGAGACTCTTTTTTTTTAGCTTGTTTGAACTATTAACAACCTGAATCCTAGAACAGATAAGGAGAGATTTTTCATCTAAGTCCAAGCATAGAAATGTGATGGTTTCTCCATTACTATAATAACCTGGTCAGTCAGAACTCCCAGAACTCCAACTGCATTCATTTCAGGAAATTGTAGAAAAAGAAGTTATTCTAGTTATAGTACTGTTTGCATTGGGGCATGGCTATGATAAGGCCGTGTTGATCCTTCTGTAGAGCAATGGCCTGTGAGTGGAGGATTACTATGGTAAACCTGTGCCATTCTCACAAAAAACCTAGTGAAGGTAGAGTTTCACTATAGTAAAACTTTGTTATTCTGATACAAACTGACTGAAGCATACATGCTTTGGGTGCACGTTTCAGCCAATAAAACTCTGCCTTGGTTCCTTTATTTTTGTTATTAATCCTACTATGCCATTATTTATGACAAGTGGTGATTGAGAGCAGTTGTTGGATTTTCTGATGTTCTTTATATGCTGTAAAGAAACCATAAATTTCAACATAGCTTTAGCATTCGTTTTGTTATTCACGATTATTTTGCACTTTAAATGTTGTTCTGGCTCCTGCAGCAACTCCACATCAATGAACAAGTTGTAAAAATACGAACTGTATCTTAATGTCTTTAAATTTTTAGGTAGGACTTGATTATTTATTTCTCAAGATCAGATTCATTATGGTATAACTTGCAGAGTACATCGATGGGAACAGTGCCAGCAGCTGCTTCAACTGTAAACACGTCTTCTCAATGGACCTACCCCGTGGTTCAACCTTGCACGAACGGCACTGCTCTTAGTAAGGGGAAGAAAAACAAGAAAACCAATGCCGTACAATCTGCATACTGTGAAGTCTGCAAGATTGAGTGTACCAGCAGGGATACACTTGCCGAACACAGATCAGGAAAGAAACACAAGAAAAACCTGGAGAAAATCAAAGAAGCTAAACGAAATGCAGCTCAACCTCCTCAGGTTATCGTCCCCCCTCCAATTGTTCCTTCACCAACACCTCCTCCAAATGCCATTACGGCTCCCATTGTTGGTCCACAAGAGAAGCCATCAAAAAATAAGAAAGCAGCATTGTCATCAAAAGAGAGCTTGGACACAAAGAGAAGGAAGCTTTTGGATGGCGGTACAGCAGTTGAAGCTGTTAGGATTTGCAAGGTATGCAATGTTGTATGCAATAGTCAAATTGTTTTCGATTATCATCTTGCTGGGCAGAAACATGCTACCATGGTTAAGAAACTTACAGCAGCAGGAACAATTGTAACATAAAGTCGGATCAATCGAATATTTGTCTTCTTATGTAGTAGTGTATTATCTGTTCGTCATTTGCCAAATTGTAGAAAGGAGATGATTGGCAACCATAATGTCATTTCAGTGTAAAACTTTCTGGTGATATCAATTGGAAACAGAAACTGAAAATTTTCCCTTGCTGACTGATCCTCTTTTTGTTTTGAAGCATAATTTAATTTTCTTAGACTAGAAGAAATTACACGAGGATATGTAGTGCCCATAGAGTCGGATATTACAATTTGGTGTACAGAAGGCGGAACGATATGTTCCCATATTGTAGTCGATAGTGTCCCTATTTGACTTGTATCCGCTGCTTGGTTTGCTAGCCTGTCCGCCGCTTGGTTTTCTTCGCGAAAGTTGTGGTTTAGTATGCAATGAGGGATTTGCCTCATCCACTGCTTGATTTCTATGATCATAGTCTGAGATATACTATGAGGGCTTTCTATGATAACACTCGAGATATACCATAAGGGGTCTGTAATCGTTCTGATGAAGCCAACCAGGTTTTCCGAGTCTATTTCAAAGTACGTTTTAGTCCATTGTTTGTCGTCATTCTTTTCGCTATCAACATGGCCCAGGTTTCCGCCATTAGCGCAGTGGTAATCTTTAGAGATTGTGCTAACGTTGTCGGATGTTGTGCATCCGCTGCTTGGTTTGCTAGCCCGTCCGCCGCTTGGTTTCCTTCGTGAAAGTTGTGGTTTAGTATGCAATGAGGGATTTGTCTCATCCACAGCTTGATTTCTATGATAATATTCGAGATATACCATGAGGGCTTTGTATAATAACACTCGAGATATACCACGAGGGCTCTGTAATTGTTTTGATGAAGCCAACCAGGTTTTCCGAGTCTATTTCAAAGTACATTTTAGTCCATTGTCTGTCGTTGTTTTGTCGATATCAACATGGCCCAGGTTTCCGCCATTAGCACAGTGGTAATCTTTAGAGGTTGTGCTAACGCTGTCAGAGTTGTTGCTAAGGAATCTCTATAGATGAAACCTGTACAGGCATATCTAGGGTGACCTTTAGCAACCCCATCTATATTTATCTTAACCCAGTCTAATATCGAGGGACCCACCCTGCTGGAATTATTGTTGAAGTTTGTCTAGTACGGTTTGGTGATAGGTGTATAAATCATACATTTTAAGTAGTTTTTTCTGACCCTTATTTGCTATATTTGAGTAAATTACTATGTATTATTATTACTTTCGAAGTTTAGTTATCTTTTCAGGTTACAGTTCAGAAACCCGCAGAATGGAGCTGTATGAGAAGAATTACCGAGGAGTCAGTAAAACTCTGCTGAATTTAGGCCTTTCACCCTCCACAGTGTAGGAAATTGAATTACGAAGCCAACGGCGAAAGAACGAGGTCATTCTGATCTCGTATGAGGAAGTTATGGGCAAAGCCACATGGTGGCAAATTAGCTTGTGCTGTTAGCGCCCAGGCGCTAAGTTGGCTGAACCGCAAGTGCTAAGGTGCTAAGTGGCTAGTTGGAGGTGCTAGAGTGGTTTGGTGGACTAGTGGCTAGCCTTGATGGAGTAGTAGCTAGCTTGGGGAAGTCATATGGGATTAGGAAAGAATTTGGAGTTGATATATCTTGTTGGAGTGGAATAAGGAAACTTAGCACATTTCCTAGTTCTACTAGGATTGTGAAAGTGGCTAACTCTAGTTCTATAAAAAGAACTCAGGCTTTTCTCATGGCAAGCTTTTTGGAGAGGTAGCTACAGCAAATATTGGAGGCCCAAGAGATATTTGGGGGTCAGGTTCACATATACAAGTTGGCTACACAATTGGGCTACACAAGAGGCAGCCGAACAAGTTTGACGGCTAAGAGGAAACTGACGTGAGGCTGAGAAGTTTGCTGCTGGAGAGGACTATCTCATATTAATATACATGAGAATTAGGTTGGAGAGAAGATACATGGATAGAAAGAGGAGACAGCAAAGAGGAAGAAGAAAACAGGCGTAAACAGACATCACAAAAGGCTGGAGGCGTAAGTTGGTGCTGCTGGCTACCATTGCTGCGTTTCAAAGTCTTATTCGTTCTTCGCGATCTTTCCGGGTTTGAGTAATTTATTTCTTAATTGATTTCCATGGGTTTTGAGAAATCCATGATGAGCTAAACCTTCTTTATTGGTTAGGGATGTAATCTGAAGTTGGAAAACATGTTTATTAATTGAATGGCGCATATCTCATGATTCCATGTTATTTTTAATATCGTTCATGTTCTACCGAATATAGTGTTATATATGATTGATTGCTGATTAATTTGAGTTGCAAATTAGATAAATAAGTATTGATATCTACAACTAAACTGGAGTTCTGAGAGTCGATTCTGTCGAGGGACTCCGGTTACAAGTAGTATAGCATATTTTTTAACGATACTTAAAATTGCCATGCAAGTATGTGTAGAAGCTTGACCTAGGTTAAATCCGAGTGGTGCTTTACGCCGGGTTGCTTAGAATAACCTCAACTCACAAATACCATTGCTATCATTGGGTTAAACTCGAGTGCAGTTATTCACTCAGGTTACCCGGTGCTAAGAATTCTAAAAGTGGCGCTTTGCGCTTTTTTGATGATATTAGGAGTTTTGCCGAAGTAGACGAGATAACTGGCTACTTTAGGGTTTTTGGTATTACTAATGTATGAATGTTGAGTATGCTTTGATTGATAACATGTTGGAAAACAGACGATGAATTCTCTAACCAATGCTTTTTCTCCCTGTTACACGTTTCTATAATTTGCGTAATTGATTTTAGCTTAATTTAGTTTTATTAAAACAACAACAAAATCCCCTTATTACTTGCATACGTGACTGAAAATTAGTGATAGTCTCGGCCTCCTTGTGGGAACGAACTTGTTCTTATCCTTATACTTCATTCTATTTTAGAGAGTAAGAACTTGATTATTTTGGTTGATTACGACACGACCAAATTTTGGCGCCGCTGCCGGGGAAGCATAGCGGATTATTATTTATTTTTAGTTTCATCTTATTTTTATTTCTTGTTTTATTACGGTTCTGAATTTTTTTATAGGTGCTTGAATGCGCATACGACTTCGATCAGGCACTTTACTGAACGAACTAGTCCGGGCAGCCAACACGCCACTTCCTCCGAGTACAGCAAGCGAGTTTGCAGATTCGTACGTAGAATCAGAACCAGTACCAATGGCTGACGCCAATCGCACAATGAAGGATCTAGCGTCTCATAAGCTAGATACGCAACAATGGTGCATACAGATGGCTTCTACTTTCGAGATTAAGCCGGGACTGATCCGTGAGCTTCCTAAGTTTCACGGGATGACTAATGAGGACCCGAATAAGCATCTGATGGACTTCAATAACCTCATGATGGCCATGGTTGGGGATGAACCCGACGTTAATGGAGCCATGCTTCGAGCTTTTCCATTTTCTCTGTTGGACACGGCTAAGGATTGGCTATTCTATTTACCTCCTGGCAGTGTTACAACTTGGAATAGCTTGAAAAAGCTCTTTCTAGAGAGATACTTCCCTGCATCAAAGGCTTCTCGGATCCGTAAAGAAATCTCCGGAATTAAACAGATGCCAGGTGAAACACTGTACGAAAGCTGAGAACGATATAAAAGGCTAGTGGCCAGCTGCCCACATCATCAATTCAGCGATGTTTTGATCGTACAGTACTTCTACGACGGGCTCGAACAAACCGACAAAAATCTTCTCGATGCCGCAAGTGGTGGTGCACTGGCGAACAAAACTGTAACGCAAGCTAAAGAGCTAATTGAGGACATGGCAGCCAACTCCCAACAATTTCTGAGCCGTGATTCATCGGTCAAGAGGGTGGCCGAGATTAGCACCGTACCGCATCTGGAGCAGAAAATGAGCCAAATAGAGAAAATGATACAACAGATGGCCGCTGTGATCATTCCGTCCTATGAGAATGAGGCCGAACAAGTAAGTGCTATTTTTCCGAACCAGCAAAAGCAAAGGTATGATCCCTATTCCAATACATATAATCCAGGTTGGAGAGATCACCCGAATTTCAGTTATGCGAATCAACAAGCTACTGCTTCAAGGCCAGCTTTTAATCACCAGAATGGGATGCAACAAGCACAACCTCCACAACAAGCTCAAAATTCAGAATCGTCGGAGATGATGGCCATGCTGAAAAATATTACGGCAAAGATGGATACAAATCAGCAGACAACAGACAATGCGATAAAAGAGCTACAAACTCAAATGAGCACTATGGCCGGTAGATTGAATCTTCTGGAGACACAGAATAGTGGGAAACTCCCTTCTCAATCCATCAATCCAAGAGAAAATGTCAGTGCCGTGACATTGAGAAGTGGTACACGAACTGTACAACCAGAAGAAGCCAAGAAAAATAGAGACCCGAAAGGGCCGGTTCCGGAAAAAGAGAGTAACTGTAACTCTGAAAATGAGGCTGTTGACGCCTCTAAAAATGCTGAGGTAAGTCACGAAAATTCTAAAGTTCCTTTACCCATTTACGTTCCTCCTCTACCTTTTCCTCGCAGGTTTGCTAATTCGAAAAAGGCGGAACAAGACAAGGATATCTTAGAAATTTTCAAGAAAATTCACGTGAACATCCCACTGATTGACGCAATTAAACAGGTCCCCAAGTATGCGAGAATTCTGAAGGACTTGTGCACCAATAAACAAAAATTAAACGGTAATGAGGTAATGAGAGTGGGGGAAAATGCTTCGGCAATCTTGCAAAAGAAACTCCCATTCAAATGTACAGATCCCGGTAATTTCGATATTCCTATTGTTATTGGTAACACAACGTTTAATAAGGCCATGCTAGATTTAGGAGCATCAGTGAATGTTATGCCTGCATCTATATATGAATCTCTCAAATTAGGACCTTTGAAAGAAACTGGAATTGTTTTACAACTAGCTGACCGTTCTAATGTATACCCTCAAGATATTGTTGAAAATATGCTTGTACGAGTTAATCAGTTAGTTTTTCCAGCAGATTTCTGTGTACTAGAGATGGCAGAGGGATCCACAGACTCGGCTATACCATTGCTACTGGGACGTCCATTCATGCGCACGGCGCGAACAAAAATTGATGTCTATAATGGGACTTGACACTGGAATTCGAGGGAGAAATAATACGTTTCAACATTAATGAGACGATGTGATATCCTAGTGACATACACTCTTGTTTTTCTATTAATGTTAAGGATTCTTTGGCTAAACATGTGTTTGCCTTGGAAAGAAAGGAGAGAATAAAGGCTTCGCATGATAATAGAATTTCTAAAAAACAGTTTACTGTTGGACAGAAAGTTCTATTGAGTAAATCTCACCTCTATTTTAAGAAGTCTCGTTGGAAAGGACCTTTTGTTGTGACTAATGGTTTTTCTCATGGTGCAGTGGAGATTCGGAGCTTGACAACGGGAAAGGAGCTTAGGGTGAATGGGCATCGCCTAAAGCCATATTACGAGTCATTCGAGCCTGAAAAGGCCACCATACAGTTAGAAGAGGCGCTCCCTCTGGAGGAGTAGTACAGAATGGCTAGTCGGGCTATAGACGTTAAACTAAGCGTTGAATGGGAGGCAACCCATTGGTTTTGTATTTCTATCTTTTGTTTCAGATTTTTATTTTTAGAGCATGTGGAATTTCTCATCTTGACGATACATTGGATGATTCAATTTACATTGAGGACAATGTAAAGTTTAAGTGTGGGGGAGTATTTAGGCATATAGATTTTTACGTAGAATTGTTAAGCATACACACATTTGCATGAAAACCTTCAACTTTTAGAGATTTTAGAGTCACTTAGCATACGGCTAGCTACGTTTACATACGGACTTCTACTCGAAACAACTGAACTTAGAAATATTAGAGAACTACATTCGGAGTGCTTAGTTTTTGAGAGGCTAGAGCCGACCAAAATGGACCTAAATTGCCGGTAGGAGAGTACAGGTTAGACTTGTGATCATTCAATACCCATGAGTGAGGCACCAGACCTTCAATTATACGTTTAGAGTGTTTCATCTGCGCTAATTCCGGGTAGAATGATGAGTTACCTAACCTCGCACCAATTTTCAGCACTATTTTTGATCTCTTGAGTGCTAGTTTTTATCAATCATGAGGGTGTCATCAGAATTGCTAACTTATTCTTGTAGTTTGGTTTGCATTTGGCATCGTTCTCTCGACAACGTCTATAGAAACATAGCATCATCAACAAGCGGAACATCAAAATTTGAAGGAAAGTTGAAGACCGTCAAGGTGCAAGCGACAATTCAAAGAGAAAAATTCATATTTGAGTAAAGCAACAATACAATTAAACATGTTGAAGACTTACAGAAGCGAAAGAAATCGAAAGGTGTGGATTCTATACAGATTTAGAGACGAAACAGAACTCACGGGAAGAGAAAAAACTCACGAATCAAGAAATTGAGAAAAATAGCAAAAGTATCCAGGAGAATAAGCATACTCACGTAAAAAAAAAAAAAGGCTGAAAACGTGAAAAAGTGCTGCTGAGAACATGAAAAGAAAAGAGTTACAGTTGAGACTGAAGAGAAAAAGAGTTACAAAGTGACAAGTTCTATGAAGTGCAAGAGTTCATTACCTATAGTTGAGGCCAAAGACGTTTCTATGGAATGTTGGGAGAGTGGTGCTGATTGTCGATCGGATGAGAAGGTAAGTAACAATTCCCATCTTCGTATAATGGTTGATTTCCTTTCTTAGAGGTCACTAGAAAAATAAAAAAGGTTCTTTCTTGTCCCACTTTCTACGGGATAACATCTTAATATGACTCGGAAGGTTACCTTTCCTTCCTACCTGTCAACATGTGTAGGCCTTCTATCTTTATTCTTGCCTGCACATATGTGAGAACCATAAAGTGCTTTTTTTGAGTGTCAAATTCATAAAATCCTATTGGTAAGGCAGAAATATTCAGTCATTCTTAAACCGGGACTCTTTTATTTGGTGGTTTTCTCCAAACTCAAGGATTAAGCATGAGAATAATGTTCTTTATATTTCTGACTTCTTATTGTTGGTATGTAGAAACTTTATGTCTTTGTAGCTTTTCGTATGCAGGTGCTTGGGAATTTTTAGAAGTTGAAGCAGGTTTTGTGGGTAAATCTCTGGTAAACCCTCACGAGACTATAACTCGTCCACTAGGGACACTTAGGGGTTTAAAGGCTTGTTGCACATGCTAAGTGTAACCGTTTACTCGACGAAACGGAGTTGTATTTGTTTTAGATTAGTTAGATTTGTAGTTTGCTCGAGGACTAGCAAAAGGCAAGTGTGGGGGAATTTGATAGGTGCATAAATCATACATTTTAAGTAGTTTTTCCTGACCCTTATTTGCTATATTTGAGTGAATTACTATGTATTATTATTACTTTCGAAGTTTAGTTATCTTTTCAGGTTACAGTTCAGAAAACCCGCAGAATGGAGCTGTATGAGAAGAATTACCGAGGATCCAGTAAAACTCTGCTTAATTTAGGCCTTTCACCCTCCACAGTGTAGAAAATTGAATTACGAAGCCAACGGCGAAAGAACGAGGTCATTCTGATCTCGTATGAGGAAGTTATGGGCAAAGCCACATGGTGGTAAATTAGCTTGTGCTGCTAGCGCCCAGGCGCTAAGTTGGCTGAACCGCAAGTGCTAAGGTGCTAAGTGGCTAGTTGGAGGTGCTAGAGTGGTTTGGTGGACTAGTGGCTAGCCTTGATGGAGTAGTAGCTAGCTTGGGGAAGTCATATGGGATTAGGAAAGAATTTGGAGTTGATATATCTTGTTGGAGTGGAATAAGGAAACTTAGCACATTTCCTAGTTCTACTAGGATTGTGAAAGTGGCTAACTCTAGTTCTATAAAAAGAACTCAGGCTTTTCTCATGGCAAGCTTTTTGGATAGGTAGCTACAGCAAATATTGGAGTCCCAAGAGATATTTGGGGGTCAGGTTCACATATACAAGTTGGCTATACAATTGTGCTACACAAGAGGCAGCCGAACAAGTTTGACGGCTAAGAGGAAACTGACGTGAGGCTGAGAAGTTTGCTGCTGGAGAGGACTATCTCATATTAATATACAGGAGAATTAGGTTGGAGAGAAGATACACGGAGAGAAAGAGGAGACAGCAAAGAGGAAGAAGAAAACAGGCGTAAACAGACATCACAAAAGGCTGGAGGCGTAAGTTGGTGCTGCTGGCTACCATTGCTGCGTTTCAAAGTCTTATTCGTTCTTCGCAATCTTTCCGGGTTTGATTAATTTATTTCTTAATTGATTTCCATGGGTTTTGAGAAATCCATGATGAGCTAAACCTTCTTTATTGGTTAGGGATGTAATCTGAAGTTGGAAAACATGTTTATTAATTGAATGACGCATATCTCATGATTCCATGTTATTTTTAATATCGTTCATGTTCTACCGAATATAGTGTTATATATGATTGATTGCTGATTCATTTGAGTTGCAAATTAGATAAATAAGTATTGATATCTACAACTAAACTGGAGTTCTGAGAGTCGATTCTGTCGAGGGACTCCGGTTATAAGTAGTATAGCATATTTATTAACGATACTTAAATTACCATGGAAGTATGTGTAGAAGCTTGACCTAGGTTAAATCCGAGTGGTGCTTTACGCCGGGTTGCTTAGAATAACCTCAACTCATAAATACCATTGCTATCATTGGGTTAAACTCGAGTGGAGTTATTCACTCAGGTTACCCGGTGCTAAGAATTCTAAAAGTGGCGCTTTGCGCTTTTTGATGATATTCGGAGATTTGCCGAAGTAGACGAGATAACTGGCTACTTTAGGGTTTTTGGTATTACTAATGTATGAATGTTGAGTATGCTTTGATTGATAACATGTTGGAAAACAGACGATGAATTCTCTAACCAATGCTTTTTCTCCCTGTTACACGTTTCTATAATTTGCGTAATTGATTTTAGCTTAATTTAGTTTTATTAAAACAACAACAAAATCCCCTTATTACTTGCATACGTGAATGAAAATTAGTGATAGTCTCGGCCTCCTTGTGGGAACGAACTTGTTCTTATCCCTATACTTCATTCTATTTTAGAGAGTAAAAACTTGATTATTTTGGTTGATTACGACACGACCATTTGGGTTCGCAGTTAGTGGTAGATCTGGGAGGTGTAGGGGCATTATCTCTTTTACCATGGTGGACTCTTGTTGCAGATGTAGTGTAAACTGTAGAACAATTGTCGGATGTTGGTGTCTTCGCAGATAGATAAGCTCTTTTCTGGTGAGCCACAAGGACTAGAAGAGAAAACAGAAGAAGGTGGTGACTAAAGGTGTGTCTTTTATTTGGAGAGTTTGGTATATTGTGGATGGTGGCTTAAAAGAGGTAGATAAATGTTGGTTTGAGTCAGGGTGGTTGGATAAGTAGTTTAAAAGTAGACGCCAAGCTGTCTATGCAGCTTAGCATTGTAGGAGAATCTGTACAGCCGTTTCCGGTGTTGTTTTAAAGTTTTGACATGAGTTGGTATTGGTGATGTTGATTCTGTAGAGGATGTTAAAGGTGGGTAGACCTTCATTTATTTCTTTCCACATGAAAAGCTTTATTTTTGGTGGGCATGGTAATGTCCACATGAAGCGGTCTTCGGTAGGGTGATTTGAAATAGCTGATTGGCATCTCGGGTTAGATCCCGAGGTTGTGGTGTAGTTTTTGTATTTTGTGTTAGACAGATTATTTTATCAGGTGTCTCGTATTAAGGTAGGTGAATTTTATGATTCTGGATGCTGCTAGCGAGGTAATTTAAATACTTTGCCTTGTACCTAATTATAGAAAATAGGGTCAATAATATCCACCCCTATGTGAAAAGGTTGGCATTGGTTTGGATTTAACGATGTGTATTGTGGGATCCGGTCTGGCGTGATAGTAGTGGCAAACCATTCCTAATATGGTGAAAGATATGTTGCTTTAAGGTAAGTGCGAGGAAGGCTATCCGAGAAAATGGGATCTTGTTTGAGGTACTTTTCTTTGCATAAGCTTTCCCAAATGGAGTCTGGTTGGTGATATAGAATCCAGGCTCTTTTTAGTAGTAGTGATTTATTGTACTGAGCACTCTACCGGATGCTCAGGCCTCTTTAGATATTGGCTCTAGTTAATTTGACGCATCATAGGAAGTGGAGCTTTCTAACTGAAAATTCATATCCCCTGGAAGAATTCCTAGCAACACGATTAATCTTGTTGTGGATATGAATAGGAAGTAACTGTGTCTGCATCAAATGATTAGTTGTAAGAGTGAGATAGGAGTTTATCAGTACTAATTTTGGGGTTAAACATTTAGTCATCCATCCCTTTAACCCTTTGTGCCAGTCTTTGGAGCAGCGGCGTGAACATATGAGCTGATGAAGTCCCTTGTTTGGATTGGACTCCGAGGTATATAGGTGGTTTTGTGGTTGTTGGCATGTTGAAGCACTATTGGAGAATATCACTTTAGGGTAGCTTTGGATGGTGGATGATTGTGGATGTCGTGTTGATTAGTTGGCCCGTTGAAGAGGAATAAGAGTGGAGTAGATGTTGTAGTTGTTGGTTGCTTTCAGAAGATGATTTATATGTGATGAGTAGGTCCGCATACATAAGATGGGAAATTAGTGGTGCTTTACAAGATATACAAAGTCCCTTAGTGTGGTTTATGAAAACATATCGGGATAGTGGATTGTCTTGTCTGATTCACAAAGTTGGATTGATGTAGCCGTATGGTGTGCCATTTTTATGTTGATCGAATAAGTGACGAAGGATATGCATAACATAATTTAGCCAATGAAGATGGCTGGGAATGCCCTCTTGTTCAAGGTTTTCATAATAAATCTTAATCTAAGTAGTCATAAGCCTTTTGATTATCTAGTTCAAAGTAGTTAATATCGTGTATTGGTATCATATCGGCGAGGAGCGATACACCTAAACAAATAATTATATCGGATTTTATCGGCGATACACATTTAGATTTTTAATTTTATAATTTATAAATAAATGTGCATTATGTTACTCAAAGTTTTAATGGAAGGCATTTATAATGTAAAAACTCAATTAAACTAGTTTTACTTGATAACCTAACATCCCCAAACATAGAATTTGTATATGAAGAAAAATTAAAATAAAAAGACAAACAAAAATATTGTTAATAAATACATTTATATCCTTACCGATATTATCAGCCGATACGGTGGCCGATATCCGAGACGACCAATACAGCCGATATAATCAGAATATTCATGTATCGTTGATATTTTGCGTATCGTCAAGGTTAAATACCGATACACGATAAATTCCGATATTATCGGCCGGTACGACCGATATAAACTACATTGATCCAGTTTAAGAGCTATTTTGGGGTTCCTTTGTAATAATTGAGGTTCTAATATGGTGGAACAGTTTCTCAAGCTAATGCTATGTTATGAAGGATTGATTTCTGAAGAACAAAAACACTTCGGGTAGGAGTTTACTAAAAAAGATAACTTCAGCCTTAATCGATTGACACGAACTTGGGTTATGAAAATAAGCGACATTGCGAAGCCAAGTAGGACAATATTGAGAAATTTTTTAAGGATGGTTTATTTTAGGTATTAAAGTGGGGTTTCTGTGGTTCATGAAAAGATGCATATTAAGTTTATTGAAAAGAATCTGAACCATAACTTTTATTTGTAAATGGTTAATGCCCCGTACAATTTGGAAGAACTTACTGCTATATCCATTCGTTCCTAGTGCTCGTTCTGATCAAATGGAAAAAAGTGCATTTTTTATTTTCGTGGTAGTAACTTCTTTAGTAATCATGATAGCTTATCTTGGTGTTAGCCTAGGGGTGATTGTTTCAAATATTTCTTCATATATAATCGTGTTTGGAGGCGTGTATTATGTTGTGAATTGGTCTATCATGAGATGAATGATATTTTCCTTATCACTGGTCAAATCATTATATAGATTTTGTAGTTGTTATATGTTGTTACATGCTCGATAGATAACAGCTTTTATGTGAAAGAAGGTAATATCGTTATCCCCTGATTATAACTATTGGGTTATTGATCTCTGAATCTAATATGTGGCATGACTTTGAAGTAGGGTCAAGTGAAAATTTTTGAGATCTCTTTCCTTTTGAAACCAATATTGCAAATTTGGTCAAGTCTGGTGAGCACATTGATGTTGTGCTTTTTTGTACGGGTCGTTGATTCTTTGATCGTAGTAAGAAGGTGGACAAAAGTTTGATTTATTTCATTGAGTAAGTACTTGCTTTGAGGAATCTTGAGATAATCAACAAATATTTCTTAACAAAATGAAGCTGGAAATATGCTAATGAAAATAAGCCTTTATGGAAAAAGATAATGTAGCAAAAAAACAAAATGATTGGAATCTGAATCATGAACAAAATAAATTTATCTTTCTCATGGAAGAGGATTCTGGAAAAGCGTCCAAAGCGAAAAATGAGTAACCGAAAGTAATTGCGCAGGTCAACTGAAAAATGGAAAATCATTGAACTTTTGGTTGGATAGTTAGTGGAGGGAAACGCCCATTTTCATATCCCACCAGATGTCTTTCAATACTGCTACAAACAAATCAGCAAAAGTAGAAGAACTGATTGAAAAATGGCAGGTGGACAATTCAAATAAAGCAATAAACAATTCCACAAATTACTTCTGAGTTTTAAAGTCTACTGCAGATATTGGGAGACCCTCCTACACTGTCAGATGAGGAAAATACTATAATATCCAAACTAGAATCAGAATCCATCGTCAAGGAAAACTACTCATGGATCACAAATCAACAACATATTGTTTGCCACATTCTTTATAAATGTATATGGGTAAAATTCCTACCTTATAAGGTGCAATTTTTTGTTTGGCTAGCTGTTCAAAATGTAACACCCACAATCAACAATTTGAACAGAAGAGGGTATGGAATTACTCCAACACGGTAATGCTTATCAATCTGGTATTATTTTGTTTCTAGTTTCAATGTGAACTGGATACGCAAGGCAACATTGGTGCAACAACTACAGCAGTGGTCAACCAACATGGGAAAGAAGCAAGCCAAGCTAATTTGGCCTATTATGCCATTTGTAATCATTTGGGCAGTACGAAATGAACGCAATGCAAGGCTAAAAATAGGGGGAAAGACAAAGACTCAATAATTCAGGAGGTCAAGGCTTTAGTTTACTTATAGAGTCAAAATCATGGATGGTTTTGATATAACTCCTTTACTGGTTTGTTGATAAATTGGAAAGGTTATACTTGACACTTTCAATAGGTATCCATTACCCGGAGCCAAAATCGGATCCGGTGATTTTGGATCCGATTCTGGGTCCTAAAATCAAACCTATTATCAATTTAGGACCCGGTGGATATTGGATAACCAATTATTTATTCTTCAATTCATCATTAACAAAATTCTAAGTCTTTAGTTAGTTTTGGCTTTGATTTTTTATTTTATTTTTTATTTTTCTTATATTTAATTTGTAAAGAACATTAATAAAATAATAAAAATATTTTTCACAATAACTTAGATTCAAGTAAAAAAGAAAAAAATATTAAGTCTATTATTTATCATAGTTTTTTTAATAACAGGTATCCGGAACCCGAATTTAATAACGGATCTGATTTCAGGTCTACAAATCTAGGAACCGAACCCGATTTTTTTAAGTAGGGTCCGAGTCTGATTCAATTGATACCCAAAAATTTCAGGATCTATTAATAACCCTACTTGACAATAATTAAGGATTAAATATTGTAATATGTCTGGACTTTGGACCAGATTATTTCTCTCTTTTTATTTCTGATAAATTTGTATCGTTTTTCTTCAAAATAAAATAGAATAATGATTATCCACTCTCAAGTCAACACCTCAAAACTACTAATTCGAGAGGTACTATTGATTTTACGCTGCCTGAGAAGAACATTTCCATTCATCAACTTTTCTTTCTTTTTAAGAACAAAAAAATGGTTTTTGCTGCCGTTAATTCTTTACAGACCGTCAAAAAACGACTTAAAAACCGCTGCTGTCGTGGAGCCTATGTGGCGATAAAAAAGAAAGATAATCCGTCTGGATTTTCTGAAAAGTTCTGAAAAATTGTCTGTTCTTTGAGGGCCGTCCATTTAAAGATTGAAAGTTTGGGTTGCTTTTGTCCATTGATTCACACTTAAGGTTGGAATTACCCTAAAAAAAATTCCCTACCACTTTCATTTTATCTCTCTCACGATCAACTTCTTCTTTCTTACCAGAGAAGACCAAGAGATACTAAGATCTTCATCACTGTGTTAATTTACCTATGTCATGATATATATAAACTAAGAATACATATATTTGTTTGCTTTCATTTGATCTACTGTTTATTTGTAGACATCATGCTAGTTACATTTAATTAATTTAATATGATATAATTGGATTGACTTAGTTCTGGATTCAGGTCGTGATTGAAAATCTAGGGCTTGAATTTTTTCTTATATGTGATTTGGGTTGAGGACACAAGGGGTAAAACCTTGTTTAGTTAGTGCCTATATGTATGATAAGGGATTTTTGTATGTTCATTTTGGATTCATGCTTAATATTGATAATAATCCAGATACGGATTTTGTTTTATTTGACATGCTCTATGGGTTTAGTTCCATACTTGTTTGTATTCTCAGCCAAAACTTCTATTGTGGTTTTCAGCCATATGGTTGTTTCATTTTCTTTGTGCCTTTTAGTTACATTTTGATTTATAAACTGGAAATATGTTAAGCATAATATACTGAATTGCGTTTACTACTATTTGCTTGTAAAACAGAACCCTTATTGAAGAAATCGAATAATGATGCTTCTCCACCGTGCAAACACTCAAATTTTGCGTCATCAAATTGCTATCTAATGGAAGAAACTGAAAACAAAGCTTGCAATGGAATTGAATTAGAACTTGAAGTTGAATGTTGTGCATACAGTCTCTTGACAATATTTATGATCATTTAGGTGGTGGTATCAAAATTTAGCTTGTATGTAATAGTCATGCTAACAATATTTAAGGTCTTTTTTTTTTAATGAAGATTGAAAATTGTACAATAATTTAGGTACCTTGGCAATTTGCTGCGAACTCTTTATTGTATACTATCAGTAAATTTTGATACAATGATACTCTAGACAATTGGAGCAGTTTTACTAATTTTAGACTCGTGCTAAACCCAACATACGCATTACCTTTCAGTTCTGACTAGTAGATCTTTAACTCTAAGCCCACATCTGCATGTGCATACAGCCTCTTGATAAATCCTTCCCACGTATTAGCAAATTTCCAACTTTCCTAATGAATTGTGGCCGCCCATATGAACTAGGGCCGCAATATAATCTGTGATGCTCATGAAGAGATACAATTGCTGAAAAATATAACTGCCAACTAATTTCATTCGAAAATTAACAATTAACTTACATTTGTAGTCTTCAATATTGTCAGGTTGTTCAAAAGAGGATACATAGCATCGAGTTTGTCAACAGGACTATAAACTATTACATTCTCTGGCCAGCACACTTGTGTCTATGATGAAGTACATGTCCACATATCACCTCATTTAAGTTGCGCAAAATGTGTTGACCTCCCCGGAATTCTACAGCTTGTGAACGTAATTTCCTCTAGCATATCTGGTCCTGAAAATTCATCTAGCAGATCTGGCCTCGCCACGATTCTTCTGAGATGTCCTGTATATGTCTACGATTACAGTTCAAAACGAGATGTGTTAGAATTAAAAATGGATTATTACTTAAAATGATTTTTGATTATTACTTAATATGATTATTGTTACTAAATATATCTTAGTGGGATCAAGGGTCACTAGTCCAACTTGGGGTGGAAAAATAGAGCCATCCATTTTCACTTCTTAGTGAATGAGAAACCTTTGGTTTGTCCCATATTGGGCAAACCAAGGAGGAAGTTTATCCTCTTTACCACAAACGTTCTATATAAGGAAAAAGAACTAGTGGATTGGATATGAACTTAGGAAATGGACTAGTGGGCAAATGCACACATGTGCGGTGCGAAGCACCGCGGACCACGGGCTTGCGGAGCTTGCGTATGCTTTTGCGTGAACCTTGGCGTGACCCTTGGCGTGTACACGTGTACCCATCAAAGATTCAACGGGTTTATTTTAAAAATAAATATTTTACCGTTTTGAATTAAATAAAAAATAAAATCATAAATATTTTTAATTAAAAATCTTAACGCTTTGTTTTAATGGGGATTTAATATTTCAAATTAAATTTTTTCACCGTTTTTAAAACTCAAAGGATTACTTCTCATATAAAAGAACAACAATGCTAAGGTTTTCATTTACCCCAGTCGCAGCCACTGTCCTGACGACTTTTCACCATCTTCCTGTTTTGTTGTGCGCAATAGTTTACATTCTTATTTTTTCTTCTAATGTTAAGTTCACAACGGGCCAACGAGTGTTGCTAACTGGGTTGGTATCAGGTGGTTGTATCCTGGATTCAAATTTGTCAATTATAAAGGTATAGCAACACCTTCTAGGTGTACCTGGCAAATATTGAGTTAAGGGCAGTCTGTTGAACAGGCGACTCCACCTCTCTGTGCTTGAGTGATTGTGTGCTGTTTTATCTAACCCTCCCTTAATCAGATAAAAGTTTCTATTTGGTTTGTTTTTCTGTTACAGGAATAATATTCGACAAAAATTTTATCCAACAATCTTAACTCAATATCTGCTTTCTCGAAAATTATTCTTCTGTATCAATGGCAAAGACTGATGTTGAGAGACCTCAGAAGTTTTTTGGTAAGGATTTTAAGAGATGGCAGTCGAAGATGTTGTTTTTCCTGAGTTTCCACATGCTTGATGAAATAGTGTTGAAGCCGTATGATAAAGCTATGGATCTTCCTGAATCATCCAAGGAAAAAGATACTTGGACGAGAAATAATTATTTAGCAAAAAATCATATTTTAAAATGCCTTGAAGACTCTCTGTATGATTTTTATAATGCTAAAGAGAATTTTACTGCTTTCAATTTATGGACTGCACTGCAAGAAATATATGTAGCAGAAACTGCAGGAAGTAAAAAAATTCATGGTTGCACGTTTTTTGCAATACAAGATGATGAATGACAAGTCTGTAGTTGATCAGTTTCTGGAGTTGCAAAAAATAATAAATGAAATCATTGCTGAAGGAATGGAAATTTCTGAGACCTTTCAAGTTTCTGCTGTGATTGAAAAATTACCAAGTTCATGGGCCGAATACAAGAGAAGACTAAGGCATGAAACTGGTGAGATTACTATGATAGAATTGGGCAAGAAAATCCAAGTTGAAGAATTGTTGTGTTCAAAGGAAAAGAATGTTTCTTCTGCAAGAGACATGTCAAACAAAGCTCATGTGATCGAACACAAGTTTGCCACTCTCAGTCTGGACCACAACAAGCGCAAGCCTGGCCCTCAAGGAAAAGGTAAATTTCAAAAACCAAAGTTTGCTATTGGTAAGATTAAGGGAGCATGTTATGTTTGTGGTGTGTCTGGCCATATGGCAATGCATTGTGGAAAACGCAAAGATGCAAATTTTAAGAAATCAAATGTAAACTTAGTTGAAAGTAATAAAAATGAATTTTCTGGCACGGTGTCTGAGGTTAACTTAGTTACCAATGTGAGAGACTGGTGGGTAGACTCTGGAGCTACCAAACATGTCTGCGGCAGTAAAGACATGTTCACCTCCTATCAGACGGTAGGAGAAGGAGAAAAACTCTATATGGGTAATTCATCTGCAGCACAGGTTGCAGGAAAAGGAAAAGTTTCGCTGAAGCTCTCTTCCGGGAAAATCCTCACATTGAATGAAGTTTTACATGTACCAGACATCTGCAAGAATCTCGTTTCAAGTGGTGTGCTAGATGATAAGGGCTTTAAGATTGTATTTGAGTCTGGGAAAGTGATTATCACTAAGGGAAAGGACTTTGTGGGAAAGGGCTATAAGGCTGAAGGCATATACAAATTATCTGTAACCTCTGTTGAAGTTAATAAAATTGATTCTTCTTATGTTGTTGTCTCATTGAATATCTGGCATGATAGACTTGGTCATGTAAATTATAAGTCAATGAACAAATTGGCAAACTCTGGCTGCATTCCAAAATTAAATTTGGAATATGAACATAAATGTGAAGTTTGTGTAGAATCAAAATATGCAAAGAAGCCTTTTAAGAAAAATGTCCACAGAAATTCTAATCCCTTAGAGTTAATTCACTCAGACTTAGTTGATATGAAATCAATCCAAACTAGAGGTGGTAAAAAATAGTTTGTCACTTTCATAGATGACTGTACTAGGTACTGTCATATTTACTTGCTTAAATGGAAAGATGATGCTTTAGAAGCATTTAAATTATATAAATTAGAAGTAGAAAACCAATTGAACACCACTATTAAAACCATTAGGTCTGACCGTGGGGGTGAATATGTAATCCCTATAGGAGATTTTTGTGCACAACATGGCATTATTCATGAGGTAACTCCTCCTTATTCACCATAATCAAATGGAGTTGCTGAACGGAAAAACCGAACCCTTAAGGAGATGATGAATGCCATGTTAATCAGTTCATGACTACCGGCAAACTTGTGGGGGGAGGCCGTCCTCTCAGCTTGCTATATCCTGAACAGAGTGCCCTTATTGGATCAGTCAAATCACCGTATGAATTATGGAAAGGCAAACAACCCTCCTATGGATACTTCAAAGTGTGGGGGTGTTTAGCCAAGGTCTCTATTCCTCCACCTAAGAGGACTAAAATAGGACCTAAAACGGTTGATTGTGTCTTCATAGGATATCCGGAACACACCACTGCTTATAGGTTTATGGTTGTGAGTTCTGAAAACTCAGAAATTGGTGTGACCACCATTATGGAATCTAGGGATGCTACATTTTTTGAAAATGTGTTTCCATTGAAATCTGAATCTCGCATGATATGTGATGATCCCCTAGATGTCCCTTCTTCTAGCCATATCTTACCGATAGAAGAAGATGAATCTGTTTATGAACCTAGAAGAGGCAAAAGACTTAGAATAGAAAAATCTTTTGGGCCAGACTTCATAACCTGTTTAGTTGAAACTGATCCACAAACCTATAAAGAGGCCATGACTTCTTCTGAAGCTCCATGGTGGAAAGAATCCACTATTAGTGAGATGGATTCTATTGTTCAGAATGAAACCTGAGAGATAGTAGATTTACCTCCAGGGTACAAACCCATAGGCTGTAAATGGATCTTCAAGAGAAAACGTAAGGTAGATGGAACTGTGGAAAAGTATAAAGCTAGACTAGTAGCTAAGGGATATAAACAAATAAAAGGTGTAGATTTCTTTGACACTTACTCACCGGTCACTAGAATTACTTCCATTACGATGCTAATTGCAATCGCTGCAATTCATAATCTAGAAATACATCAAATGGATGTAAAAACTGCGTTCCTAAATGGTGAATTAGATGAAGAAATTTATATGGACCAACCCGAAGGCTTTGTAGTGAAGGGTTATGAAAACAAAGTGTGCAGACTTAAAAAGTCTTTATATGGCTTGAAACAAGCACCGAAACAATGGCATAAAAAATATGATCATGTAATGTTCTCTAGTGGATTTAAAATAAATGAAGCCGACAAATGTGTGTACACTAAATCTATAAATGATGCCTGTGTGATTGTATGCTTGTATGTTGATGATATGCTTATACTAGGTACAACCTTAGAAATCATTAATTCCACTAAGAACATGTTGAATGAGAACTTTGACATGAAACACTTAGGTCCTGCTGATGTAATCCTAGGGATGAAAATTAGAAAGGAGTCTAGTGGATTCAGTCTTAGTCAATCTCATTATGTTGAATCAGTTTTTAAGAAATTTAACCAGTTTGATAGTAAACCTGCAAGTACTCCATTTGACCCTTCTTGCAAACTCAAGAAAAACAAAGGCAATTGAGTCTCACAACTTGAATATTCACGAGTCATAGGAAGTCTGATGTATTTAATGAACTGCACAAGACCAGACATTGCCTATGCTGTGAGTAGACTTAGTAGGTATACATGTAATCCAGGACATGAACATTGGGATGCACTTGTCAGAGTGTTGAGGTATCTTAAATACACTTTAAACTACCGTTTAAGTTATGAAAGACACCCTGCTGTTCTTGAAGGATACTGTGATGCAAACTGGATAGCAGACTCAGAGGAGTCTAAGTCTACGAGTGGATACGTATTCACTCTAGGCTGTGGATCAGTGTCTTGGAAGAGTTCCAAACAGACCTGTATCGCTCGATCCACTATGGAATCCGAGTTTATTTCGTTAGATAAAGCAGGAGAGGAAGCCGCTTGGCTAAGATGTTTTTTAGAAGACATTCCTCTCTGGTATAGGCCTGTGCCAGCTACATCTATACATTATGTTAGTCAAGTAGCTAATGCTAAAAACAACAACTATAACGGAAAATCTATTCATATCAGGAGAAGACACAATTCTCTAAAACAACTAATCTCAACTGGCGTTATTTCTGTTGACTTTGTGAGGTCTAAGGAGAATATCGCGGATCCTTTGACGAAAGGCTTATCCAAGGAGATAGTTAGTAATGCATCGAGGGGGATGGGGCTTAAGCTTATAAATTAAAACTTTCCTTGAAGGATACTCAACCTTGCTGACTGGAGATCCAAGATCAAGGTTTTGAATGAGACAACTAATTCGTGGCGGGTAAAAATTAAACACTATCAGAGAACTATTTTCTCTGTCCTTTCCCTATGGTGTAGACGTGATAGTGTGACTGCATGTGAGGATGACTTATAATAAAGTCTTAATGAGTTGTATAGTTTCAATTTAAGATTGAAATGGGGTGTAGCAGTTAACACTCTTGATAGAACTCACCTATCTGAATGAGGAAGTGGGTCGCTTCCTATGAGAATTGAGCTAATTCTCTAGAGCATTCTGAGAAACGGGATATGTCCAGGGCCAAAACGGACACAACGGCGTGAACTTAACAACACTCTTGAGAGATATCTCGCGTAAGGAGTTATTCATGAATTACACCAAACCATGGCAGTTCAAGACATCGCGTTCACTGACCATCAAGTAGTTCCGGTACTTCTCACTAAGCAAAGGTTCAATTCCTTATGGACACCTATTGCTTAAGAGGTATTTCTCGTTTTCCGGTTTTCTGATTTATCGCTGTCTTCATTCATGTGGGGGATTGTTAGAATTAAAAATGGATTTGTTACTTAAAATTAACTTTGTTACTTAATATATCTTAAAGAGACCTAGGGTCACTAGTCCAAACTTGGGGTGGAAACATCAAGCCATCCATTTTCACTTCTTAGTGAATGAGAAACCTTTATTTACCACTTTAAAAACTACATCAATTTTTGGCGCCGCCGACGCGGACTTGTTTTTAGGTTTAGGGTTTTAGATTTATTTTTAGGTTTTTATTTTTAGTTTATTATTTTACTTTTTGTTCTATTTTTCGTTTCTTTTGGTACTTCTCCTTTTTGCTACAGGTTGAATTTTTGATCGAAAAAAGAAGTAAGCCAAAGTTTTGGAATTAAAGCTAAAGACTTGGAATTAAAAAGGGAAAAGCTTAAAGAACGAAAAAGAAGATTGAAGATTTTATTTTATTTTTCTTAATTATATTTTTAGTTTATTTTAATTAGTTTTAATTAATTTAGAAAATTGTATTAGGGTTTTAATTATTTCTGTAATTTTTCTTTTATTTTTTGGACATTTTTGGACATTTTTTGACATTTTTGGACTTTTTATTATTTTTAAACCCTACGGAAGGGTAATTTAAAATATCAAACTGTGTGCAGGGACGGACGACAATTACGATATTGTCTCGGCCCCTCGGGTTCGCACACTATTGAAAAGGATATTAGTGGCCCGAGTCGACTTCAGCGGTTCGTCGCCCGTCTAGTACGGGAGGTAAATTTCGACCAACCCACGAATCTCCTGTCAGTGGGTTTTTTGGATGCCTTTGTATGCATATATGTTGAGGACTGAATACGGAACTTAATTTTTACATAGTAAAGGGCAAGGCCTGGCCATACAAGATAAGGTTTCGGATTTCATCACCGTCTCCTTCTTGCCCGCCTTAGGAAAACGAAACCTACGCGAACCTAAGCCTAAAATCTTGACTAGAAAGAGACCGATAAGGTAACGAGCTTATAGGAAAATCGGGTGGAAGGACTGTATTGGTTACCTTATTAGCCTAACTCAAAAAGCAGGAAGATTAGATTAAAGTTGATTAGAGCCGCCCTGTAACCCAGGGAAGCGTTGCCAAAGAGACAGGGGTATCAAAGCTCCATTGAGCTTCTCCTGTTTCTCTTCAACTTGATTTAAATCGGATTGTTCGGAGAGATTCGCTAAAATTGTAACCAGTTGCCTTCTGAAAGAATAGAAGCTGGTCTAGAGACAATCTAAGTGGAACCATCATGCTTGTTGTTTGCTAGATTTAGGTTTGATTTGGTTGAGTCAGGGCACGATTGTGTTTGATTAATTTCTTGTTAGGATTTAATTTTTGCATACCAAGAACGCCCTTAAGGCGAACTTGGGATAGAGACCCTCAGGGTAGGTTAATTAGTGGAAGACCAGTAGTTCACCTTAACCTTGAGAAGTCAACTGAGAGTGAAATAGTCACTCTTGAGACCGTGTCAGCAATGACAACTCTGAAGGATTTGTGGAATCCAACCAGGACCTTACGTCCATCTTGCATCAAGTTAGCCGCTACTGAAGCGAGCTACGAACTGAAACCCAAAATCATCCAGATGCTTCCATTATTCTTAGGAAAAGAGAATGAGAATCCCTATTTTCATGTTAGGGAGTTCGAGGAAATATGTAGCACAATCAGGATTAGAGACTTGAATGACAAGTCTATTAAACTTAGACTATTTCCCTTTTCACTAAGAGATAGAGCCAAGTCATGGTGGTATAGCTTGGCCCCTCAGTCGATTGAGACCTATGCCGAACTTACTTCATCTTTTATTCAGAAATTCTTCCCTAAGAACAGAATATCCTCAATTAGGCAGAAAATGTTCACGTTTTCTCAACAAGAGGGAGAGTCTCTGTATGTTTATGTAGAAAGGTTCAACGACTTAGTGTCCCAATGCCCAGACCACGGTTTAGATGAGTTAAGTCTAGTTCAGATTCTCTATGAGGGTTTGGATTATGCAACTATAACCTTGGTTGAGTCCTTGTCGATCGGAGAATTCGACAGTAAGACTCCTGCGGAGGCGATGCAATTTCTGAGTGACATTGCCGAGAAAACCCAGCAGTGGGAGAGCAATAGAAATCCCAACCCATTAGAATCCTTATCTAGAAGGCTAGAACTGGTCGAAATGAATCAAGCTAGTAGTTTAGAGCCCAGCCCATTCGAAGAGCAGGCTTTTGCTCCTTATAATAACACTAGCTTTGATAACCATAAAAAGTTCGACCCATATTCGGAATCTTATAACCTTGGCCTGAGTGACCAACCGAACCTTTCCTGGTCGAAAGGCCAGGCTCAAGGTCAGTTTAGTAATGCTAAAGGTCCTCCAGGCTTCAGTTATACGAATTCGGTCGGTCCAACTCACCCCAGCATTGAGGAAAAGTTTGAACAGAGAATCCATAGTCTAGAAAAGGCCGTGTCTAGCACCCAGACCTCAATTAGTGACATTGATGCGGCTTTAAGAGAAAGAGAGCCTGGTAGGTTCCCGACCCAGCCCCAACCCAATCCAAGAGGCATCAATGAAATGGCGACGGGTGAGAAATCATCCAGTCACGTGAATGCAGTCACGACCCTCAGGAATGGTAAATTGGTGGACAACGGGGTAACTAGGCCTCATAGTGGACATACTGTAGTTCACCCTGACCCAATAGCCGAAGAGACTGATAAAGTCTCTGATGAGCCTGAGGAAACCCCTCGGGCCACCGATTTTATGCCTAGAGCCCCTTATCCAAGGTTGTTAGCACCTACTAGGAAGGACCCCATCTTAGAAACTGTCAACATGATAGAGACCCTAGTTCAGGAGACATTACCAAACACTTTGATAGAAGACCCATTAGAGAAATGTCGAGCCCACTTTGGATTAGATTTTCATGAGTTGGACTTTAAGCATGACCCACCAGATACCCTGATAAGTAGTGAGTTAGGCCCATCAGAAGAGGAATCCAAACCGTCTAGTGAGATGGAGCTTAGGCCCAACCCATTAGAAGATCCATTAGAAAAATGCCTAACCAACTACAGATTTAATGGCGATAATGATAGGGTTATTGATGAGGTGCGTACTTTGTTAGGCTTTGCACCACCGGATTGTAATTTAGAAGAAGCAATTGACTATTTTCGAGAATCTGACGATCCGGAAATGAGGGAAATTGTTATTAGTCTATCTAGAGACACTGAAAACTCTAAGTTTGGGGGTGACTATCATACTCCATGTGCTGTACCTTTAACTCGTAGAAAGGTCCCTAGCTTGGGACCTGACATAGGCACCACTGCAATTTTACGAGATCATCCTCCAGCTAGATTTACCGATCCTCAGTTGCCAGAAACCCATCCTCTGGTCGATGTGGTTTACCTAGATAGGGATCAAGGTGTACTCAGATCGTTTATCCTCTTAGCTTGCTGCAGTTTACTTCTACTGTGGGGTACACTATTTGATTCAGATGACCCACAGTTGTTCCGATTATTTCTATATGATTTAAGGGGGTGACTAATTCTTTTCTAGTCTGGCTGAAGACTTTAAACTTAGCACTTCTTGGGAGGTAACCCATGCTCGGGCAACACGGTAATATCTTCCCTCATTTTATTATTTTTGTCCAGTTCTTTACTTAGAAACATTGAGGACACTGTTTAGTTTAAGTTTGGGGGTAAGGGAGTCTTTTTAGGAATAATAAAATTCGGAATTTAGCAACTTTTGAACATTTCAGGGTGACACTAACCACTCTAAGTAGATGGAAACTTAGCCATTTTGCTATAAGGATTGGTGTGCCCAGCTAGATGGTCTATTCATAAAGGAGACAGAGTTCAGGTGTTAGAAATAACATGATAGTTGTCACCACCATATCACGTTCTGTTTTATTATTTGCAATTTCGTGTTCCCTGAGAGTATTGGTGGGTCCTAGCATCGACGTGTTAATTAGCGCTGGAATGATATTTAGTGTGTTCAGATCATGCCCCAGTATGAATAATATGTTATTGTCTTAGAGTTATGTGTGTGGTCCCCCTGTCTCCGTCGCCTAAGAAAGCGTGGAACGCAGGATCCATGGGAACACACATGTATTAGGAGTCAGAGAAAAAAAAATTCGAAAAAAAAAAAAAAGAAAAAAAAAAAAATCGAAAAAAGTTAGAAAAAATAGAAAAAAAAATATAGTATTTGGTATTTAAAAGTTCTCCCTGTCTCCGTCGCCTAAGCAAGCGTGGAACGCAGGATCCATGGGAACTTGTAAATATTTTAGTTAGTAGTAACCGTTGAAAATAAATGGGAGTATCTCGACACACTAGGTTTCATCTCGGTACTGCCCTTCAGACAGATATGGGACACATCGTTCGCCTCAGTCAACATTTGCGACTTTCTACAGTCTACGTTCATCTTCTAAGTCTTTACATGTGATGGGTGGTTAGATAACTATCTGAGTAGAACTCTGTTGTCTTAGATATGAATTTTAGTATGCTTGAGTTAACACTCGTGTACAGTGATTGGATCCATAAAGGGTAATGGTCCCTATAGCCGAATATCTGAGTAGCCAACTAACTAGCTTGTTTAGTGTTTACCCTTAATCGTTCACGTGTTGCTAAGATCTAGATTCAGGTTTTGTGGGTATACCTCTTGTAAACCCTCACGAGACAAAACTCGTCCACTAGGGACACCTAGGAGTTTAACGGCTTGCTGCATATGCTAAATGTAGTCGCGATTCCTGCGAAAGTGAGTTAGGATTTTTACTTTATTTTTAGAGTAGTTTGCTCGAGGACTAGCAAAATAGTAAGTTTGGGGTATTTGATAGACACATTTTAGTGTCTAATTTGCACCTTAATTTCTAGTAAGTTAGTATTCGATTTTGCGTCTATTACGTGTTTTTATGCTTTTGTAGGTACATTTGAAGAATAAAGATTTGTGGAAAAATTGGCTTAAAAAGTGTTATTGGCACCCCAAGAATGGATAAGGGACACCCTAGAATCGGGCCGAGTCAACTCAGTCAATACAGCGGGTCAACCCAGCGAGTCGGATCGGCCGAGCTGAATCGGCTCAACTCATCGGACAGTTACTGTGTTCAACTGTAACTCGATGTTACGTGATTTTCAAGCTAATTTTCGGCTCCAAAGTGTCCCACAAGCTACAAGAGTTCAACACAAGATTAAACACATCGATTTGGAGTGATTTACGCCGGAAAAAGAGGTTCCCGAAGTGAATTTGGACGGAAAAATGGATTCCGGCTTGGAATCGGATTTGTGAAGATTTGGATATATTTTAAAGATTTCTATTAGGTTTAGAACTCTCTATAGGGTTTCTACAACCTATATAAACCAAGATAAGTCAAGAAAAATCAATATAGAAGCCTAGAGATTAAAACAGAGAATTCCGGCCATACTTCCGGTCGTCGCCGGTAACTGCTGCTGCACCGGCGAGTTCTTCACCCAGCCATCACCGGAGAAGAAGACTCTGTAACATTTATTTCTGTTGCTGATTCAAACTGCTCCTGTTACCTATTCTTTTAAACCTTTGTTACTTAGAAACACTTCTGTAACGGCTGAACCCTGTTCTTCAACACTTATAAACGTATCTGTTCAGCTGTTGCACTATTCTTTAACCTTGTAATCAACTTTTTGAGCAATGAAAAGGTCTTTTGAGCAAGTTTTCTCCACCATGAGCTAAGTCTGTTTACTGGGATGATGGATAAGGTACTTTTCTCAATTTTATGTGATTTAATTATTTTCTAATAATTATTTATAATTCTTTTGTTATTAGAATTGCATAGTTTTAAATAGTGAAAACGGTTTTCTTTCAACAGTTGTGCTTTTGCTTGATGGATTATGCTTGGTTAATTAATTTTGATAGTCCATGCTTGTGATTTACCTCTGTTTGTTAGCATAACGAAACCAATTTTGGCAATTACTTGCGCTTCAATTAATTTAAAAAGAATTATCTGATTAATCACATAGGTTGTTAGAATTACCTGATTCCTGATTCCTGGTCCTTTTAAAATTATTCGAAAATCATCTTTAGGTTATTCAATCTTTTTCATACTCCTGGAATTTTCTAGAGTTAATTTAAATCATTATTTTCTAAGATCATTACCTTTACAAGTTCGAGAATCAAACCTTTATTTACCACTTTAAAAACTACATCAGGTCACTAGTCCAACTTGGGTGGAAAAATAGAGCCATCCATATTCACTTCTTAGTGAATGAGAAACCTTTGGTTTGTCCCATATTTGGAAAACCAAGGAGGAAGTTATCCTCTTTACCACAAACGTTCTATATAAGGAAAAAGAACTAGTGGATTGGATATGGACTTAGGAAATGGACTAGTGGGAAAATGCACACATGTGCGGTGCGAAGCACCGCGGACCGTGGGCTTGCGAAGCTTGCGTGTGCTTTTACGTGTGCTTTGGCGCGAGCCTTGGCGCGAGCCTTGGTGTGACCATTGGTGCGATCCTTGGTGCGAGCCTTGGTGCGAGCCTTGGTGCGAGCCTTGGTGCGAGCATTGGTGCGAGCATTGGTGTGAGCCTTGGTGCGAGTGTTGGCGTGAGACTTGGCATGACCATTGGCGTGACCATTGGTGTGACCATTTACCCCAGTCGCAGCCATTGTCTGACGACTTTTCACCATCTTCCTGCTTTGTTGGGCGCAATAGTTTACATTCTTATTTTTTTCTTCTACTGTTAAGTTCACAACGGGCCAACGAGTGTTGCTAACTGGGTTGGTATCAGGTGGTTGTATCCTGGATTCAAATTTGTCAATTATAAAGGTATAGCAACACCTTATAGGTGTACCTGGCAAATATTGAGTTAAGGGCAGTCTGTTGAACAGGCGACTCCACCTCTCTGTGCTTGAGTGATTGTGTGCTGTTTTATCTAACCCTCCCTTAATCAGATAAAAGTTTCTATTTGGTTTGTTTTTCTATTACAGGAATAATATTCGACAACAATTTTATCCAACAAGATGTTGCCTGAATTTAACTAATCAATTTAATGTGATGTAATGCAATGACAATAACGCATAAACCACAACCTTATCTTAAAATCATACAAAACACAAATCTAACCCAATAGGATGTTAAACTTTAGCACTGAATTTTCAAACACTTATCATGAATCTAACAAGCTTTTGTTATTCACAGAGTCTGAGTGAGAAAAACTATTGCTCATCCGAGTAATGAAGAAAAGTAATCAAAGAACACTTAATTGGATGTATAACTACGATGCTTTGATTCATAAATTTAGGAATCTTCCTCCATCTACCTAGCCAATTCTATTCCAATAGATATTATTACCAAATCAATAAGGAAAAACTCTTCTTACATTCCTTTAGCTAGTAAACCCATATCTCGCATCAGAATACTAAATTAGAACCTTAGAATCAATCCCATTGTGATTACTAAAAATCTGGTATCTTTAGGATCACAACCAAAAGTGTATAAACTCCAACAAAATACATTTTCTTATCCTGGATCGCTTCTGTAAAACCTATGTTTATCTTCATGTATATTCTAATCCTAATATGAACATACAATAATTAAAGCGGAAGCAATAAAAGAGATCGATTATAAATACCTCCAGCCATTGCTATTTGAAAGCTTAATCCTTTGAGTTTTCCCTAATTTCTTAATTGATATGAACATTGGTTCCAAACCCTCCTACTCACTTTTAGATGGTGTATTAAGTTATGAGAGTGAATTTAGTGACCTTAATTCAAAATTTTTACTATCATTTCCATATACTAACTCTAGCCATCATAGAGTAGTTGTCATGATAGGATATAATGGGTGGTTTTCTAAAGTAGGAGAGTTACTTGATCAATTGTAACTTTCCACTAAATGGATCACATTCTTTTTTCCCTAACTAATTAATTAATTAGACATATGAAAAAATGTCTAACATTCTCCCACTTGATCCATTTCACGAGAGACTCTATATACGGATCATGGCGACTAATCATCTTTAAGAGCAAGAACTAATCTTCCATGTATCACAATATATTTAGTCTTTCACCACTCATACTTAACTTAATGAGTAAACCATATGTTTACTCTAGGTCAAACTACAATGATATTTCTCGACAAGATAACCGAAGTAAGTACGTACATAATTCCAAATGAGAAATAATCCAACTAAATGAAAGCTTCAGAAAAACATAAAGAATGTACTACATAATGGGACCAAGTCCCATCCTTACTGCATGATCCTTGAATCCTTTAATATGCATGCCTTTAGTCAAGGGATCAGTTATTTTCAATTCAGTGCTAATGTGTTCAATGATCACTTTCTTTTCCTGCACATGTTCTTTTACGGCTAGATACTTTATGTCGATGTGTTTACTTCGACTTCCACTCTTATTATTCTTAGCCATAAATACAGCAACTGAATTGTCACAATACATTCTTATTTTCCGTCTATATATAAGCATGTAATCCTTAGTACCCATAAGGTATCTCAACACTTTCTTCACAGCCTTCCAGTGATCGATTCCTGGGTTACTCTGATGTTTTCCTAATACTCCAACGGCATATGAAATGACGGGTCTAGTACATACCTGAGCATACATAATGCTACCAACAGCTGAAGCATATGGAACAATTTTCATTTGTTCCCTTTCAATGTCATTCCTGGGGCATTGGTCCAAACTGAACCGATCACCTTTTACAATGGGTGCTATACTTAAGGTATATACATTGATCCAACACAAGGAAACAAATCTTGCTCCCACTGACCTTAAGGTATATACATTGATCCATAAGTCTGAATCTGTAGAATTTATGGCTTGTGAAAATAACATAGGATCATTATCGGCTCCAATATTACAATCCGAATCTCGTAGATACACTAAATAGTCACTAGAAATAGTTGACAATCAACTTGTCACTTGAAACAGTAGTTGGAAGTTGATCATTATCTTTTTCAGGAACAATATCCTGAAATTGATCACTCCCACTAATCAAGTCATTCTCAAGAAATTTAGCATTTCTTGATTCCACAATTCTAGTGCTATGAAGAAATCTACCATAGTACTCTCCAGCTCTATCTGATCTCACAATCTTAATGTGCTTACCACATTGTTTCTCTACTTTAACCTTAAACAATTTAAAGGCATCCAAAACTTCGTCTTTGGAACGAAACAAGTAAAGATACATATATTGTGAATAATCATCTATAAAGGTGATAAAGTATTTCGGATCATTAGCGTTCATGTCTGGACATCAAATGTCCGTGTGTATGATCTCTAATAGGTTTGAACTTCTCTTGGCATTAATTTTGTGTTTGTTAGTTTGCTTTCCCTTAATGCAACCAACACAAGTATCAAAATCAGTAAAGTCTAAAGTACCAAGTACCCCATCCTTTACCAATCTCTTAACTCTCTCAATGGAGATATGTCACAATCTCCGATGCCACAAAATTGAGGAGTCCTCATTCATAATACATTTTTTTAACCCAATATTAACATGCATAGAACTATGAGTGATATCATTTTGCAATTAAAGACGACATAAAAAATACCATAACCAATAACTTCAGAATTTCTGAGTATACTAAAACCAGAATCTGGAAAAATTAAAGGAAATTCCTAAAGGTACAAGTATTGAAACTGAAATCAAGTTTCTAGTGAAACCTGGTACATAAAATGTCTTTTTCTAAATGCAAACTAAAACCACTACTTAAAATTAAACTGCATGTCCCAACGGCTTCCACATGTGAACTCATCTGACTGCCTGAATATATGTAATGTTCACTTCCCATTTGTTTCCTTAGGTTTGTCATACCCTGCAAGGTATTCAAAACATGTATTATGATTAATATTAACCATATTAGATTCATAAACAAACGCTAGAAATCTTCTCTATCCAAGTCTTAAACTTAATGCAGTCTTTCTTCATGTGTCACTTCTTTTTACAAAAGAAACACGAAGATTCCTTCTTTATGCCTTGGTTAGCTGAAAGCTTTCCCTTTTCCTTAATGTGATCCCTTTTCTTCTTTGAAGAAGAAGCATTAGTAAGGTTCACCTTTTCGCCCTCTTCCATCCTCAATCTCCCCTCTTCTTGAACACACATGGTCATAAGTTCATTAATTGACCATTTATCCTTATGTGTGTTATAAGATATCTTAAAGGGGCCATATTGTGGAGGAAGAGTGCACAAAATGAAATGAACTAGGAAAGAATCAGACATGGTAACTTCCAAATCCTTAAGTTGGGCCGCAATATCCCTCATGCTCATGATATAATCACGCACACACTTAAACCCATTGTGCCTCATGGACGAAAACTTCATAATTAAGGTGCTAGCAAGAGCTTTGTCAGAACTTACAAACTGCTCATCAATGGCTTTAAACCTTAGTATGCTTATCGACAGAACCCCGAATACTAGCACAAACTTTGGTCTTTATGAACATAACTGGGAGACGATTAGATCGATCCCATTTTTCATAAAAATCAACTGCATCTAGAGTACTAGTCTCAGTTATGCTAGGTGGTTCGTCTTTCCGAATAGCATAGTCGATATCCATCCACCCCAATTGTAAAAACACTCTTTCTTTCCACACATTATAGTTATCACCCTTTAATTCAGGAATGTCACAATTGACATCAGAAATATTTCCAGTTAAAATTGATGCAAAGAAAAATATATAATGCTTATAAAAAAGAAATTTGAGACTTAAACTTAATCATGATTTACCAATGCAAGTCATGCTTAAAAATATGAATCTAGTGACATAAAACTTGCCTGTGGGCGAAAATCCTACTCAAATTAGATTCATAACTACATGATGAAACTATTAAACCATATTCATTCCTTAATTCCTGTGGGTAGATTAAGGAACATAATTCAATATTTTGATGCAAAGAAAAATATTTACATGCTTATAAACAAAAAATTTGAGACTTAAACTTAATCATGATTTACCAATGCAAGTCATGCTTAAAAATATGAATCTAGTGACATAAAACTTGTATGTGTAAAGTCCTACTCAAATTAGATCATAACTACATGATGAAACTATTAAACCATATTCATTTCCTTAATTCCTGTGGGTAGATTAAGGAACATAATTCAATATTTCACCCCAATTAATCATACAAATATAATAAAATTTCCTGTGGGCATATTTCATCATATTACATATGATTAATTACAAATTTATGTCTAGTTTCCACATGTGATTTCTTAAGAAAATTTTAAATAACTAGAGATGATGTGGCTACTCTCTAATTACTAAAATTATTAAATCACTTGACATATTTCTTTAATCTTTATTCATGTACAATCCTAATGGTCATAATATATATATAACTAATTATTAATAACCATTGCACATGTCAACAAATAATATACACCATGAGAAAACAGATATCACAAATGTCTTTAACACTATCAGTATGAAGGATTCTTACTCCACAATTTGGCACTATTTCAAAATACAAATAAAACAGTTACACCATTCCCATTAGTCGGTTTAAAAAAAATATTAATGAAATCATTTCTTCAGATAAACACAAAGTAAGAAGTGACTAGAAAAAAGAACGACCAAGATATAGTCAACTACGTTACCATAATAAGTTGATACAACCTAATTCTTGGTCGGTACAACCCAAAGCTTAAGTTCACACTTTAGTCGGTTAACAAACTAAAATGACATGGTCTAACTGCCACTTCATCGTCTCTTACAAACACGATGAAATCCATCACACCAGAGTTTTAACATGGAAGGTTTAATGGCTTCCTATAATGATGGCTAACATTTTCGTTATCAAGATAATAAATTATGCTATCACTCTTAAACATTTGTCCAGCAACTGATTGTGATTGATATGGCTACCGGGCTAACCTTGTGATTGTTTTATGATTTTTTAAGTAGCTTCATTTTTAGTATATATCTACCCAGAGTCTCATGTGGTATGATTGTGAAAATGCATGCAGTCATATTATGTTAAATGTCATCAGTATAATGGAGTACTAACAAATAAAATGTCTGACAAAAATCACATTCACATTCTCGTAAAACCCACAACCCGAAATCTCATTTCAATGTAATACCCATACCTAGTAACCCAAGTTGAGTTCAACATTCATTTCACCATCACTTTCTGATCAGAACTAACAACATTTCTAACCTCAATTTCATCCATAAGTAGAATCCCAGTAAAACAACTGAAACTAACATTTAAAGGTAAAGAGTGACGTTACAGATACCCGATTTTCATGAAATTCAACCTGAAAACTCATAAGAACCTATGCTACAACATATTAAAGTTTCAGCAGGTTCTGATGGTTGAAATTTCCAGACTAAGGCATTTAATAAACCTGATTTCGACATAGTTTTCTACTGACACAGTTTGGTCTAGCAGGGGTTATGGGGTACTAAATAGAGTCCGATCTTCCTGAAATTTTTACACGACAATTAAAACAACAGGTAGAATTTGTAATTAAATTATGAGGAAAATCTAGCGGTTGGATAATTTTTACAAGAGCTCCATCAGTACCACCTGGTATCTGAATTCTCCACAAATATAGTTAGGAAAATCAATCTATTCGGAGCCTTAACAGTGTCCGATTGTCTTAAAAATTTAAGAGAAGACTCATGAGATACTCAATTAAGACATATTAAAAATTCAGCCCTAACCGACGGTTGAAAAAATATTAACAGGCAAATTAATTTTATGAAAACTTATTGGAATTAAAACTCATCAACAAAATAATTCCATAGCAAGCAAGGCAGAGGTGATTACAGGCTCTGATACCAAATGTAAAACCTATGTTTATCTTCATGTATATTCTAATCCTAATATGAACATACAGTAATTAAAGCGGAAGCAATAAAAGAGGTCGATTATAAATACCTCCAGCCATTGCTATTTGAAAGCTTAATCCTTTGAGTTTGCCCTAATTTCTTAGTTGATATGAACATTGGTTCCAAACCCTCCTACTCACTTTTAGATGGTTATGAGAGTGAATTCGGTGACCTTAATTCAAAAAATTTACTATCATTTCCATATACTAACTCTAGCCATCATAGAGTAGTTGCCATGATAGGATATAGTGGGTGGTTTTCTAAAGTAGGGGAGTATCATGGGGAGTTACTTGATCAATTGTAACTTCCCACTAAATGGATCACATTCTTTTTTCCTTAACTAATTAATTAATTAGACATATGAAAAAATGTCAAACAACTTCATCATAACATTTTGAAAGTAAAAACGAAATGACACAAGATTTTATGTGATTTAATCAACAAAGCTATTTACATCCAAAAATAAATAGTTTGGATCCATTGGTCAAATTTACATTTATACAGAAGAAAAGAAAAGAGAAATAATCTATGCTAATGAGATTACTTCATATAAATCATAATCATGTTAATCATGAATCAAATGAACTAAAACAATTACATAATTTCATACCTAAGCCCTTTGCTATTACTTCAATGACTTCAGCCCAATTTCCCCCTTTTTAATTTCCAACCCCTTTCCATGTTAATGAGGTTGGTATTTATAGTTTAGTTGATGGAGCCCACCAATCTACCTTTCCACATATTCATTCTTATCCATTCTTGGTGCAATGTGTAGTTCCGCAAAGCCTATTTTCAATTCCCGCACGGTCTGATCGTTCCTTCCGTAAGTCTTAGCATGCGTACTGCCTGTTTCCCGTAGTTTCTTACAGATTATCCCGCACTTCTCCTGCAGTCTTTATAGTTAAGTATTATTTTGGATTGGAATGACTGTTGTGACTTTACTTGAATCATGGCATGTTAGACACGTAGCTATTTAAAGTGATTCATCATGCTTTAATTCTTTGCGTTCCGCTGCTTAGAGAGTCGATACGTGTCAGTCATACATCGATACTCAGTATTACTCTTTATTGTGTCAGGCTTTCCCGCAACCTGTTGTCATTCGAGCAATTAAAGTTGTCTGTCTTGATCAATGCACTTTACTTTCCCGCTACCTACGTGTAAGTCAGGAAGCTACGCTATCTGTTTTGTGCAGTGTGCCTTACTTTCCCGCAACCCACGTGTCGGTCATGCATTAATAATGTCAGGATCACTTTAAAGATTTTGCAGCTGTCAATTCAACGCTTTCAAAAGACTTTGTTCCAGTGTTTCTCATCTTATCATAGCTCGTTACTTCTCCAATAGTTTTCAAACAAGTGTGCCTCAGATTTTATTCTCTCACACCCATCGAGTAAATGTAATTCGTGAATTAGAATAAATGTTAGGGTTAAATACCTGAGAACTAGTTGTCAGTTGTTACTGGTTGGAAACTTCTCTCTTTTAAGAAGTACTTTGATTTGATATTTAAGGATTCAAAATTTCTCTGCAAAAATAGGCAAAAAAAAAATATGATTAAACGACCAAATATTTCAAATATCAGATGAAGAAATGCAGAAAATTCAGAGTATATGAACAAAACGACTAATATTTCGTTGTTGTTCTTCCTTCTCTCATCGGATGAAAAATGTTCGTTAGAGTCTTAGAGAGAGATTAGGGAAAGAGGCAAAAATGATAATTCTAAATCTAAATCTAAATCTAGATCAACGACTGAAAATCTAAATCTTTAAATCGACGGCCCTTAAAGGACAGACAAGTTTTCAGAAGTTTTCAGAAAACCCAGACGCATTACCCTTCTTTTTGATCGTCGCATAGGCTCCACGTCAGCAGGGGTTTTTGAGTTGTTTTTCCGACGGTCTGTATAAAATTATTGTTTTGCTGCCAGCTGATCTGTCACGTGCACATTGTCACGGGGTCGGTCCTTCGCCTCGACTTTAATCCGTGCGGCACTTGTCTAGAATTCCGTTACTAGATAAGTAAGCCTCCCAAACAAAGTTTAACACAACTTTGTGTAACTACTCAAGATCAAAACTCACAAGAAACTGAAGAACGCTCAAGAACACTCAAGAACAAGAGAGAATGATTGAATGGGAGAATTAAGTGTATATTGCTCTCTTACTTGGATTGTTGGATTATTGGATGATTACAAATGAGAATGGCATCCCTATTTATACTAGTTGGGATCCAAGAATGTTCTAGAAGATTATCTAAGATCTATACAAGTGTATGGCTAGGATCTACTTCTAGATTATTCCACTCTTATCCACAAATATCTACACTATTCTAGAATGTTTTAAGAAAAGGACAAATGAGAGAAGATTCTAGAATGGGAGGCTAGATATTTAGCCAAAGGGGCTAGCCAAGGTGGTGCACAAGGGGGAGTTAGCCATGTGTTGAGCCAATTGGTGCACCCTTGTGATAGACACATTTTTGAGTCGACTTCAACCGATTCATCGCCCGTCGTGAACGGGAGGTAAGACTCGATCAACCCACGAATCCCCTGCAAGTGGGTTTACTGTATTCCTTCGTATGCATATATGCTGAGGAACTGAAAACGGACTTACTTTTCTAGTAAAGGGCAAGAACTGGCCATACAAGATAAGGACTCGGATTTCATCACCGTTTTCTTCTTGCCCTCCTTAGGAACACGTTACCTAACGCGAACCTAATCCTTAAAATTTGACTAGAAAGAAAACCGATAGGGTATCGAGCTTATTGGAAAATCATTCAAAAGGATTGTATTGGTTGCTTTGTTATCCTAACTCGAAGTTCGAAAAGATTATTTTAAGTTGATTAGCGCCGCCTTGTAACCCAGGGAAACGTTGGAAAAGAGGCAGGGTTATCAAAGCTCCTTAGAGCTTAACCTGTTTCTCTTCGACTTAATCTAATTCGGATCGTCCTAAGAGGTTTGCTAAAACTGTAACTAGTTTCCTTTCGAAAGAATAAAAGCTGGTATAGAAACAATCTAAGTGGAGCCATCATGCTTTTTGTTTGCTAGATTCAATAGGTTTGATTTGGTTGAGTCGGCCTTGTTTGTGTATGTTTAGAACCCCTTCCTGTTAGGATTTATTTTCTTAATTTTTGTAAATTTATTAGGAACTTTTTGTTAGAAAATGTCGAACTGGTATTATGAGGACCAATACGATGAATATCAGACTGAATTTCAAAATAAACATTATCAGTATTATCAACATGGTGTGGATAGTAATCGGGACCATCATCAACCTTTTAGAGGTTATTACTCATACCATGGTGATCCCAATTACTATTCATACATACACCCGTCTTATGAACATGAAAATGAGCAAATTTCGAGATATTTGTCTTGGAGAGATACCTTAGAGAAAATTCAACCTAGCACTCCTCATGAACCTATTACACCTCTACAAAAAGCCCTCAAGCTGCTAGCTGAAAGTACAAAGCAATTCGATGAGGATAGCAAGAAGAGGAGAGAAGAGTATGAGATAATCCGATTAAGATCGAAAGAAATGGCTGCAAAGAACCAGATTGAACTAAATAATGTTATGTCCCAATATAGTGCTACCCCTGATAGTTATTCACCTGGTCAAGAGGACGAGGATAGAATTGGTAACACTACTTATTTAGACGAGGTTCAAACATCTTCATATTATTATGATGATGAGGATAGTATTGGTGAAGAACTTGAAATATACGGGCAGAGTGATCAAGAAATTGTCACTCCAGTTGTGTTTCACGATGATACTGTTATTTCTAGTTCAAATTCAAATAATTTTAATGATTATTCACCTATTCAACAGGAAGAGGATTTGACTAGAGATACCACTGCTCTGGACGATGTAGAAATTTCTTGTTTAGAGGAACATGTTTATCCTAAGACTAGTGATTTGGAGTCTGAGATTCGAAGACAATAGTCTCTAATGAAGACGATAGACTCATAGAGATTTTAAATATGAGTGAGGATGCACCAACGGATTATAACCTAGAGGAAGCAATTGACCATCTTCGGGAATCTGACGATCTAGAAATTAGGGAAATTGTGATTGGTCTATCTAGAGACACCAAAAACTTTAAGTTTGGGGGTGAATATCATTCTCCATGTGCTTTACCTGTACCTCTTAGAAAGATCCCTAACTTGGGACTTGACATATGCACCTCTACCGTTTTACAAGATAATCTTCAAACTAGATTTCCTGAGCCTGTTGATGTCCAGAAAGAAGTTCAGTTGATAAAAACCTATCCTCTGGTCGATGTGGTTTACCTAGGCAGTAGTACCAAGATTGACTTTGTTTTCCCACCAAAATATTTTTGTCCATATGTGGGAACGTTGGAAATTCAAATGTGTCAGTTGTTAAGTTTTGAGACTAAACCTAATTACTTTAGGAAATTAGAATCGACACATTTGTTTATGAATGACCACCTTCATAGTAGTCAACTGTGTGAGTCAAAACTGATTGACTTTAAGGATCCACAATTATTCAGGTTATTATTATGTGCTTCTAAGTTCTTAGTTGAGTTATTCCAGACTCTACAACCTGATTCTTTTGATCCCTTCTACGAAGAAATCCAGCCCATGAAAATATTTTATCTAGACCCTGTTATAGAGACTGAACCTGAACCACAGCTAGAAGTAGTTGTCGTAAACAGAAAACTAAATAAGGGTGTGCTCGGTTTGTTCATTTTCTTGGCATATTGCAGTTTTCTTCTATTTTGGGTAGCCCTATTTGATTCAGATGACCCACAGTTGTTCCGACTATTGCTATATGATTTTATGAGGTGACTAATTCTTTCTAAGTCTGGCTGAAGACTTTAAACTTAGCACTTCTTGGGAGGTAACCCATGCTCAAGAAACACGGTAATATCTTTCCTTAGCTCTTTTCGATTGATAACATTTTCTCCTTGTTCATGCTCTTAATCATTCATATTTAGAAACATTGAGGACACTGTTTAATTTAAGTTTGGGGGTAAGGGGGGAACTTTTTAGTGAAATAATAAAGCTCTATAATTTAGAAACTTGTGAACACTTCAGGGTGACACTAACCATTCTAGGTAGATGGAAACTTAGCTCTTTTTCTATAAGAATTGGTGTACCCAGTGAAAGGGTCTATTCATAAAAGGACAGAGTACATGTGTTAGAAATAACATGATAGTTGTCATCACATCTCGGAGTCTATCACTACCATATCACTTTCTGTTTTTATTTTTGCAAATTTGTGTTTCTCTAAGTGATTTGGTGGGGCCGGCATCAAATTGTTATCGGCGTCAGGATGAAATAAAGTGTTTTGAGATCAAGCCCCATTATTATGAATATATATGAAAAAAAAATTATTATTAGAAATTTGTGTGGGTTCTCCCTGTCTCCGTCGCCTAAGCAAGCGTGGAATGCAGGATCCATGGGAACTCGAGTATAGACCAGTTGAATTGATATTAGTATAAAATTTAAGAATAGTGGGTGCGTATCTCAAATTCATTAGGTGTCATCCTGATAATGACCTTCAGACAGATATGGGAAACACCGTTCACCTTAGTCAACACGTGCAACCTTCATATTTTCCATGTTCATCTTCTAAATCTTTTCATGTGATTGAACTGTGATAGATTCTGAGACTTGTGGTTAAACGATTATCTGAGTAGAGCTTTGTTGTCTTATATATGAATTTTAGTATGCTTGAGTAAACACTCGTGTACAACAATTGGACTCATATAGGGTAATGATTCTCATAGCCGAAGAATTGAGTAAGCCAACTAAATAGCTTGTTTACTGTCTATCCTTAATATTTCACGAGTCGCTAAAATCTGGAGTAAAGGTTTTGTGGGTATACCTCTTGTAAGCCCTCACGAGACAAAACTCGTTCACTAGGGACACCTAGGGGTTTAACGGCTTATTACATATGCTAAATGTAGTCGCGATTCCTGCAAAAGTGAGTTAGGATTTTATTTTCTAGATTAGATTTGCTCGAGGACTAGCAAATAATAAGTTTGGGGGTATTTGATAGACACATTTTTGTGTCCGACTTGATCTCAATTTTATATATTGTTAGTATTCGATTTTGTACTTATTATGGTTTTTTATTGCTTTTTAGGTATTTTTGGAGAAATGTTAAAGGCACTCTCAACTTGGATTAAGGCACCCACACTTTGGTTAAAGGCAACCACACCCCAAATTTCAAATGAAAAAATTGGCGGGAACAATTCTCACGTAAAGGAAATAGCTTGAATATGGAAACAAGCTTTAATTTTGGAAATCTCTCAAAGTTGTTTTAGGAAATCAAGTTATATGGGTAATAAGAAGAAAAGAAGAAAGATCTAAATATTCTTCTAATCATAGAATCACTAAACAGAGCAAGAAAAAGGAAATCAGGAAAAATCTTTTCTCTTTTGGAAATTGTTGATCGGTGATCCTGCAAGGAATTAAAGGAAGTTTTTGAGGATGATTAAGGCTTTGATTAGTATATAAAGGAAGCTTAGAGGTGTCCAGAGGGAGAGAGGAGATTGGGGAAGCTTAGAATTGCTCGGAATCAAGAGAACAACGTGAAAAAAGTGAACAGTTAAAACTGCTGCTGTTATCCGCCATTGAAGAAGCTTGAAGAACACAGAACATTTCGCAACGGCCGTTACACCAACGAATCTTCAATTTCTGTTGCATATTCATTCAAAGTACTTTCTGTTACGGGCTGAAGTGTTTCCAGCAACACTTATAGTCGTATCTAATCGACTGTGTGCAATCATATTCTCCTTGTAAGCAATTTTTGAGTAATAAATAATGATTTTTGAGGATTTTTCCATTACTATGAGGAGCTAAACTTCTTCTTTGAGGCTATGGAGGAAGCTACTTTTCCAATAATTATGTGGTATGTATTTAATTAATTTATGCAATTTATTTATGATTAATTGCCTTGGTTGAAAATTGATTTAAAAGATTTTTTTAAAGCAATTGTGATTCCGTTAGATGGTGCATGCCTCGGATTAGGTCCCTAGATGCTCCATGCTTTTGTTATACAGTTGTTGTTTTGAAAATCTATTTTTGCAATGATTTAGAATCAAATTAAAATGTTTTAATTGCATGATTAAAATTATTATCACTTTGAAATTGGAAAATAGTAGAATCCTAGCCTCAGTTTTCTCTCAACCTTATAAAAATATTTGAGTTTTCATACTTTTAGTTTTAGAAATTAAATTTAAAATCAATCTTCACAAGTCTGAGTAACGAATCTTTATTTACCACTTTTGAATTACATCACCTTGTGACATTCTCCCCCACCCAAATTCGCAGACGTCCTCGTCGCGTTGTACTTGTCGATGAGATCTTTGTGTTGCCAAAGTAAGTCTTCATGTTCCCAACTAGCTTCACTGTCTGGTTGATCCTTCCATCGAACTAGATATTCTTTGTAAACTCGACCCGCTCTTGAGACACTTCTGTGTGACTCTATGCTTGAAACCTGCTTGTCTAGAGAGGTAATCATATTGAACGGAGCCCTCTTGGTAATTCCTCTAGACTCGTCATCTTGATCCGCATAGTATGGATTCAAGCAGTTAACATGAAAGACGAGATGTATCTTCATGTGGCTAGGTAGCTCCAATCTATAGGACGCCTTCCAGACTTTCTTGACGATGCGAAATGGTCCCTCGTACCGTCGAATGAGACCCTTATGTACCTTCCGAAAATCTTTGAACTGTTGCGGGTTCAACTTCAGCATGACTAAGTCACCTGATGTGATAAAATATAGTGGTAAAAGGAGGTTCGATTCTCAGACTTGTGAAGATTT
>JAJJMC010019642.1:14014061-14037110 GCA_023531435.1 Papaver californicum
ACTCTTATCCACAAATATCTACACTATTCTAGAATGTTCTAAGAAAAGGACAAATGAGAGAAGATTTTAGAATGGGAGGCTAGCCATTTAGCCAAAGGAGCTAGCCAAGGTGGTGCACAAGGGGAGTTAGTCATGTGTTGAGCCAATTGGTGCACCCTTGTGACAACATGCTCCCATTCAGGACCAGGATAGATTTAAGTGGTGCCCCTCCAGGAGTATAGGTTCTGGATTCAAAACTCTCTGATAATCTCTCTCTCTTTACACAGCTTCCGTCATTTCTGATGTGTCCGACCAAACTCTAATCCTTATTTTTCTTGTCCGAACAAAACCTTCAAAAAAACGCTGAAATCGGAAGACAGATTCTGTTTGCTCTCTCTGTCTGTTTTCTTGAGTATCAAAGGAAGCGATTAAGAATTAGATGTATTGAGAAGCAATTAATTCAAACCCTCACTTTACAGGTTTTGCCATATTTTTGCTTAAATTCAAGCAAATATCTCGCTTTTTTGTTGTAATTAAATATTTCATTTTTATGGAATTCTCAATTCTTGGTATCTCCTGAAATTGCTATGGAGTTAATTTGACGATGTTGTTATCATGTTTGAATCTATTTGTGTATGTTTTGTATTTTGTTTAGATTATGATCAAGCTAGAATAGATTCCTATTTGTGCTTGTGTATTCGTGATTTGTCTGTTTTTCAATAAAAGCATAAATTTGCGACCAAAATGGCTGCTTTGTGATATCCAAGCAGTAAATTGCCCTCTTTTAGTTCGATTTGAGAGCTAGAAGAAATGCTTTTTAGTTGTTAATCATCCTTACGTCTTTTTTTCAGATATCTAGTAACTTCAGAATTGGTCATAGTTATTCTTTTGACGCTGATGAACTTTTACATATGGGAACAACGCGTTCGGAGGTATAAATCTCTATTTCTCTCCCTCCATAACAATGGGTGAATATATGCACAGCTGTTTTTTAAGAAAGCCCAGAGGAACAGTTGAGGCCATAACAAGAAAAAGGATACAGACATTATACTTCCCTTGCAAAGTCTACTTCGACAAATCTCTTAATCTTTGATATCGTTCCAGGAATAAGAATTTCAGGGTTCTCAGTTACCTTCTGTTTAATTTCTTGTTGATTAGTTTGACAACACCCCAAAATTTAGTACATAATGGCGGTATGCCCACGGTCTTCAGTTATAATTAGAAATCTGTTAAAACATTTATTTTTTCTTTATTCCTTTTTATATTTGTGACCTTATTCTTTGGCTAGCAGTTGAGGAAAGAAAGAGACATGCTTAAAGGATCACAGTCCAAAAGTGATGAGGAGATCACAGTAAGTTTTATTACTCAGAAGCTATTCCATAATTTTTGTTTCTTTAATATGTCTGCAATTTTATTAAACTCTTTGAAATTTTACCACTTATAAGGTAAGAGACTGTTGTCTTTGATTTTGGATATGTGCTAGACAAACTAAAACTGATTTTGGTAGGCATAAATTGTTCCTCTGTAGCAGATGAACTGTGCAAATATAATCTTTTAGAGGCATGTTCAATGTCTTACTTTGGTAGAAAGTATCTCATTTTCAAGAAATGTTGGATGCAGAGACTAGAACTGGACTTACAGTCATTATCCGAAGCTCGTGCAGCAGATAGGAAACACATTCAGGAGTTGCAAAGAGAACTGAGTAACTGCTCTCAAGAAATAGGTAATTATTCTCACATGCATTTTTGTTATTTTCACAATAATTGTTTATAGAAGTCCTGGACCTGCACAACTAGTTGCAGGAATAAACTTTTTGGGGTGTAGCATCAAGTGCATACATACCTGATTTCAGAAAAAAGAAAAGAAAAAAGTGCAGGCATACGAGTATAGATTTGCAGCAAAGATTGTTGCATGAGGAATATGGCTTCTTGCACATAAAGTTATATAACCTTTCTTTACAGGATACCTTCAGGACCAATTAAATTTAAGGAACATAGAAGCAAACTGTTTGGGTGAGCATGTTCATAGCCTTGAGCTAAAACTGGTGGAAGGAGGAAAATTACGTCAAAATGTTAGCAAATTGAAGGAGGAATTATCTAAAGCCAATTCTGATCGCTTTTTCTTGATGCGCGAATTAGAAAACAAGGAAGTTAAACTACAAAATTCTTCCTTATTCATTGAAAAACTGGAGGAGACAATATCATCCGTTGCATTAGATTCGGAATGTGAAATTGAGAGCTTAAAGCTAGATATAGCAGCTTTGGAAAACAGGTTCTTTGAGGCTAAGAAGTCTCAGGAAGAAGCTGCTCAAGAAAAAAATAGGTTTGAGTTCCTATATCATGATGCCAAAAAGATGATCAAACGCGTGGAGAGAGAGAACACAGAATTGAGGAAGAATATAAGAGATTCAGAGGAGAATTCTGGAATCTCTTCTCAAAAGGTTGGGGAGCACCTAAAAGTCGAGCTTTCAGTATCAGACATAGTCGGGTATGTTGCATTAACTTCTTCTCTACTGTAATATGTACCTATGTATTCACTTCAGTCCAAGGAGAATAAGAACCTCTTTCAGTGTGTCATATATTTGGTAGGCTTAAAGGCTCCTCCTGGTCGAACGTTCCCATTGATAATCTTAGAGATTCCTTCTAAAAGTTTGTGAGTATCATTAGCCAATGCATTATGCATGTTAAGACCTGACATGCATCGAACTTCAAGAATTTTATCTTAACACTCTTAATCTATCTCTACAGCACTGCTGAGGAACTTCTTAGCCCACTAGTATCGAGACTGGCTGTTGCAGCAGAGTCGGATGAAACATTAAAGCATGAAATAGAGAAGATGTCCCATCAGATCTTTGAATACGAGCATCTTGTGAAACAGCTCAAGGTTTGAGTTGTTTAACCAAATTGTATAATTTTCTCAGGAATGAGTAGTTAAGGAACTTATCGGTGCATGGAGGTTTTGATCGTTAATTTGATAAAGTTATATACCCAGCATGATTACATCAATTTTCAAATACTGCTAAAATTGAAGTGACACCTGTATAACTTGATATAGCGCTTGAAAACTCTGTTATGAATCAGTATCTAGTTGTCAATCAGTTTGGGTTGGGTGCTTTCAATCCAGGTTATATTTGGAAGCTCTCTAAATCTTTCTCTGTGAGTTAATTGTGAAACTTAACTTACATTTATTTGAGTAACTTTATGTGCTTTTACTAGGAGGATCTGAGAGAAGAAAAGTCAAAAGCGAAGGATGAAGCAGAGGATCTAACTCAAGAAATGGCAGAATTAAGGTACCAAATCACGGGTATGCTCGAAGAAGAGTGCAAACGCCGTGCTTCTGTTGAACAAGTATCCTTACAAAGAATAGCGGAGTTAGAAACACAGGTAATATTATTATTTGCTTTTTTCTACTTGAAAATGCACTGTTGTCCTGACGTATTTCTTTCATTAATGAACTCTCTTACTCTTATGCATTGCCCTCCAGGTTCGGACAGAACAGAGAAAAGCCTCCTTGGCTAACAGGAATTTTCGCGAGGCACAGATCCTAGCTGATACCAGATCCTTGGAGATCCTCCATTTGAAAAACGTCTTAAAGGTAATTCCTCTAAATAGACACGTAGACTAGTGCACGACCAACATGATGATTCGGAAACGGTAACTAAACAGAATAGCTGTTTTCAAGAACAGCTTAAAAAGAAAATTGAAAAGCTAAAGATGGTAAAAATGATCTAAGAAGCTCTAAAAATTACTTGCACATATTTCTTAGTTTAATGTGTTTGCTGAGAATCGTGATTTCTGCAAGTATCTATTTTCAGGGGCTACAAGTAAGTATACAAAGAAATGATATGTGCAGTTGTGGCCAGTGTAAATTAATGGTAAATCTTATTGGAGATTGCTTTGACAAAAAACCTTTAGAAGCTGAACCTTCAAAAAATGTGGGTTCCATTGAGAATGATGAGATATTATCTGAAGAATTGAGAATAGCATGGAATCCAGAGGAAACTTAAAACATCTGAGTGATCTAAAGCTTCCGGTGAAAGTGCAGTTCTTGAAACCAAATTTTGGGTCGTTGACACTTTTGAGTGGTGAAGAAACAAGAAAAATCAATGTTACTTGGAAAGAAATGCAAACTTCTGGAAGACTATTAGCACCAATACAGATTGAAGTATTGAACATAACAGTGTAAGATGAAGTTAAGGAATTCGATCTGTACCAATCATCATTCTTGTTAAAGGGTTTGTCATCTTTCCTTCAAACACCATATAAACAAAAACAAGGCAGGACAAAGTTCTACCTCTACTATAGCCACATGGCTTCACACAACTGTAGTGTTCTTACATATTTGGGTGCCACTAGTATATCCACTTTATGTTTACACTTCCTTTACAAGCATTATATCATATGAGGTTTAATTGTGTGTAGGGCCATAGCTGGCTGCAGATTATGCGGACCAATTCCAAAGAGTAAAAGTCTAATAGTTGAAGAAAGCTACCTATATGGGATATTTTGTTTTTAGTTAACGTCTCTCCCCCGTCTAGGAAGTCAGTAGAACAAAATACTAATTGAGAGTCTTCGAGCTTCCTTCGTAACAGAGGCTATGAGTATTAGCTATTAAGATTCTAATTCAAACTGAGGTAGTGTAGCAAAAAAGATCAAATTTGCTCTTATTATGAAAATAGACTTAGCTCACAAGCCCTCTTTTCCCTTAAGTTCATCCGGATACGGCTTCAAGTAAAATAGGGAAAGTTACGGGTGAGGTTCTTTGTATCCATCCAGAAGATGCAGTGCCAAAAGCTGGTGAATCAGTGAAGGTTTGTGTAAGCTGGTGAATCAGTGAAGGTTTGTGTTAACATTGATATAAACAACCCTCTTAGAAAAGGAGTGATGGCTATTACCAACTCTGGTTGTACTAGGTGGATTTGTTTCTTCTATGAGAAACAACCACATAAAATCTGCCCTAGTTGTTATATCTTAATTTATTCAAAGCATGTTTGTCAAACTGCCACAAAATTCTTGGAGAAAGCTCATAGTAAACCACATTTCTTTGAGACATGCAATGATGGTGGAAAGAAAAAGATTATTAGAAGGTAGAAGTTGCTCAATGATTCCAAAACTAAATAAAAAGAAGAATATCAAGTCAGTTGCTTTTATTCCTCCTAAGGATGGTCTTGTAGTCACTTTTGCCAATGTCATAGAGAATGAAGAAGATGGTAGCGATGGGGTTAGACTATTTAAGAGGCAGAGAAACACAAACAGTTCTTCAACTTCCATCATCAATATTCATACCTTTCCGGGAAATCTTCCATAAGCACAAGCAACAATCAGAACCCCAACAAAGGACAAGCTGGATCTTAACATAGAAGGGAAAAAGCAGGTAATTTATAGACTTGAAATTTTTTTATTGTTAAATCTTTATCCTAATCTCTTAAAAATGAAGATACTTTCTTGGAATACTCAAGGTATTGTTAATAATTTTACAAAACAACAACTCCAAAATCTAGTAAAAACTCACAGCCCTTTATCTTTCTTTGTGAAACTAAAGTTGACATTCTCAGAATGATCTTTATTGCTCAATCAGTGTACTATCACAATTATGCTTTCATTGACAGAATTGGTATTGCAGGAGGTCTTATACTCATGTGGAAAGATGGTATATATTGTGACATAGTCAGTACTTGCTGACAACATAATTCATGCTCTTATAAAGTTTGATCCTAGTAAACCTGAAACTCTTGTCTCTTTTATGTATGGCTCAAGATATACAGATCCTAAGAAGAAACAATGTAATTTTTTGCATGAACTTAGTGAGGAAATTTACCAACCTTGGTTAGTTCTAGGTGATCTAAATTTTTATTTATCTAGGAACAATAATAGCTATGATATTTGGGTTCAAAACAAGGTTAGAGACTCTGGGCTTATGGACTTAGGTTATGAAGGTAAGGACTTTACCTGGACTAGCAATAGTTATGGCACTGACACAAGGAAAGCTAGATTAGACATGGCATTAGGCAACAATGTTGGGATTTTATATTCTCTCAAGCTAAAGTTGTTCATCTTAAACATGTTGCATCTGATCATTGTCCCATGTTGTTATTAACTGAACCTCTTCCTGCTAAACTATAGAGACCTTTTAAAAAAATTTGGTACTTGGATGTAACATGATACTTTTAGTCAGAATATGGAAAATGCATGGAATATTAATGTTTATGGTAGTCCTTCCTCTAAGTTCAACCATAAACTGCAAAGCACTAGAATTTCTTTGTCTCAATAGAACATAATGGAGTTTGGTAATATTTAAAAAAATATCACTAATCTTCAAAATCAGTTGGACATTGTTCAGAATGAAGTGAGTTCTAACAACTAACTCTTGAGAGCCAAAGCCATCACTAAAGACCTAAAAAACTGGTATAAAATCCAAACCAGTTTTTCTAAAGAAAAATCCAGAGATAAATATGTGAATGACATGGATAACTAAACTAGATATTATCACTCTTTGGTTAACAAGAGAATGCATAGAAATAATATTAATACTCTTTGTGACACTATGGGAAATTGGTGTAAAGATAGAGAGGAGATTTCTAAGCTTCTTACTGATCATTTTAGCTCAATTGGTTGTACCAGTAACCCTGTCATGTCTAAGACTGATTTTGATATTATCCCCAATATTATTACTGATGCTGATAATGCTAGTTTCCTTGTTATTCCTAATGCTGATGAAATTATTACTGTGGTAAAATCTATGCCATCCTGGAGCTCATCAGATCCAGATGGTTTTTAGACCGATTTCTATCAGTATCAATGGCATATTGTAGGTAATGATTTTACTGATGCTGCAACATTTCTTTGAAACAGGTCATATGCCACGTTGCTTAAACCAGAAAGTATAGATGTCTTATACCCAAAATTAAATAACCAAAAAAGCCTGCTGATTATAGACCCACAGGGCTTTGCAATGTTTCTTACAAGATAATCTCTAAAATTCTAGCAAATAGAGTTAGATCTTATCTGAAGAAACTTATATCTCCTTAACAGACTGCTTTTGTGCCTAGTAGATCTATTCATGATAGCATCATTGTTGCTCATGAAATAATCCATACCATGAAACAAAAAGAAGGTTATGGAGGTACTATGGCTCGTAAATTGGATCTCTCTAAAGCTTTTGACAAGCTTGAATGGCCATTTCTTTTGAAAGTTCTTTCATCTTTTAGTTTCAGTGATGTTATGTGTAACTTGATTCAACAGTGCATATCTACTACTAGAATCAGTGTGTTACTTAATGGTTCATCTTGTAAAGAATATATACCTTCAAGAGTCATTAGACAAGGTGACCCATTGTCTCCCTACTTGTTCATTATGGCTATGGAATTTCTTTCTAGAAGCTTGATATTTGCTGAAACTAACAAAGGAAATTGTAGGTGTTAAAGTTGCAAGGAATGCTCCTCCCATAACTCATCTTCTCTTTGTAGATGATATTCTTATTTTTTTCTAAGCCAGATATGCAAAACATTGATAATATTCTTAATATTTTGCATAAGTTTGGTAGCATCTCTGGTCAAACATTAAATTTTGACAAATCTTGTGTTTATTTCAGCAATAATCTTAGCCCAGTAGCTTGTGAGGATTTAGCTAAGCATCTTAATATGACTGTTGTTGGTGACTCTGGAACATATTTAGGATCTCCTCTTCTGCTGGTCCACTCTAAAGTCAAATATTTTGATCCTATAATTCAGTCTTTTGAAGCTAAGCTCAAAAACTGGGTAAGTGTGCCTCTTAACCAAGCTGTCAGCAGAACAACTATGGTTAAGTCTGTCTTAAACTCTCTTCCCACCTATCAAATGGGGTGTTTTAAGATGCCTAATACTCTTATTAACAAGTTTGATACTCTTCAGAAAAATTTCTGGTAAGGTCATAAAGGCAATAAGGGTATTAAGTTTCTTGCTTGGAAAAAGCTGAACAAACCTTAGGAGTTAGGTGGACTAGGTTTCAGAAACCTAGAGACTTTTAATATAGCTCTTGTTATGAATCTAGCCTGTAAAATTAGTATTGATGGGGACGATTTATGGGTTAGAATCATGAAAGCTAAGTATTTTATGAATGTTTCTTTTCTGCATTTACAAAAAAAAAATGATAACTGTTCTTGGATTTGGAAGGGCATTTATAAATATATGGAAGTCATTAAGGAAAACAGTTGTTGGGCTGTTAGGTGTGGTACTAAAGTGAAAATCTGGCTGGATAAATGGGTTATTGGTCTTGATCATCCTCCTGAGTCAAATGTTAATATGCATATCTCCAGTTTGTGCATGAGCTGTTTTTTCCAGGTACTAGAAGTTGGAATGTGCACTAGTCCATGATTCTTTCTCCATTGATTCTGCTAATAAAATTTTGATTATGCAGTTGCCCATGTATGGTACTGACACTCTAATTTGGTTGCCTGACAGGAAAGGTAATTTTTCCTGTAAAAAGTGCCTATAAAGTTTTGAGTATTCATTCTTCTATTAATGCGGTTAACCAACAAATTCCTAGTAATGTTTGGAAAAAGCTACGGAAATGTAGAGCACCTCATAAAATCAAGCTTTTTGTTGGGAAATGCCTTAGGTGTGTTATTCCTACCAGGGATAAGATCTTCAAATATAAACAATACATTGAAACCAAGTGTTGTCTCTATAATGCTACCATTGAAACTACAAAACACTTATTCTTAGAATGTCCCTATGCTAGGTATTTATGGCTTGGAGTCAATCTGAATATAAGTAGCATTCTAGCTGACTGTGATAATTTACTGAACTGGGTACTAAGTTGGTTTTTAGAAGGTAATAATCAAGGTAATATTTCCTCAACTGATAATGAGTACAAATTACATTTGTTTATGGTTACTTTATGGAAAATCTGGAAGGATAGGTGTGTCGCTGTTTTTAGGAATGTTAAACCTAATATAATGTTTTCTACAAGTCATATCTATGTTTTAGTTGATGATTGTAAAAAAAAAAACTTTAATAATGTTATTGCTAACACATTGTCAGAGATGCAGGTTCACAGATAGGATCCTCCGGATAGGGATTATATTAAAATCAACATTGATGTTTCTTTTGATAAACTTAATGATAAGGGAGGCACTGGACTAATCGTTAGAAACTTTGCAGGTCAATGCCTTGAGGCCAAGGGTAGGTACTTCAATGGAGGAATGACTGTTGATCAAGAGGTGGAGCAGCTAGAGTTCCTTGCCATGCAGGATGCAGTGGAGTGGGCAATCTCTAAAAGCTACACTAAAGTCATTTTTAAGTCTGATAATGAAGTTTCAGTTAAGTCAATAAAAGAACCTACATCTTGTGTTCACTGGATGAATCAAGAAACTATTCTTGATATTAAATCTTTGTTCCAGAATAATAGTTTTTTTTGAATGTCAATTAGTCAATAGACTTAAGAATGGTGTGGCTGATGCTATAACCAAAAAAGCTAGAACCAACTGTATGGGTTTTGAGTTTACAGATAACTTCCCACTTGATATTCTAGAATGGGTAAGTGAGGATTTGATTACTTTTAATAACTCTATTTAATAAATAAATTCTTTATAGTATCAAAAAAAGAAAAAAAAAAGTAAAGCAGCGTCTATAAGACTAACCGCTATGGTTCTCCAATTCACATTCAAGATGTAAAAACTGTTGCCTTTTTCCTTGATTCACCAAGTTGAAAGGGATTGTTTGAATGTGATCTTGAATCAAGTTTGTTCCGCTCAATGGTTAGGCACATAAAATTTTTGCTTTTTGTGTCCAATGATTGGGCACATCCAAATATAAGTCTTTAAATTTGATTTTATGAGTTAAAATCTAACGGCTCATCTACTTACGCCGGATTATTAAGTGTGTCAATCCTGAACCATCAAATTTAACTTTATGAGTTAAAATCTAACGATTTATCTATTTATGCTAAAATATTACGCGCATAATTTAAATTATAGTAAAGGATAGAAACTTTACACGTCAACTTGAATCTTAAATTTTGATCATCGTAAGGGTTAAAATCATACAAATTTCGTCTTTGCTAAATGGAAAAAGAAGGGCCTGGGGTGGGCGACACTTCCTTCGCCATTTAGGGATAAAAAACATTGATGTAAAAGTAGGCTGCACAGGGTGTACCATACAAATTTGGGATGTATATATCAATTAAAAAAAAAACAATTCTAATTTTTCACCAAAATAAAAATTAATAAGAATATTTCGACTTCTTATAAAGGGTGAATTTCAATCCTCACCACAGGAATACGGAAAACAATTGTTAAAATCAAAGTTCATGCTACTGCTAACTTTCTTACCATGGATTTCAACTTTACCGAAGAGCTAACACTTATTCTTATTTTCTAGCATGGTATCAAGTATACGAATAAATAAAAGTATTTCTACATGATTCGAGTTTGAAATACTTCAAATTTTTATTCATTGAACAAAAGGTCGACTTCAGCTTTTTTCCATATTTCAGAAAAAAAAAAACACTATAGTTATAGAGTTTTTTTATTTTCACTTTTAAAATAATTTAATCGAATAATATTATCCTTAAATTAATAATTTCAGCTAACTGATAAATATTTTACCTTATAAACTACCAAAGTTTAATGTACATGTTTTTCTCAGTAAAGCCGGATATAATGATATTACCGACTTTCATAGGAGGAATAGAAATAGTATCTAGATTTACCATGGCGGAAATAGACAAATCAGAGACCCATGGATCATTCCATGTTCTACATTTTGACCATCTTTTGTGTACCATCTTAAGATCTCTCTAATAGCATATTTATACTAAGGTAGTGTTTGGATTTTCTACAACAATTCTAAGTAAAATTGACAAAATCCAAATGGATTTCTGCTGAAATCAAAAAGACAAAAACAAAAGAATTCACACTAAGGCTTGGAATAACATCTGTATTAGTAAAGAACACGGACGTTTGGGAATTTGTAATCCCCACAAACAAAATCTCCCACTGCTACCAAAGCTAGTATAGAAAATGTTACAAGAAAAAAAATACCAAATTTGGTTTAGAAACTTTAAAAATAAGTATTACCTTTCTACTAAGCCTCTTAAGAAAGCCATAAAACATAACAATTCTTAGATTCGGAACAGTTTGAAAAAAGATCTTGAAATTATAAATCCTAATCATGATTGGCAGGTAATTAAACAATGATTCCAATATTAATATTTGATCTGATTGTTGGCTACCTGACCAAGAGAACTTGATAACTCCTTTGGTTATAAATGATTGCTTACCTAAGGGCGTCCACAGTGGGACGAGTATCCCAAACTACTAAATACTAAAAAATTTAATTTTTGGTTCGGTCCAAGAACAACGGTATATGGTCGGGCGGTGCTCTAAAATAACGTCTGGTGTTGGGCGGTGTCCTAGCGTATCACTTGTTAAGACGGGCGTGATCCTAGCATAACGCTTGCGTCAGGCGGTCTCCTAGCTGAACGCTTGATGTGGGGCGGAAACGTAAGATAACGCCTGATAGTGGAAGGTCTCCTAGGACCACGTCCAAGAGGGGTGGAGCACTAGACAATCTCCTGATGGGGTGGTGTGCCAGCATCACGCCTGATCAAGTAACCCTTGTGCGAATGGAGCGTGTGAGAAGAAAGGGACGGGCGGTGTCCTAGCGCCTCGCCTAGAATTCCAAGCGGAATGCTAGCGGCCCGCCCCATCTTCTCTTCTTTCTTCTTCAGCCGCAACTTCCCCTGAACCCCCCATTTTTCTCCTGAACCCTATTTTGTTCAAAAGCAGACCCTCTTCCGCCTCCCCCTCTTGAACCATATTCTTCACAAACGATCCCCCAAAGAACCGCTTACGTTTTTGAGGTTCCGATCAAGCTTTTTTCAAACATCCAAGCGCAATCAAGGTAATTTCTTTTCTTCTTTGTAAATTATATTTTTTTTGTAAATTAAATTTAGAGTATGTTTTATTATTATGTTTTGTTAGTTAAATTGGTTATATATGTTCAATGATTAAACATGTGATTATGAAATAGAGATATTTAGGTTTTAGAAATTGTAATCATGGAATTGGGATAATTTTTAGGGTTTATGAATGTTGTAAATTGGGTATAAAAAATTGATGATAATTTGTTGAATTGATGATAGAATTGATTAAGTTGTTGTTTAATTTGATTTGGGTTGTGGTTAATTTTTTGATGAATTAACTAGATTGTCTTGAAAATTTGTGAATTTGGAATGTTTATGTTTTAAAACCTATGTAATTATATAATTTGGGAATTTTGATGATTTTTGGTACAATTGAGGCTTTGATATTGAAGTATTTTGTGAACGATGAATTTTGTTCAAGAATGTTTGATTTTTGTATGTTGGTACATATGATTATGTAATAAGATAATTGCTTTTGTAATTAAGAAAAATTATTATGTTTTTTCTTGATTTATTGATTAATGTAGATTTTTATGTTTCTGCATTGTGGGGATTACTCTTGATTTTCAATGTTGTATGAACTGTTTGCCCAGATGTCGATCAGTGTGACATCCAGATTCGTTGGTCGAAAGAAGAGGGCCAAGAAGACTAAAATTGTCCAGGATTCAGATGAAGACCGTATTATTGAAGAAACGGTAGATGTTCCCGGGTTGGAACACTATACAGTTGTGGAAGATACTGAGGGTCACGCCTCCACCAATATTATGTATTCAAGCGACGCCAAATTCAATTTTTCACATCGTAGTTCCCTCAAATCGGTCTTTCAGACCTATGCAGGTATTGTTAAACATAGCCCTAGGGTCAAATATATTATTGAAAAGGGAGGATGGGACCGATTACTTACCATGGATGTAGTAGATTCATCGCATGCACTTATTGAATATATTGTTGAGCATTTTTGGGATACCAAAAACACTTTTCACTTCTCGTTTGGTGAGCTTGGGTTCATACCCCTTGATTGGGTAATGTTGACTGGACTTAATATTGATATTGGTAGTCCTATTCCGTATGACTCAGGGAAGTTCCAATTTGAAAACGACCGGGTGCATATTTTTCCTGAACTTAAAGATAGTGAGGTTTGTAGAAGAGAACGTATTCCCAGCCAGTGGGTTTCAGATACAATTACGATTACATTTTTGAGCACATATTTTGATCCTCAAACGTTGGTTGCGGCTAACGATGATAGCATACTTTCTGATAGAGTGGCAAGAGCCTTCTATATGTATGTTTTGGGTCAATTCTTCTTTTCAAATGCAAAAACCTATATTGATGTTGGATGATTAGCTTCTTTTGATGATCTAAAATGCAGTTAACGATTATGACTGGGGTAGTGCTGCATTTTCAAAATTGTATTTCGGTCTCGCCGCATCTGGCAGGGGACAAAAGTCATTGGCTGGACCCTTCCAAATATTGGAGGTAAATTTCTTATTCTTATTTATAATTCTTTTAAAAAGAAATTTTGTTGCTCAGTTATTTATTCCATTGGTTGTCATGACATTCTAGTTTTGGGGGTACGAATATCTGGGCATTTGTCGGCCAAAGAACCCATCGCCTGAAAGTAAAAAAATATGGCCTAGATGTTTTCGGTGGACGGAACACGGAGGAAGAGTATTGATATTGTTCGTTCAAGGACATCTCTTAATCAGTTGTATGTAGACGAGGTGATCTGGCAACCGTGGGAATCTGCGATCATGGTCCTGGATTCTGAAATTGGACGGAAAGATGTAGAGCTCTCAGAGAAAAGGGTTATATTCTCTTGGCTAGGCACTGTGAGTTTATAATTTATTTCCATTGGAATGTTATTTATTTTCTTTGAATTTCGGTTAGTTGATTGGTTTATTTGTTTATTATAATTTTCTTTTCAAAGAATAACACGTATCTCGGAGATCGGTGTTGGAGGCAACACCATCAAACATGGGGCGTTCCTAGAAACCCTCCTAGTCGTATTTCCAACTTGACCGACGAATATGTTGAGGAGATGAGCGAAAATTGTCTGCTCCCTGCAAGTGAATTAGTACGTGTCGTTAACTATGATCTGTATATGTAGTATTGGCGACATGTAACTAACCTGCAGAAATATGCCACCAAAGTCGATTGGGAGGTTGAAACGTACGGTTATGCTAGTGAACGTATTAAACACAACATCCAACGTCCTCGTGAATATGTACCCATTCCGCCTCAAAAACAATTGTCATACGTAAGTATACAAAAAACCACTGTAAATTTGATTTTAGTATATAGTAATGGTTGAGAATTTGATTTTAATTTTTTCATAACAGGTCGAGGCTTATGGTTTAGTTCAAGATTATGCTGATTTTACGCAAGAGTTTCGTAACTTTACGTTAAATGAAACTAAGGAGATGATGGACTTTTTCGTGGCCAAAGATGCAGAAATACGGGGTCTACAAAATGATGTGAGCATATTGAACTCACAGCTTGTACATTTTCGTCATCAACAACCACCCATTGGGTTTGGCACGAATGCTCAAAATATGCCACCACCAATGTGGAACACCATGGGTCAGGGATCGTCAACAACAATGCAATCAAGTAACTATAATTCCAGATCATCTTTGCCTCCGTTTATGCCCCGTGCTCGGCGTCCGAGAATCAAGATACGAAAGAGTAGTAATTCATTATCATTGAATTGTTAGTTGAACAAAAAAGTTTTTCTTTTGTCACATTTGAATTGTCTTTTTGAATTCTTTTCCTTACATTATCGTTGTCTATTACCTGCTTTCTGTTGTCATCTCCTAATACTTATAATCTTTTCTTTTTTCCTTTATATCTGTTTTGTATTGTCAATTCAAAACTCTGTATTTTTTTTCCTTTGTCGTTTTGGTCATTTGGTATTGTCTTGTCAACCGACATTTCATATCTCTGATGCGTCTGTTCACCCCACTTGCCTCAACTCTATTTTTGCATTAAAATACCAACCGTGTTTTGTCATCTCCTAATATTTATAATCTTTTCTTTTGTCTTTTATATCTGTTTTGTATTATCAATTCAAAATTCTGTATTTTTTTTCCTTTGTCGTTTTGGTCATTTGGTATTGTCTTGTCAACCGACATTTTCATATCTCTGATGCGTTTGTTCACCCCACTTGCCTCAACTTTATTTTTGCATTAAAATACCAACCATGTTTTGTCATCTCCTAATATTTATAATCTTTTCTTTTGTCCTTTATATCTGTTTTGTATTGTCAATTCAAAAATCTGTATTTTTTCCTTTGTCGTTTTGGTCATTTGGTATTGTCTTGTCAACCGACATTTCATATCTCTGATGCGTCTGTTCACCCCACACTCTGTTTTTGCATTAAAATACCAACCGTGTTTGGTCATATCAAAACTCAAAATCTTATCTTTATTTGCCTATAAAGTGAACACTCGATTCAAATTATACAAACCAAAAATACAAACATCAAAAAGCAAATGGCATACTATCAAAATAACAATCAGTACTATGGTTCTTTTTCTTCTATTCCTTCTTCTTCTTCTTCTTCTTCTTCTTCATCGTGTGATGATAACAATAGTTTGTACTCATCAGACGAAGGTTTACTTGCATTGAGCCAAAATAATCAAGCAGTCATTGCGCGATTGATCGTTTCAAGTATGAACTGGCCTCATTCTCGTATCCAAATACCAAGAGAGCGTGATGACGGTGCAAAACTTCTATGGAAAGATTGCTTTTGAAGAAACCCGACGTTTCCTCCTCATGTATTTCGTAGAAGATTTAGAATGCGGCGAGAATTATTCAACCGTGTATTGGGAGATGTCGTAGCTGTAAATAATTATTTTGTTCAAAAAAGAGATGATTGTGTTGTTCTTGGATTAACCCCTCAGCAACAAATTACTGCTGCAATATGAATGTTAGCTTACGGATGTGCGGCAGATGCAATAGATGAGTATTTACGGATCGGAGAAATCACAATTTTGGAAGCAACTCGTAGGTTTTGTAAGACGATAGTGCATCTGTACGAGAAAGAATATTTGCGCACACCAACTAAACGTGATGTTGAACTGCTTCTTGCTGAGAACAAGGAAAGAGGATTTCCTGGGATGCTGGGTAGTATTGATTGCATGCACTGGAAATGGGATAAATGCTCATCGGCTGAATCAGGTGCTTACACTGCGTACAAAGGTAGTGAAAGTATTATCCTGCAGTGGTGTCATATGATCTGTGGTTTTGGTATACATTTTTTAGTATGCCTGGTTCTAAACAATGATATAAATGTGATGAACCGTTCTTATATTTTCAAAAAGATTATCAACGGGAAAGCACCGGTTGTGAACTTTGTTGTCAACGGACATCATTACGATATGGGGTACTATCTTGGTGATGGAATATACCCGGAGATAGCTACTATTGTGATGTCGATTTAACATCCAGATTCGGCGAAGAAACAAATTTTTTCTGCTAGGCAAGAGGGTTGCCGAAAAGATGTAGAACGAAGCTTCGGTGTACTGCAAAATCAATTTGCAATCATCAAGCAACCAGCACGAATGTGGAATCCTGACGTACTAGCATATATAATGAAAACTGTAATCATTCTACATAATATGATAGTGGAGGATGAGCGTTTACCCGGTGAATGGCCGCATGAGTATGATCAACGCAGCCACGGTGCACTGGTAAATATTTCTAGACACAACACTGCTGAACTTTCGAGAATGATAACGGACCAACGCCGACGTGCAGTATTCGACAAAGATACTCATATTCGTTTGCGAAATGACTTGATCGAACACTTATGGTCAGATTTTGGTGAGGATTAAAAATTTGTAAATCCTCTAGATAAGTTTTGTGGGTAAATCTCTAGTAAACCCGCCCGAGACACAACTCGGCCGCTAGGGGCACCTAGGGGTTTAAAGGCTTCCTGCACATGCTAAGTGTAGCCGCGATGCCTGCGAAAGTGAGTTTAGCTCTACTTATTAGCTCATATTTATTTATTTTTATCATAAATTACAAACTCATTTGCTAGCCGAAGAGTTGTCTCATTTGAAAATGGAGTAATGAGTTTGAGTTATTTAGAGAGAATTCATGAACAATTTTGTATTTAGAGAGAATTCATGCTAAGTAGTAATTTTTTGAAAATACTAGCCGTTAAGTCTCTCTCTTTGTAGGGAAAAATGGGTTGTTGTGTCTGGATCGGTAGTTATAGTATGTTATTATCTACCGATTATATTTTACTATTACGACTATGGATAATTGAGGTAGTTGTGCAATTATTTACAATGAAAGTACAATCAACGACTAGTTTTTGAAATTATCCTATAAATACATATGTTTTCTCTACTAGATACCACACACCCCTAGTTTCATACACTCTACAAATTTCATTTAATCATCTCTTATTCGTAATTCACTTCATAACTCTACCTACAAACATGGCAACATTTGATTCAGCTGAAGATTTGGCTATAACCAAAACATGGCATAACGAAACCCTATGTGAAGATGTCATAACTGGAAGGGTTGAACCTGAAACCTTTTGGGGGAGGATCTACATCCAATATGCTCGAGAATATGGAAATCCAAAGCAAAGATCTCTTGAACAAATTCATGATAGATACCAACTTATCCGAATAGGGATAGCTGATTATATAGCTATACAACAACGGATCTTTAACCCCACCCATTTAGGCTTGTCGATCCAACAATTTATACGTATATTTTACATAAGCTAAGTTGTTTGGTCTTCCAATAACAACATAGTAAACTTGATGAATTATGTTTTTTTTCCTATGCTTGTGTAGGAGGATCTCGCAAAAATGCACTACTATCAGGAAAAAGGAGAAGAGTTCAAATTTGTTGAAAGCTACGAGTTCATTAAGTCCAAAATATAATCGGAAGTAACTAACTTTATCTACCGACTTTGGGAATTTTTCTAACTTTTGTCAGAGTTTCGTTGTAATCGGTAGTAATTTTTTAACTTTATCTACGAATTCTGGAAAATTTTTAAATATTTTCTCTGATTTTGGTTGTAACCGGAAGTAATTGTTTAACTTTATCTACCGAATCTGGGAAATTTTCAAATATTTTGTCAGAGTTTGGTTGTAGTCGGAAATTAATATTGAACTTTAACTACCGATTCTGGAAATTTTAATTGTTTTTGTCAAAAAGAAATATAATCGTTAAATAAGGCAACTAATTAGCCGCGATGCCTGCGAAAGTGAGTTTAGCTCTACTTATTAGCTCATGTATTATCAATATATTTTAATAGATGGCCACATTTCATTAGTTAATTAATTTTGTAAAACAGTTAAACTTAAAATCATTTCATTGAATCGAAAAGGCATATATCGCTTAACATTAAGGAGATGAAATATAATAAATCAATAGATTATACTTAAGCAAACCTACTATCAAACCTTCAACGGGTCGTATGACGCCTGGGACGACGTTCTTCACATCTTCGGAGAATAATCAACACAAAAGGATTGTATTCTTCCATCACCCTTAGGATCTCGAAATGAGGTTGGTACCTGAAATCTGAACGTTTCCATCTTCTCCATTCCTCCAGAGATCTGGCAACAACTTCATCACCAGTTTCATTCCTAATTCTTCTTTCATTCACCTTAGGGTTAAAAAAGAAAATTCTAGTACTGCCCTTGTGATTTCCATATATCGACAAAAAAGGCTTGCTCTGTTCCGGTTATTGGGGTTGTCCGTTTCATTATAAAAGTTAGCATGGATATGTTCTAACCATTCCATGCTCATTGAACTATTCATCCGACGTTCATGACCCCTTGTTGGATAATGTAATACTATGTTTCGACATAGAGATAAATCTTCCTCTAGAGTAAAATTCTCTGCATTAAGCCTAAAATTTTCGTAAGCCATAATTATGAAAACGAGAGATTATAAATTTTCTATGAAATGTAAAAGATGTGGATTTGAAATGGGAATGATAGATATAAATTCATTTATTTATAGGTGTATCAGAATACAAATTATAGCCGTTGACAACGGTAACAAAATCAAGTAAATTATCCAGGAGGACTCCTAGGGGCGTGCCTAGAACTGAGCGGACGCCTAGGGCCGCGCCTATAACTGAGCGGTGACTTAGCGCGACGTTTAGGTATGGGCGGTATCCTAGGATTACGTTCAAATTGGGCGGTATTCTAGCGTTACGCATGTTAGTGGGCGTGATCCTAGAGCCTCGTTCCATCAGGCGTAGTCCTAGGTTAGCGCTTGATCAGGCGTATTCCTAGGTTACCGCCCGTGTTTTTGAGCGTTGTCCTAGAATAACGCTTGATGCCAGGCGGTTCACTACGAAGCCGCTTGATGCTAGGCGCTTCACTACGATGCCGCTCGACTAAACGAAGTTTAGTCCAGAAAAAAGACCATATTTAGTTTGCTACAGTCGATTTTTTGGACTAAACCCCAAATGTACTCGTCCCGCTGTGCCTCAAAATTCCGGACCAAAGACTAGTTTTGATCTTTAGTCCATGTGTTGATCGTCCCATTATGAACGCTCTAAGATTGTAAATCAACTTTTTGATGATGTTGGGAACTGGAATATCGATATTATCTAATAATATTTATCCAGGTCTGCATAATAATATTATATCAATAACCTCTGACTTAGGAGAATATGATAGAATTAGATGGAAATCAATTCCATCTGGAGAATTTATAACAAAATCAGTTTACCTGCGCTTGACAAACTATAACAAAGATACAATTTAAGCAAGATTTTGGACTCAAATCTGATTGAAATGTTATGCTGGAAATTAGTCTCAAGAGTTTTTCTTTTAGGAAGAAGAATCTTTCAACATAACAAGAATATTTACTCTTGTAGTGAGTTTTGTAATCGTGATATTTTGGAGGATGAAATGCACATATTTATAAAATATAACTTTACCAAGGTTATCTAGGTTGTTTTATCCTTAACCAATATTTTAAATTTTAATCACAATAATGATATTAAAGATTGGTTCAATTGTTGGACGACTGATACTATATTAGGAAATGAGTCTTTTTTTCTTTTTTTTTAATAATAGAAATGTCCAACATTCCCTCAATCTCATTATCATGAGGCAGTGCATGAAAGTGCCGATATTACATTAAATCACCTTCGGAAGAAAGAAAAGATAATAATATATATTACTCTCATTTTTTTAATATATTAAAGTAGATTGCATTAATCTCATAACATTCATACCTTTGATATTAAAGTAAAATATGGATCCAACAACACTGACGAAGAGGCAAACTTAATTTAACTGTTGGAGAAAATGAAATGAGTTTTAAATGATTTTAAATTGAATTATTGGTCTTGGTAGGAATGAATTTTAGGATCAATGGGTCACTAAGAGATACTAGTTCATTTGTTGGGTGGAAACATCATTTCCATTTTCACTATTTTGTGAATGAAGAACCTTTAGTTAGTCCCACATTGGACAAACTAGAGATGTCTTCTACCTATATTACCACAAAACTTGCAACTAAGGGAGGGCCCTTAGGGTTTAGATGTTTTTGTGGTTGGGGGAGGACTAAGGCAATGGGCTAGTTGATTCGCACTTGCTTTTCACACATGTGCGGTGCGAAACGCACGCGGGTCGCGGGTTTGCGAGCTTGCTGGCGTGAGCTTGGCTACTGTCCAATCTTAACGTTTTAATTTCCATAATTTCCTAACGGATTTAATCAAAAAATTAATGATGAAAATATTATTAACGTTTTTAAAATTAATGTAATTAATTCGAATTAATATTCATCTCAAAATTTTGGCTATAAAAGAAAATCATTCTTCTCCATTTCAACTTACACCAGAGCAGGCTACTATCCCTAGCTCTTTTCCCCTCTTCTCGCTTTGTTGTGCACACTTGTATGTTTATTTCCCTTCTTCTTCTATCTAAATTGTTGTTAAGTCCTAGAGGGTGAATTGATTTGTGCTAATTCAATTCATAACAGACAGTTTTATCCTGGACACATCTTCTCAGTTGGGGTACAGCATCTCTCATTCTTGAGGATTACCCGAGAACTATTGTGTTAAGGAAAATTTGCTGAGTAGGTGGCTCTGTCCAGTTTGTGCATCAACATCAGAGTGTTCATATTTTTCTAACGTTAACAGATTCTTTTTATGTTTAGTTATTCCATTGTTGCAGAAACAACAATCTTAACACAATAGTTTTATTACTTCTGTTTCAATGGCCAAGAGTGATGTTGACAGACCTCAGAAGTTCTCTGGGAAAGACTTCAAAAGATGGCAATCAAAAATGTTATTTTTCCTGAGTTATCATATGTTGGATGAATTAATTCTGAAGCCTTTTGATGAAAACTTGAATGAACCGGAAAATGAAGGAGAGTTAGAAGGTTGGAGTAGACAGAACTATATGGCCAAAAACCATATAACTGTTTATAAGATGCTTTGTATGACTTCTATAATGCAAAAGAAAACATTTGATTTATGGGCTGCCTTAGAAGCTAAGTATGAAGCGGAAACTGCTGGTGGTAAGAAGTTTTTAGTTGCTCGGTTCCTGGAATACAAAATGGTTAATGACAAATCGGTGGTAGAACAATTTCTAGAACTTCAGCAAATTATTAAAGAAATTATTGCTGAAGGTATGGTGATTGATGAAACATTTCAAGTGTCTGCTGTGATTGAGAAATTACCTTCTTCATGGGCTGAATACAAACGAAGACTGAGGCATGAAACTGGTGAAGTCAGTATGGTAGAATTGGGTAAGAAGATTCAAGTGGAAGAATTGATGTGTTCAAAAGACAAAAATGTATCTTCTGCAAGGGACATGTCCAACAAAGCTCATGTCAGCGAACACAAATCTTCCGCAAGTCTGGACCACAGCAAACGTAAGCCTGGACTGCACAGAAAAGGTACTTTCCCGAAACCAAAATCTGGCATTGGTAAAATTAAAGGTGCATGTTATGTTTGTGGTATTCCTGTCCATATGGCAATACACTGTAGGAAGCGTAAAGAATTTAATAATAATAAGAAGCCCAATGCAAATTTAGTTGAAACAAACAAGAACGAGTTTTCTGGCACGGTGTCTGAAGTAAATCTGGTCACCAATGTGAGAGATTGGTTGGTAGACTCTGGTGCTACCAAGCATGTCTGCGGAAACAAAGATATGTTCACCTCCTATCAGAAGGTAGGGGAAAGAGAAAAACTTTATATGGGTAACTCGTCCGCAGTACAGGTTGCGGGAAAAGGAAAAGTTGGGCTGAAGCTCACTTCGGGAAAAACTCTCACATTGAATGAAGTTCTACATGTTCCGGAAATCTGCAAGAATCTTGTATCTAGTGGTGTGTTAGATGATAAGGGATTTAAACTTGTATTTGAATCTGGGAAAGTTATTATAACTAAGGGTAAAGATTATGTAGGAAAGGGCTATAAGACTGATGGTTTATATAAATTGATTGTAACCTCTATTGAAATGAATAAAAATGATTCTTCTTATGTTTATGTGTCGTTGAATGTTTGGCATGGTAGACTTGGTCATGTAAACTATAAATCAATGAATAAACTGGCTAGCATAGGCTGCATACCAAAATTTATTTTCGATAATGAACATAAATGTGAAATATGCGTAGAATCAAAATATGCTAAAAAGTCTTATAAGAAAAATATTCTGAGAAATTTTAAACCCTTAGAATTAATTCACACAGACCTAGTTGACATGAAATCAGTTCAAACTAGAGGTGGTAAAAAATGGTTTGTCACATTTATAGATGATTGTACGAGGTACTGTCATATTTATTTATTAAAGGTAAGGATAGAAGCCTTTAAAATTTATAAACTAGAAGTTGAAAACCAAATGAGTACTACCATTAAAACTGTTAGGTCTGACCGTGGCGGTGAGTATGTAATCCCTATAGGAGATTTTTGCATGGAACATGGCATTATTCATGAAGTAACCCCTTCTTATTCACCACGATCTAATAGTGTGGCTGAACGGAAAAACCGAACCCTTAAGGAGATGATGAATGCCATGTTAATTAGTTCAGGACTACCTGCGAACTTGTGGGGGGAGGTCGTCCTCTCATCTTGCTATGTCCTGAACAGAGTACCTTTTAAAGGATCAGACAAAACTCCATATGAGTTATGGAAAGGTAGGCAACCTTCTTATGCATACTTCAAAGTGTG
>JAJJMC010019642.1:14043212-14105690 GCA_023531435.1 Papaver californicum
TATATTAGTCATTGAGGTATTTGATATGCTTGATTCGTTTGTGTTTGTGCTTACCTGTATAATATTTTTTTTTATTTCATCTTATAGAAGGACCTAGCATTCGGGGTTAGGGTTGAAAGATCATTATCCATTATTGACATATTTTTCGTCTCTTAAGTTTGACGAGCTTGTTCTTGTTGAGATCATATATTTCTTAAAAAAGTTTTTTTTTTGTGATGTTGTAAGATAGTCAATATGTTTAGATGATGCATCACTTATGATTGAATCTTGTGATGATCAGATATGTGGTATGCTTTGTGGTGAGGTTGTCTTTGATGTCCTTATTTCTTATCCTAGTATGTGCCTAGCGTTTTCCAAACAAAGTTGAAATTATGGAAGGACTGTTAAACAACGATCTAAGCTATCGGTGGCTCTCGGAAGGGACAAGTTGTGATTGGTGTTACATTGGGGTTGTCAAACAATGATTTAGGTTGTCGGTAGTTCTCCGAAGGGACTTGAATTGAAATTAATGTTACATTCGGATTGTCAAAAAAGTTTCCAATTGGAGTTGTCAAACACGATCGCAACGCTTGAAGATGGATTTTAGTTAAAACAAGGAACTTTAGTTGCAATTTGATGTCATATTTTGTTCTTCTCCGTATCATCCTCTTTAACAACTTTGATTTTCAGTTACAACAACATTATCTTTTATTATAAGTTCATAATCATGCATAAAAAATTATTCATTTTTATTTTTTTTATAAATATTTATTTCTCAATCATTGTTATAGAAAAATATATCGAAAAACTAAATACAATCATATTTAGACAATTTACGCTGATTCTCATAATCCGAATCTCTATTTTTTAATGAACCTCAACAAAATACTTAATAAATCTATTCACTTCTTTCTTTTCTGATGGTACTCATTCTACTTTAACATTCGATACTAGTATGCTTACGAGGATTTACATGACACATCTCTACAAATTTTCAACTTTTGGCCTAAACTCTTCTCCATATATAGTTTTCGCGAACTGAAATGGTTAACCAACACCAAATATACGGCTTAGCTAACTGCTATAAATAAACAATATAGTATTCCCATCACCGGATTGTAGAGATAAGTGACAACTAATGCACCCCGCTTGCTCTAAGAAGTCACTACACTCAATCCGTACTCCATAGTCCATCCATAGGTCTTGTTCTAAATAAAATAGAAATCTCGTAGAGCCTTGAATAGCACATTAATGTCAAACAATATAAATGACCGACAAAAGACAAAAGTACATAGTTTACTAAACTTCTGACATAAACTAGTTTCGTAACTAAATTACCTAAATTTTCACTTTACTGAGATTTGATAGAAAAGTAGAAAACCCTAAATTTAACAAACTTTCCGCAAATAAAATCACATCCATAAAATTATATCGAATGGTTTCCCCTTATAGTTAGGGTTAATAGTAAATTTAATCCCACATGTTTTCCTCTTTTTCTGCCCTAATTACTAGTCACTAATCACTCAGAGGCTCTAATTAGTCTCTTATTTCCCTCCTTAATTTTCTCTTTCTAGAAACCAAAAACAACACGGTTTTCTCTGGTTTTCTTTTGACTAAACATACACACTCTCTCTCTTTCTCATCAATTTCAGCAAAATTAATCAGAAAGATTCAAGTTTTGATCAAAATTACTAATCAAATTTGGGCATTTTTCTCAAGAAATCTCAAATTATTTTTCAAAAAGAGAGAAATTTTGGTTTTTAATGGAGTTTTTCCCTCTCCGTAAGAGAGAAATAAGAAGGAGAATGAAGAAGAAATCATCATTACAAACATTGAAATCGATAAAGATTGTTCATTTGTAATAACAAATGCCGTATCTGAAAAAACCCAGAAATTTTTTATACTGGAAGAAAAAGAGATCTAATCGAACAAAATCGATTTGTTCTTCCTCTCCTCCTTGTCATTCTAATTATTTTCTTCCTGGATCTGATGGTGATCCTTGTAGGTATTCCCGAGGAATGTAATAAGAATAGTAGTAATAGAATTAGGGTTGATTTAGTTTCATTGAATAGAAGAAGAAGAAGACGAGGATGCAGCTTCATTTATCTCCTAGCATGAAAACTATAACAATATCGACAAACAATCATAGTAATAACAATAATGGAGGCATTTTGGACTTGATGAAGATCAAAGTAGCAGCTCGTCACGTTTCTTATAGAACTCTATTTCATACTGTACTCATTTTAGCTTTTTTATTACCTTTCGTTTTCATTCTCACTGCTGTCGTCACCCTTGAAGGCGTCAATAACTGCTCCTCCCTTAGTAAGATCATTTCCTACCTTACTTTTTCTCTCTTGTTATTTCGTTTGCATTACTTGTTTGAGCTGTTTGAATTTTAAGCTTAGGCTATTATGGGTTTGTTGAGATTCTTGATAATAACTAATGGATCTACTAGGGCTATTATTAGTTTTCATTTATGAATGTAAATCTGAACTGATTGTGTTTGGTGTAGCTTAATTAACAATGCCGACCCAGGGGCTTGAAACAGCATTGTTTTTTTCATTTGATTGGTTTCTATCGTGTTCTTTCTTTTTATAAGTAATGTGAATAAGAGTTGCCAGTTTTTGTTTATTTTGCATTGCGGGATTAGGCATGGGATCACTGTCTATGAGTAAGTTGATGCATAATACACCAAGCTGATAAAATTGATCTGGTAAACAAGATGCCAGGTTCGAGAACTGGTGTATTTGTTTTGAACTTTGTATGGTACTTCCTGTGAGTTACGGTATCCGTTAAAATGGAGAGTAACCCAGAACCAGTATGACTTCTGTGAACTTTTGAATGCTAAAATTAGAATCAGGCACCACATGTTTTCCATCATGATCTTTCCTTTTTTTAAACTCAATTTGAGGGGTTATCAAATGGTGTGTTATTGTTGATTGTTCTAGTATTTCTAGATTACATGAAATTCTTGTATTATGTATGCCTCATTTTGTGGATCTTCTAAGAACTTTTCTTTTGGTATGATTCTTTGGTGATTTTGAGTTTCTTCGTTGTGTTGCTTTGTAAAGAAATACTATATGATTGGTTAGCTGATGAAGCTATCACATGATCTCATTGGATCTTTTGTTATGTTCAGATTGTTTGGGAAGGCGATTGGGTCCTAGGCTTCTTGGTAGGGAAGACGATTCAGTGGTAAAGTTTCGTAGACATTGTTTATTTGGTTCGACTGTTAGTTCATTATTAGCTGGAGCAGTAGATATGAATGTTAATGATAGAACTGTTAATTCTGTTACTAAAAAGAACTCACATTGTTGTTATTATTCTCAGAGGCTGGTTAAAGATCTACACAAGATTCTCAGCCAAGTTAATTTGAATAAAATCCCAGATGACCTCAAGTTGCCGAAGTCATTTAGTGCTCTTGTTTCTGAAATGAAGAACAGCCAGTATGACGCCAAGACGTTTGGTATCAAATTAAGGGCAATGGTAGGTTTCTGGGATACTTAAATAGCCCTTTAAATTCTGTGACTTTGAGGGTATCCGATAAGTAGAGGTCCCTCTGGTATTGCCCATTGTAAACTCATAACTGCTTTCTGCTTGTACTAATGCTAAGTTGTGTATGCAGATGGAGAAATCGGATATTGAGATCAGGGCATCCAAATTTGCGGAGCTAATGAATAAGCATTTTGCAGCGAGCGCTATTCCAAAAGGCCTACACTGTCTCTCTCTGCGCTTGACCGATGAATACTCCTCAAACGCCCACGCCCGCAAGCAGCTGCCATCTCCAGAGTTGCTTCCTTTGCTCTATGACAACTCCTTCTACCACTTTGTTGTGTCTACTGATAACATCTTGGCTGCTTCTGTTGTGGTTACTTCCATGGTTCAGTCGTTTCTCAGGCCAGACAAAATTATCTTTCATGTCATCACTGACAAGAAAACATATGCTGGGATGCATTCATGGTTTGCATTGAACCCTCTCTCTCCTGCCATTGTTGAAGTGAAAGGTGTTCACCAATTTGATTGGTTAACAAGAGAAAATGTACCCGTACTTGAAGCTGTTGAGAATCAACATGGCATCAGAAATTATTACCATGGAAATCATGTTGTGGGAGCTAATCTCAGTGAGACGACTCCGCAGAATTTTGCTTCGAAGTTGCAGGCGAGAAGTCCAAAGTACATTTCATTACTCAACCATCTCCGCATATATCTTCCAGAGGTAAACCATTGGATCATATGTTCTACTCTTGTATACATAATGGGACATATAAAAATGCTGTTAAGCTGGGAAACTTAGGGATCCTAATAAAATATAGAGGTTAGAGGAGAAAACTAAAGTTCTTGTCAAATGCATTATGCATGTATATTAGGGGGTTTCAGTTTTTCAGCTGAGCAGGCTTAAATGTCTGTAATGGGTGCTACAACAGTCCTTTTCCAAAGTAGCACTGAATGACTGATCACTTTAATGTATGTGCACAGCTCTTCCCGCACCTCGACAAGGTGGTTTTTCTAGATGATGATGTTGTAGTTCAGCGTGATCTGTCACCTCTATGGAATATTGATCTTGGTGGCAAAGTTAATGGGGCTGTACAAACCTGTGAGGGGGACGATGAGTGGGTGATGTCGAAGCGGTTTAAGAACTACTTCAACTTTTCTCATCCTTTGATAGCAAAGAATCTAAACCCGGACGACTGTGCATGGGCATACGGGATGAATGTCTTTGACCTTCGAGCATGGAGGAAGACGAATATTAGGGAGACATATCATTCATGGTTGAAAGAGGTAAGGTCTCAAATAACTTTCCACGCCTGAAAGTTGTGTTTTCTGCTTTCTGTTTTGTTTTGGTTGTGGTGGTGGTAGGCAATTGAAATGATAGTCTTAAATGGCAAATTAAAAGTCCATAAACTGAGTTGGAACATTTCACTTTGTCAAGATTGAGGACTATATTTAGAAAACAAGGTGACCAAAACCACACGTACTTGTAGAACACTATCTGCTTAAACTAAACATCAGTGCAAAATCTGATGAGTTAAATCTTGACAAACTTATCCTACTCAGCGTCGGAGTAGTCTTGTATAAGACAGTAGATATGTTTCATCTCTTGATGCCCACTTTTTTTTTCCTGTTTTTTTCTTATATGGTGCAGAATCTGAGGTCAAACTTGAGACTGTGGAAGCTTGGGACACTACCACCAGCTCTAATCGCCTTCAGAGATCAGGTTCAGCCAATTGATCCAACTTGGCACATGCTAGGCTTAGGCTACCAGAGTAAAACCAACATTGAATCTGTGAAGAAAGCTGCTGTTATTCACTACAATGGCCAATGTAAACCATGGCTAGAAATTGGATTCGAGCATCTCCGGCCTTTTTGGACTAGGTATGTTAACTACAGCAACGATTTTGTAAGGAACTGTCACATCTTGGAGTAGTGGTAGATCAACTGGAGGATAAAGAGAACAAGAACATATCGGTTTGGTGACAGAAAATTATATACATGAATGGGTTACCATTAAATTTTGCGGCTCAATTTGCAAAATGAACTGGAGAAGGGAATGTGGTATTTTCCATGTCGGCAACACCAGTCAGAGAATAATTCTTTCGATTTGTAACATAGCAATCAGAGCCAGCCCAAGGTTACTAGCAACCATTGTGTTGCTCGGCCCCTATTTTTTGAGAGCACCCAATTTCTTTCTCATTTTTTGTTTTTTGTACTTTCTTAGCCATGTAGAGGATCCAAGGGCAGAATTTTTATGAGGTAGATTTCCTCGTTTTGTATACTATATATCCTCATGAATTCATTTGACATTTTCCACAAACTTGCAGAAAACTTGTGTATATTGTAAAAATTATGCCAGCACTGGTAGTCTGTCTCCTTTACCATGTCGGTCATGTGTTATTCAGCTGAAAAGAGTGGTAAAATTCCCTTACACAAAGATCCATTCTCTTTGCGTCTTTTGAATGTTATAATCTAGTTGTCCCTGACTGTACATTTTGCTTATAGACTATTCTTACCATATACATAATAGCTGAAGGTTTTGTCATGTTCCCGCGGAGTTTAGTGACATTGGAGGAATGGTTGTTTTTTTTTCTAATAGAGAACAAGCATAAACCAATGGAATTTTCTCTGTTTTGTTTCTTGGCATTGGAGGAGATGACAAGAACGGATTTGTTTGCGACTTTAACAGCGGCATCTCATTGTTTTGGAGGATCATTTCTCCCGACTTCTACAATGATGCCCAATGCTTAGATTCTTGAGCCGGAAGAAGATCCCTATGTCATTATACAAGTAAGAATGAATTCCTCTCTTTAAATACCTTTTCTAGTGTTTCCATTAGTTTTCCTTAATACTCACTTGATGAATTTCAGGGTTTTTACACGTTCTTAGACAATACTAATTAAGGGTTGAGTGTAATATCTGTTGCTCTTTTATAGATATTTGTTCTTCTCTACTACCCATGGAGAGTTTGGTGAAGCTTCAAGTTTCAGTTTATTTAATAGAGAACTTAATTAACTGTTTTCTTCTCTTTTATTGAGCTATTTTTTATGGATTTCTCAGGCTTTATCTGTGGAAGTTCAACTTCAAACTTTCTCATTTTTTGCAGGACAACCGAGTTCTGAGTTTTCACATAAACTCAATTAAGGTAACCGGGTTTCTTTTTTGATCTTGGTTAGCGAGTACCTAATTTGAAGATCTTGGGTAAATTGGTACAGAAGACTTCGGCTTTGTTATTTTGGAAATGTCAGAAGCACAGGATCAGTTAGAGATCAAGTTTCGATTGAACGATGGGTCAGATATTGGTCCTAAAATCTTCTCATCTGCTACTAGTGTTTGAACTTTGAAGGAAAGCATCCTTGCACAATGGCCTAAAGGTTGGTTGTCAGTCACTTAAAATTTTTTTCTCCTTACATTTTGTTTTTTGTGTCTCACTACATATATTTGCATTATATACAACCAGTTGGTAGAAAATCATAGTGGACCGCTGTTGCCTTCTTTTGCTTTCTATTGTAATTGCCTACTTCAATGGTTCACTCATCCAGATCATTTATATGACTGCTAATTCTTTTTGTTACACCAGGGAAGGAGAATGGTCCGAGAACAGTGAAAGATGTTAAGTTAATAAGTGCTGGTAAGATATTGGAGAACAGTAGAACATTAGAAGAGTGCAAGAGCCCAATATGCGGTCTAACCGGAGAAGTTACAACCATGCATGTTGTTGTCCAACCCCAACACACTCAAGGAGGTAAATTTTTAGTCCAGAGCAATTCAATTTTAGTTCTCGAATAGTCGATGGCCAATTTGTTCTCGCTAGTTTCATATTTAGATCTTTATGACATTTATTTTGGAAATATATTTTCTTTTTTGTGATTCATATTTAGATCTTTATGACATTTATTTTAGAAATATATTTTCTTTTTTGTGATTAAACAGAAAAGAGATCATCAGATCAACTGCAGAACAGATGTGTTTGTGTTATCTTGTAATTTGCAATTGGAAATGTATGAAGAAGCATGGAGTATTCCATAGGTGAAGTTCACTAGCCACCTATCGATCAATAAAATTCGTTTCTTTTGGCTCTTGAAGGACTAATTAATACTCCTTCCGTTTTCAGGAAAAGAATTATTTTTTCTATTTGCACAATTGTTAAGATAAGGATGAGAGAGAGTAGCTTTTTAAATTTATTTCCAGATTTACTCTCAATAAAAAATTTAATACCACATATATCTTCTTCCAAACTTTCAAAACTTACTGAATCTGACGTGAAATAAACAGATTCAAAACTTTCAAAACTTACTGAAACAATAGATATTCAAACCCTTCCCTCAATTTATAGATATGTATATGTAAGTTTAAAAATCTATCAAATTTGATTTCAATCAGAATGATCAAAATCAGATTCACTTTTAATGATATTGATCAAAACAGAAACAAAGTTTATTTTCAATCATATTGATCAACACGGAAACAAAGGTTATTTTCAATCAAAACAGGCACAAAAGTTCATTATCTTCTGAGAATCACATAATTTCTCTCTTTACTCCTCAATTTCTGATGATCACTACCGTGACTTGCATCTTCACTTTCAATCAAAATCAAATTGATCACAGGTTATCTTCAATCTAAGAATCATAATATATGAAATCACAGAATTTCTCTATGTACTCCTCAACTTGCTGTAGCCAAATCTTGATTTGCATCTTGAATATCAACATCTGAAATCAACAGAGTAAAGAAATCTCAAGCTAGAATAAAATCAATATGGATCTGAGATTCTCAAAGGAAAAATTAGCTTGAAATTGAGAATAAACACCATAACTTCTAAGGTAAATCTAAAACATTACCTACTTGAATCATTACTTGAAATTTACTGTACTAAAGTAACTAAAATATTTCATGCACTTCATTGTTGAGAATGATTCTAGAGTACAATTTCAGATTTGCCTCTTATTCTAGAGTATCATTTCCAATTAGAAGTAAGATTTTTTTTTATTCTAACATTAGGGGTCTTTTTAAATGGAGTATAAAATTCTCTGAACCAGAGGCATACCTTTTACAATTAGAAGTATACGTTCTCAACTACAGTAGTTGAGACACTTTTAGTGGTGGGAATGTTATCCATCTGCATATGAGAACACAACCTTCCGTGCAAGAGAATTTTTAGAGAGAATGTTAAACTAAACAGTAGAGACATAGTAATGGCCTGGTATTACTTAGTCATCAAATGTCTATGTTGTCTAAAACTCAAAATCCTTTTAAGGTGGAGAAATTTCAACTTTATTGCTTAGTTATCATATCTCACGGTAGTTTTAACACCACAAATATTCCGAAGTTGGTAAACATCGTGTCCAATAACATTTAACAACTACTTCAAGAGAATCAAATAAGTCTCTACCAGTTCTACAAAGTGTTGAAGATATTTCAGACACAAACCATGAAAATTTTCGAGTCTGGGTCACGTTCCATACAAAAAGTATGTTCACCTATTTTTTAGAATGGATACCTTTGATTAGAGGTAAACTCGAATAACATCAGTATACTGACTGAATAATACTCCGCATAACAAAATTTAGGTAAGAGCTTAAAGCAGAGTCATCAACAACACCCATAAGAAAACAATTAAAATGGGAACATCAATTTGTTCCACACGACTTTTAGCAAGTAAACATATTGACTAAGATAAGTACATAACATAAAAATAGAATGACTAAGAGTGCAGTCTAGGAATAAATGGGAACACCAAAGAGCTTTGCTTACCTGGTTCTCTACAGTTAGTGTGTACAACTACTATAGATGTGAAGTCCTTTCTATTTGCATATTCAACAATCTGCGGGACAAAGAATGGTGTAACCATGTGATTTTGAATGTTTTTTTTTTATTAAATGCTTTCTATTTGTAATTACTTAACAATCACAATTCATAATTATTTTTAGAATACATTTTGTAAATAGTTATACCTTATGATCTTACAACTTCCAAAGTAACAACAAATTTGTATCGACTCTTCGAAGTTTCCGTTCTCACTCCAGTAGATCATACCGAGTAGTTTTACCTTCCACTTAACCCCTAGAGTTTGAGCTAAAAGCTAAAAGATAAAAAAATAGACATGAAAAGACTAAATAAATAAGGAAACCATAAAGTATAATTATTATTTTTAATGTCAAAAACTGGACAGGGGAGTACCTGGCCCTTGTGCTTTGTAAGGGAGATGTCAAACCGCTCTTGTACATCCCTGTAAGTGGGGTCTTTCTTAACCTCTTTAGTTTTGGGCTAACCAAAAAGAAACTGTGGATGATGTTAGAAGTTCCTGGTTAATAAGGTTTCTATTTCAGTTTCCTAGTTCAGCAGGGTTTATGTTTACTGGAAAAGATGAAATGAAATCTTGTTATTGGTTTCTAATCAATGTAGAATTGTATGATAAAATCACTTAATGGATAGAAAACTGATGGCGCCATGGAATCAACGAAAGGGAAAAAAAGGAAAAAGTATATAAACAAACTATAAACGCGATTTTTCTAGCGAATAAAGCATTGAATTATTCTACACAAAATGTAACATGCAAATTACCTGGAGAAACTCAATAAGTAGATTATTGCTTGCAAGATATCTCTCAACAGATAAAGCAGTTACACATCATGTTTCAGCTGCAGTTATGGCTTGCCTCCATTCATGATGCTACACAAACAAAAACTAAAAAATGCGTAAAAATGCCTTGAAAAGTATATGCCCGCTTCCAACATATCAAATTATAACGATGTCTGGTCCACAACAAATTATAATATGATAGATAGATAACATCCGTTGGAACTTGCTAATGGGTAGTCAGTTATAATATGATAGTGAATAAGATTCAGTGATTTCAAATCTAATGATCGATTGTCGATAGAAATTACAGCTTGAGATATAAATTAAATTTCAGTATTAAACCCTAGAAAATTTGGCCAAAATATTTTTTTAGATATTTTTAAAAAATTTCATCTCAAATAAAAGATTAAGAAGAGATGATAATAGATATATGATTTGATCATAATCTGGATAAGATAATCGATATGGAATTGGTGAGATTAGGTTTTCAAAACCATAAAAAATTTGTGAAATAGGTTTCAAATCGAAGATTCAGCAGTTGTAATTGAATAAAAATGATTATGATAGATAAAATTTGTCTTTCAACTTAATTTTGTTGATATATCTGTAGATTCAAGTGTTAATGATAAATTTCATCGACTTTTCGCTACCAACTTAGAAAATTTCTTCAAGAACATAAAATATTGATGTTGAAGTTAGCCTTGCATGGTGACTTTTACGGAATCGAGTGATGAACGAAACTCAGACTTGGTTTTGAATGATGATTCGGGGAGGAGAAAAAATGAAATGAAAGAGTATGTGTAAAATGAAGAAGATGACGGAATATGTGTAAAATGAAGGAAACTTTAGAAGAAGGATGGTTTTGGAAGTTTTCTATTAAAAATGAAATTAACTCTTTTGCTGGAACAAAATTTAAAGAGAAAGTAGCCTTTTTCATGAACGGGGGAGTATAACATTTGGTTACTCTTTGAATGATTTGCAGATGAATAAGAAATCCCTTTTTATCGTTTCGACGTTTTATAAAGTTTGCAACACAAATCCAACTCATCAAATGTGCTTATATTATTTCTGTTATGTCCTTGGAAAGTTGTTGTTACATGTACATTTTGTATTTGTTATTCTTACATTAATTAGACATGCATTCATATCATCGTGTTGAGTTCATTAATTCCCATTCCAAGCAATGTACTACACTTTCAAGCATTCGAGTTCAAACCCAAATTCTTAGAGAAAAGACAGTAGGAGTTCTCAAATATGCACATTTGATGGTTCATGTGGATGGGCAATTTTTGTTTTTCACAGTGGGAAAAATGTTTCTCGGAGATAATTGAACCGATAGGCCAAGTTTTATTTACAACGACTACATTTTTAACCGTTACCAACGGCTTTATCTCCATTCTCCCTATATAAATCTACCCCCTTTAATAACTAACATACATAACTGATATTTATTGTCTATTTTTACAAAAATTCATCTAATTTTTTAATATATTACTTGTTTTCAATTTTTGTAATCACTTTTTTTATGGATCATAATTTGGAAATGAGGAGGAAATCTATACAAATACGTTAATCTTTCTCCAACAATAACAAGTGTATATGCAACAGTTGGATCAAATGGATGAAGATTTAGACGATGAGAGAAGGATCATCAACACTATGATACAATTATACACATAGTACATACCCCGAGCTCCACAACCAAGAGCAGTATTATCAATAATATATATGTGGAGATTTCGAGAAGAATGCCACCAACAAATGATATGTGATTATTTTGTAGACGGATGTGTTTACTTTGATGAAGATTTCCAATGCCGTTTCCGCAATGCCACGCCACCTGGTCGTTAAGATTATTGAAGAGCTTTGTCGGGTAAACCCTAAATTCAATTATTAATTTAATGCACACAACGTAATGGAACATAGTCCTGAATAAAAAGTCACTGATATCCTAAGGATTTTATCTTATGGATGTCCAGATGCCCGAGATGGGTACATTCGTATGACCGAATCAACTGCATACGAGAATATCAAAATGTTTTGTGAAACCGTAGTCAACCATTTTAGTCCACGTTTTTTTACAACAACCAACGCAAGATGATGTCGGTCATTGTGCCCAAAAAAATGCTTCGTTATATTTACACTATTGTAACCCAAGATTTCCCGCTGTGACCAAACAAAAAATTCCACGTAACAAGATTTTAAATTGCAACAAAAATCTATCACATTACCAAATTTTTAACATGAGTACATGACAATAAACGGATTTTTTCGTCAATATCTGGCATGTGGTTCAAAATTTATTTCAGAATCCAAAATATGACTAATGGCCAAATATTTACCTTGTTTTCCAAAAAAATCTTCTTGGCTTTTTAACTGTTATATCGTTGTAAATTTTTGTTTGTCATGTTACGATAAATTTACATCGTGGCCCAAAATATACCATGATTCAGAGTTCACTTAGCATACTAATGACTTGAAATATACTTCATGGTTTTAAATATCCTTATGACCCAAAATTTATTATGACTTACAATGTATCCAGCAAGCTAAAGTTTGCCTTAGTACCTCAAGTTCTACTTCATGACTCAAATATTCCATTATGATTTGGGGCTGAGATTTGCCACATAATCCAAAATTTGTTATATGAGTTAAAATCTCTAACAATATGGGCTCAAATATGGCTCATAGCCCCAAAACTGTCATATGATCCACCATCTTCATTGCAAAACTAAAATCTGATCCAATATTTAAAACAATATTTTTTGGACCTTTTTATTTTTGGGGGACCATTATTATAAAAAAATATAAGGTTATTATAAATTAAAGTTGAAAACCCATTATCCGTATATTTATATCGATGGCTAAAATATCTTTATATTACTAGGGTTAAAATTTAATATTAGTAGACTAGTTAGGTTGTTAATAATTATATTAGATTAAGAAAATTAAATTTAAGTATTGGAGTTAGTTTTTGAAGATAAAAGTTTATTTGACACCGAAATAAAACCAGATAAGTCAGAAAAAATATTCCTAGCCGAACTTCAGTTTGACTCTCATATACAAAAAATATATTGAAAGTGGGTTTAAGTTCAACTAGGTTTTTTTTTGAGGTTTTCTAGCCAAACTTGGGTTAAAAAATTTCCTAGCAAAATCTCAATCTATTTTTCGCATACGAAGAACAACATTGAGGTTCGGCTAGGTTGGGAAAAAAATCCTAGTCAAACCCAACACCGAGATTACAAAAAATCATCTACTTATTTGGATTTCTACTATATTTATCAATCTAAAACTAAAGAAAAAAAGGTGGGGGAGTACAAAATTAAAGTAACTAAGTCTGATTTGATGGACTACTTTTTTATATTCCATGACGATAAAATCGTTGTAAGGTTTGGGACGAAGAAGAAGAAGGAGGAAAATGTAGATCTGATTTAGGGTTTTTTCATTTTGAATTAGATTAGGTTTTTAAATAAAAGGGTAATTTAGTCATGTGTTACCACTAGGACATCCCTTATCTTTATACCATGGATGACATAATCAGAAAATGGTAAAAAAAAAATTAAATTGAAAGGTCCCCGAAAAATTATTCAATATTTACCACTTGATCAGAAGACGACCCATGATCCAAAATTTATTTTGAGTCCTAAAAGATGTCTCATAGTCCAAATTTGTCCCCTGACACAAATTATATGTGGCCTAAATTCTGACTAATGACCCAAAAATCTAATTTGTTAATTAAAATCCGAGTTCTGACCTAAAGTCTGCTTGATGAACCAAAATTTATGACCCGTGACCCAAAATCTAAATTCTAACTCAATTGTTGTAACCTAATTTTGTCTCAATATAATATCGTACAACAAAATCTGCCACATGGCCCTAAAATTTCCATGTGACTCAAAATCTAAATACTGAATAGAAGATTAAAATTATTGGGTGTGACAGTTCGACCTAATCGGTCGGAGGGTGGATTATGTAGTGGATGATTGGGTTGCATCCGACCCACCACCCGTTGATTTGTGAATGGATCGATGCATAAAAAAATGGAAAATTTGCTAGTTGGTCCAGAAAACCCGGTACTAGTTATCATATAGTCCACTGGGAAAAACCAGTTATCTTGAGGTCCAAAATCATTTTGAAAAGTTAAAATTACTATTATGGGCATCATTATTCACGTGTGAACCATCCATGTACTCCACCTCCTCCACATTTCAGTTTCTTATAACCGAATTTTCTGTTTCAGCTTCTTTATTTCGTTTAAAACCTGAAAATCTAGGGCACGAAACCACCTGAAACTGAAAAATCTAGGTTATAGAAACCAAATCGAAAAACCCAGCGCAAACAAAATTATCTAAAATGGTTACCAAAAGGAAAATCGATAGAACAATCAAAGAAACAGTAATTGAAGAACAAGATATTCTTCAATCCCCACCAACAAAATCAAAAAGGAAAAAGAAATCAGATGTTGTTGATTCTCCAACACCATCAAAGAAGAAGAAGAAAGCTTCTCATGTAGATTCTCCACCACCAAAATCAAAAAAGAATAAGACATTGATGTTGTTGATTCTCCAACAACATTGAAGAAGAAGAAGCAAATTGTTGTTGTTGATTGATGTGATTTTAGAATAGTGGTAAAAAGGGTTTGATTCTCAGATTGTGAAGATTCGATTTCTAGACCTAATTTTAATGACTAAAAATAAAGAAGATTAAAGCAAACTTGATTTTAAATTGATGGAAGGAACTAGGGTTAGGGATTCCATATTAACCAATATTTCAAGTGATAAAATCTTACAATTCTTTTATTCGACTTATTCTAAATATTGACAAAGTTAGGTTTTTAAAAGAATAATTGTAAATCGAAAGTATGAGACATCAAAAGTTTGAAACTAAGCATGACCCATCAAAACAAAACACAATTATTTGAGAAAAAAAAATTTTCTTCAATTTAATTCAAAGCAATTAATAATAAAAAAAATTGTAAAAAAAATAGATAAAATAGAAGTTACCACTTTATTATCTGAGAAATAGCTTCTTTCGTCGCCCCAGTGATGGTGATTAGCTCATTGTATTGGAAAAACCCTCAAAAATATATTCCATAGCTCAAAAAGTGCTTACAATGGTGAAATAATAGTAACACAGGAGAACAGAAACGCTTATAAGCGTTACAGAGAGGTGTTCTATGTGTTACAGAAGAAAGAAAAGAAAATAGGAGAAAAGAATGAACTTCAGGTGTTGTTGAAGTAAGACTGCTTCAGTGCCTGTGTTAGCGACAGAAAGCACAACACTTCTCTGATGCCTTATGTTCTTCCTCTTCTCTTTCACCAGCAGAAAACTATTTTTTTCCTGTGAAGTTTTTCTTCGACGCGGCTCTCTCCCCCTCTCTTTCTCATTGATTCTCTCTGGTATTTATAGGGTTAGTTGATAGACACATTTGTGTGTCCATTTTATCTCAATTCTATATTTTGTTAATGCTCAATTTTGTACCAATATGGTGTTTTTATGTATGTGTAGATGTTTTTTGGAAAATAAATATTTCTGGATAAATCGGCTAAAAAATGTTAAAAACACCCCACATCAAAAGTGTTAAAGGCACCCAAGAAATTTTTAAAGGCACCCCTTGGATTTGATAAAGGAACCCAGCAATATGTTAAAGGCACCCACCTTCTTACGTTTGAAATTTAAAAAATGGCGAGAAAATCATATCTCTCGGTTGTGAATCTGTTGCGTGACTTGGAGGAGTTTTAAGACAAGAATAATTGTCTTACCTTATATACATGAGTGTGGGACTCGATTAACAGCAACAAAATCAAAACAGATCACATAAAATATCGGGAATTTCTTATAACAGGAAAGAAAGCTTATCTTTCTCCCTGTTTTGTTCGTATAAAATATTTAGGAGATATGATTCTTATTTAGTATCTATCTAATACAATACAATTGAGGAGTACTTTAAGCTATGTACCAAACTCGTTGTTTTCATTATTTTCATTATTTTTCATTATAAAACTTTGAGCTATGTACCAAACTTTTGAGGGTGTTTTGAGCAAGATGAGCTAAACCCCATCTGCTGAGGTGACGGAGGAAGCCATTGTTTCAATAAAAGTGGTATATTTATATTTTAATTTAATTTTGCAATTACTTTTATGATTATTTGCCTTGGTTGAAAATTGATTTAATGATTTTTGTTAAGCAATTGTGATTTCGTTAGATGGTACATGCTTTGGCCTAGGTTTTAGATGTTCCATGCTTTTGTTATACAATTGTTATTTTGAGAATCTACTTTTGCAACATATTAGAATCACTTTAAAAGTAAAGAATTGCATAATTATAATTATTGAATTGAATCACTTTGATTGGTTAATGGTGAAACCCATAACCTCAGTAATTGTGAATATTATTTTCATCCTTAATCTAAATTTAGTCTTCACAAGTTCGAGCGAACGATACTTTTCTTACCACTACTACAAAACCATCAGTTTTTGGCGCAGCTTCCGGGGACTTGTTTTTAGATTATTTTTTTTAGGTTAATTAGTTTAGTTAGATTTTTTTTTATTTGTTCTATTTTACGTTTTTGGGTATTTTCTTTGTATTACAGGTTTTGGATCAAAAAAAGAAAGAAGTTGGAGCTAAAGATTATATTGATTGATCAAAGACTTGAAATCAAAGAAAAAGCGAAAAAAAAAAATGACAAAAAAATTTAGTTAATTTTTAAATTTTTTTAGGGTTTTTATTTTTAGAAAACTGTATTAGGAAATTCCTATTATTTTTATAATTATTTTAGGTATTTTTCTGTTTTTTTTTTATTTTTGGACTTTGGAGTTGGACTTTGAACTTAATTATTAATTTTTAAACCCTACAGAAGGGTATTTAAATATAAACTGCAACAGGGAAGGACGTCAATTACGATATTGTCTCGGCCGCTCGGGTTCGTACACTAACACAGGAGTTGATGGCCCGAGTCGACTACAACCGATTCATCCCCCGTATGGTACGGGAGGTAAGACTCGATCAACCCACGAATCCCCTGCAAGTGGGTTTACTGTATTCCTTCGTATGCATATATGTTGAGGAATTGAATACGGATTTATTTTCTAGTAAAGGGCAAGGATTGGCCATATAAGATAAGGACTCGGATTTCATCACCGTTTCCTTCTTGCCCGCCTTAGGAACACATTACCTAACGCGAACCTAAACCTAAAATTTGACTAGAAAGAGACCTATAGAGTAACGAGCTTATTGGAAAATCATTTAAAAGGACTGTATTAGTTACTTTGTTAGCCTAACTTAAAGTTCAGGAAGATTATTTTAAGTTGATTAGAGCCGCCTTGTAACCCAAGGAAAAGTTGCCAGAAGGGTTATCAAAGCTCCTCAGAGCTTATCCTGTTTCTATTCGACTTAATCTAATTCGGATCGTTCTGAGAGATTCGCTAAAATTGTAACTAGTTGTCTTTTGGAAGAATAGAAGTTGGTCTAGAAACAATCTAAGTGGAGTCATCATGCTTTTTGTTTGCTAGATTCAGTAGGTTTGATTTGGTTGGGTCGGCCTTGTTTGTGTATGTATAAAACCCCTTCTTGTTATGATTTATTTTCTTAGATTTTTTGTAAATTTATTAAGAAATTTTTGTTAGATAATGTCGAGCTGGTATTACAATAAATATCCGACTGAGTTTCAAAACAGGCATTACCCTTATTATGACCATAATGTGGATAGTACTTGAGACCACTACCAACCTTCTGAAGGTTATGGTTGATACCATGGAGGCCCCAATTACTATTCGTACGTGCACTAGTCATATGAACGGGAAAACGAGCAAAATTCGAGTTCTTTGTCTTGAACTCTGAAGTATAGACTCCGAGATATGATGACAACTATCATGTTATTTCTAACACCTGAACTATGTCCTTTTATGAATAGACCTTTTAACTGGGCACACCAATTCCTATAGAAAAAGAGCTAAGTTTCCATCTACCTAGAATGGTTTGTGTCATCCTGAATTGTTCAAAAGCTTCTAGAATTTGGAGTTTTTATTCTTGCACTAAAAAGTTTCTCCCTTACCCCCAAACTTAAATATGGCATTGTCCTCAAGTTCTAAAGATGAATGATTAAAAGCATGAACAAGGAGAAATTGTTACCAATCGAAGGAAAGGAGTTAAGGAAAGATATTACCGTGTCGCATGAACATGGGTTACCTCCCAAGAAGTGCTAAGTTTAAATTCTTCAGCCATACTAAGAAAGAATTAGTCACCTCATAAAATCATATAGCAATAGTCGGAACAACTGTGGGTCATCTGAATCAAATAACGCTATCCAAAATAGAAGGAAACTGCAGCAGGCCCAGAAAGTGAAAAAACAAAGTACAACCTTGTCCATATCTAGTTTCTTGTTTAAGACAACTACCTCTAGTTGAGGTTCAGGTTCAGGATCTATAAAAGGGTATAGATAAAATATTTTCATGGGCTGGATTTCCTCGTAGGCAGGATCAACAGGATCAGGTTGTAGAGTTTAGAATAGCTCATCTAAGAACTTAGAAGCACATAATAATAAACTGAATAATTGTGGATCCTCAAAGTCAATCAGATTGGACTCACACATTTGACTACTATGAAAATAGTGGTCATTCTTAAGCAAATGTGTCGATTCTAATTCCCTAAAGTAATTAGGCTTAGTCTCAAAACTCAATAACTGACACATTTGAAATTCTAATGTTCCTACATATAGAAGAAAATATTTTGGTGGGAAAACAAAGTCAATCTTGGTATTATTTCCTAGGTAAACCACATCGACCAGAGGATGAGTTTCTAACAACTGAACTTCTTTCTGGACATCATCAGGCTCAGGAAACAGTTCTTGACGATAGTCTCTTAGTATGGTAGAGACACAAACATCAAGTCCCAGGTGAGGGACTTTTAAAAGAGTCAAAGGTAAAGCACAGGGAGATTGATAATCACCCCCAAACTTAGAATTTTGGGTATCTCTAGATAGACTAGTCACAATTTCCCTAATTTCTAGATCATCAGATTCCTGAAAATGGTCAATTGCTTCTTCTGGGTTATAATCAAGTGGTGCATCCTCACTCATATTTAAAATCTCTACGGGTCTATCTTTATTATCTAAGACTATTGTTTCTAAATCGTTGGACTCTAAAACAGTATTTTCAGGATAAACCCGTTCCTCTAAACTATTATTGGCTTCAAAACAAGAAAGTTCTACATCATCTAAATAGTGGTATCTTTAGTCAAATCCTCTTCCTTTTGAATAGGTGAATAATAATTAAAATTATTTGGATCTGAACCAGAAATAATACTATCATCATGAAGCACAATTGGAGTGACAATTTCCTTATCACTCTACCTGTATATTTCAAGTTCTTCATCAACACTATCCTCATCATCATAATAATATGAAGATGTTTGAACCTCGTCTAAATAAGTAGTGTTACCAATTTTATCCTCGTCCTCTTGACTAGGTGAATAATTATCAAGTGTAGCACTATGTTGGAAATTAAGATCATTTTGAGCAATATTATTCTTTGAAAGACTTTCATTCACACTTAATGCAAACCTTTTTGTATTCTCAGTCAACTTCTTGATGGAATTCTGTAGAGAAAAAACTAGATCATAAGTGCTAGATCGCAACTGCTCGTGTGATTCTTCTAGAGGCATAATAAGTTCATTATAAGGATTACTAGGTTGCATCTGCTTTAGGGCATCCCTCCAAGACAAAGAACTCAAATCATCATAGGAAGTACTAGATTGCATCTTCTTTAGGGTATCCCTCCAAGACAAAGAACTAGAATTTTGCTCACTTTCATGTTCATAAGACGGGTGTATGCACGAATAGTAATTGGGATCACCCCGGTATGAGTAATAACCTCCAAAAGGTTGGTGATGATCCCGACTACTATCCACACAATGTTGATAGTATGGATAATGTCTATTTTAAAATTCAGTTGGATATTCATTGTATTGGTCCTCATAATACCAGTTCGACATTTTCTAAAAACTTCCTAATATATTAAAAAAACCTAAGAAAATAAATCATAACATGAAGGGGGTTCTAAACATTCACAAACAAGGCCGACTCAACCAAATCAAACCTATTGAATCTAGCAAACAAAAAGCATGATGGCTCCACTTAGATTGTTTCTAGACCAGCTTCTATTCTTTCGAAAGGAAACTAGTTACAGTTTTAGCAAACCTCTTAGAGCGATCCGAATTAGATTAAGTCGAAGAGAAACATGATAAGTTCTAAGGAGCTTTGATAACCCTGTCTCTTTGGCACTTTTCCTTGGGTTACAAGGCGGCTCTAATCAACTTAAAATAATCTTCCTAAACTTCGAGTTAGGCTAATAAAGTAACCAGTACAGTCCTTTTGAACGAGTTTTAAGTTGATTTTTTCTAGGGATAATAAAGTAACCAGTACAGTCCTTTTGTACTTGGTTTTTAGTTTTATTTCTTGAATTGGATAAATACTTATCAATATATACTTATTTTCATGTTATAGCATCTAGATCTTGCGTACAAGATATGTATATTTATTTGTACTTTGTTCTAAATCTTGAATTGGATCAGTACATAACAATATATACTTTGTTCATTCTATAAATATAAAGCATATATATCAATATATATTTTTCTATATTATAGCATCTAGATCTTGTATACAGGATAAATATATACTGATATGTACTTTGTTCTAATCTTGATTTGGATCAGTATATATCAATGCATACTTTGTTCATGATATAACAGATAGATATCAACATATCAAATATATACTTTGTTCTACATTATAGTACATATTGATATATTATAGGGTTATTGACAGTACGTTCATTATATAGGTAACGTCAAACAAACCACAAAGAAGACAAAGCACCTGCACCTGCTAGGAAAATATACAGAAGTGGTTGGGGATTTTCTCACTAGTTAGAGCAATCAGGGTTGCAAAGCTTGAGTTGAGTGAAGCTCAGTTGAGGATCATTGGTGAGCAATCATATAGGAACCTTTTTTGATGTTTTGGTATACAAATCTTGGTGTAGATCACTGGATGAAGAATGAAACTACGGTGACCAATCTAATACAGTGTTATAAGAGAAGCAAAGCTGCGAATGAGCTCATATTTGAGTTCAAAAGGCATGGAGTTTCACATATTTTGACATCCACTCCTGAAGAAGGTGTTATCTTTGGAATGCCAAGAGTAGGGAAAAGACAACATGAAGATATGATGCTGACATCAAGAGGTGGATATCGAAACAATATTTTCTTCCAAAGGTTCTGTGGTGATGTAGAAACGACTAAAAAGTTAAATAGAGTGAGGATACGAGAAGAAATCTTGAAACTTTTAAGAAAAAAACCAGCAACTAAGAAGAAAACAAATGAAAAATTTGAAGAATCTGAAGAAAAGCAAAGTGACGAAGAACCTGAAGAAAGTGGGAGTGATCAAGAGAATACAAAGAATGAAGAAAATGAACAAGAAGATATTGAAGAAGGAGTGAGGAAAAAAGTGAAGAAGTAAGAGATGTTGAAGACCTTGTAAGGCTTATATGCTTATTCATGTGTATCACATTGTTTTTCATAACAAAAGATGCAAATGCGTTGACTGAAAAATACATTGGTCTTGTGGAGGATCTCGAGGCTGCAAAGAATGTGTCATGGCCAGATTTGATACAATCTTCCTTAGAAAAGTCACTCAATGACAATGTAAATGCAGTCGAGAATATTACCGGATGCCTGAACTATTTATTGGTAAGAATATGTACTAAAAATCTTTTTAGTAGTTTACTCAATGAAAATCATGATTTACTTTTAACTTTGTTTTGGTGATTTTTTTTTTCCAAAATAGATTTGGTATATAGAGCATACCTATTTGCTGTAACCAGAGGAAATAAAGACGATTCCGGGAAAAAAGTTTGTTCCAAGAGCTGTGAAATGGAATTTGACAAACTTATATGCTGCACTCCAAAAAGACATTGATACAACTGAATATGAGGTACGAAAAATATGTACTTATTTACTGCATGTATGATGTTTGTTATCCTACAGTGTATATCAATATGTACTGAAAGTATGATGTTTGTTATCCTACAGTATATAATGATATGTACTGAATATATGATATTTGTTATCCTACATATATATTGATATGTACCTCATGAAAAACCTAGTTTTTATAGTACATATTTCAGAGTGCATATTTTGTTGTTTTGGTACAGTTCCATGAAAAATTCAAGGTTCCGTACACCAATTAAGAAAAGCAATTTCTGAATAAAATCACAAGAAGACTTGCAGAAGAGGAGAGTGAAGCTGAAAAGGTAGAAGAAGGTGATAAAGTACAATATGAGAAGATAAAGAAGAAACTGCAGGGAAGGCAGTGGAGGAAGATGATTGGAAAGCAAGATATGAAGATTTGACAAAGACAATCTTTAAAAAATGGGGCGAAGCGAACACCATGCAACATGAAGATGGACTGCTTGATGCATCAAAGCTTCTACAAATGTTGAATGACATATACATGAAAGCTTCTCCCTTGCAGCCTGAAAATGAAGAAGAGTTTCGAGACTCAATTGACGGGAGTCCCACTCATTTGGGTACTGACCCAACAGGAGAATTCCCATCTCCTACTACTCCAACAGATCCTCTTTTGCAAAATAAAACAGAAGATGAAGTAGTTTTGGTAGATCCATTTGTTCATATTCCAACAGAAGAAGTGTCGCCTGTGACTGCTCCAACAGAAGATGAACAAAATGTTTGAGTGACATCACCGTCAAAAGGGTTCCATTTAATGTTGCATTGTCAACACCACCTTCGGTGCACAAGTTTTATGGTGTTGGTGTTTTTGTTATTAAAACATAGGCTAAATCTGACTTGGAGAAAGATGTCAAAGAGATGCAAGAAAAAAGTAACACACAGGTAAGTAATGCTGACTAGTTTCACTATTTATTACAAATGTGTTTATCAATATAACTGTAAATATCAATATGTACTTGATTACAAATTTGGTTTGTTATTGTCATATAACTGTACATATCAATATGTATTTAACTATCATGAAAAAAAACTCTATGGTTGCAGGATGATTTACCTGGACTTCAACAAGAAGCAGTGAAAATGGTGATTGAAGCTATAGATCAGAGTATTGAAACTATTAAAGGGATGTCGCAGAACCCTGATAAACAAGACATTGAAACCTTGGTCGACAACTTCATGGACATGAAAGTACCTTTTTTACTGAGATGGCGAAGATGGAAGACATTGAAAAGTTCACATTTGAAGAATTTTTGGACTTAGCCATTTCCAGCAAGGGAGTTTATGATGAATAATATTGTGAGACCCCAAATATTTTTTTCGGGTTTAACTAAATCCGATGTGTGTCATAAATGGGTTATCCCTTAGTAGAATTAATATGCTTGATTGGTAGAACATGTGGTGAATAAGACTTCTAGTAAAATGTGTAGTCACGTGTGTCAATTTTATGTACTATCTCCCATGCATTAGAATGAATATACCCTTTTATGGATCATTTTTAGGGCACCAGATGATACGGAGTAGGAGGAGGAGATTTTAGGCAGTAATAAACTTTCACGTTTTCAATGGTGTTTTATCTGCCTGATCGATTAGAAACTAGAATCAAGAAGTTAAGTTTAGTGTTGATAAAGAAATCTCGATTTTCTCTTTCAACCTCATTTTCTTATCAATGGATGCTGGATTCAACCTAATATGTTCACATTTTTGGATCCATTTGGGAGAGAGATTTTGATGGATTAAAGTGCTTTGGTAGGTGCTTGCATGTTCGATTGTGAGATTATTTTTGGAGAACCTAATAAGTTGGCTAAGTTAGAGAAGAAGGAAATCCATTCTCATCGAACTGAGGGTTGTAGAACTTGAATCTTTCAAATTCAAAGGATGGATTCTTCTTCTCTTCTTCTTCTTCCACTCTTCCTCTCTTCTTCTGTTCTTCCTCTGGGTGTGATCGAGAGATGAAAATGGAAGATTTGAGTGAAATGGATGACGATAAATGATTATAAATAGATGTTGAAGGTATTGTTAATATTGATTTAACAAGAGAGGAAGAAGAAATGTAAAATAGAAGAGAGAAATTGTTGCATGCAAATGGAGAGAACAATCGGTGGTGTGATTAGTACATAGAAAATGCGAAAATTCAATAATTATATCTAGAGGAGTTTGATCTCTTCTCACAACCAGTAGACACTTGGGATGTCTTTAAATAATTGATTGACTGAGTGATTAGTTGGTTTTAGTGAAAAGTCCGTAAGGACCTAATTTTGATGTTTTTAGTCGTGGTTAATTTGACAAGGGGATCCATGATGTTTGCCATTGATTAGAATGTGATGCATGAATGAAATTCTCGAATGGATTGAGTTCTAGTAGGAATTGGATTGCTGGGTACCTTGTTAGATTTGAAATGCAGGGGAAGAGCTATATGAGGACCTAAAACAAACATCGGAAAGACACTTCTTGCAAGCGTTAGATTTGCACATCAACTGTTTCTCGAAAGTCCTGAAAGAAGAGAAAATGGGGTAAGATCTCTCATTGCTTTCTTTAAGTATTTCAGTAATGGTATGGGTGGCTATAAAGTAGAATTGTTAAGTTTTCCACGAACTACTCGTAAGCTTGCTGACTTTGTATCTAAATTGATATTAGAATTTTAGGTTTGTTTTGTGGACTTCGATGTTCATTTTATTACTTGGTGTAGAGAAATAATGTGGGTCGTAGAAAGTTGGAGTACTCTTTCCTTTAATTGTCTATGTGTTACATAAAATGAAAATGCATTTTAGTTTCTATCTGTCTGTACACTAAGTGAAATGACAAAAGATTGGATAATGGTTAGATATCATTTGATTAACCAAGTTTTCAGGATGTCCATAGAATTTATTAAGTGTTGTGGCATATATGGATCGAAATGGTAACATTTATACTAGTAGAAGTCATGGATTTTGTAAATTGAACTGAACTTCTCTTAGTGTTTTACTTGTTGTCGTAGCTACCATTCTATTTATACGAATATATATGAATGCCATCGCCGTACTGAATCCGAGTGTTTTGAGCATTTCAAGCTCAGCGTTATGTTGCATATTTGTAAGTTTTGGAACGTTATATACGCAATGGATTTTGTGTTCATATGTCTAGTGCAAAATTATTCATACGTATGCGAATGAAGAAATCTTGTGTTATTGTGCATAATGGTTTATATGTAAGAAAGGCTTAAGAATTGGTATAGATGATGCTACAAAATGAGAATAAAATATAGTCCTTGTATATAGAGAAAGAGGTGAGTGAAAAATAGGATTTGTCTGTTCACATCATGTGATCATTTGAATGGATATGCAAATGTGCATCCTTAATTGTAAGTTAACATGGTGGCTTAGATGTATATGCATAATTGCATATGTAGCGGAACTACTATTTAAAGACTTTAATTTAGTGAAGACAATTGTTGATATGTTTTCATTTTGTTTGTGGCCAAACTCAAATATCTTGAAATAGTATGGTTTGGCTAATGGTGATGCAGTCCCCAATATGAGGGTGGTTGGATTTCCTCTTAAAATGTGAGTAAGTTAGTGTTACTGGTTAAAAGGTTGAATTTGCATTACAGGCACATACGTACTTTGGACTATTTGGTATGTATTCATATTTCTGTAAGATATTTTATAAATGCATTTCTATTTTTGCGTGTATATGTGATGTAGTAATTGTTACATTATTGGTTAAATTCGAATGAGTGTCTTCAACTGTTCAAATATTAAGCATATAAGTGATAAGAATTTCAATGTGGAGTGGTTAAACGTTCTCTAGATTTGTCATGTTTCCCGTGATAGGTACAATTATTTACAGTTCAAACGAAAACAGATTCTGGTATTTGTATTGTTGATTTGAAGTTGTAGGAACAGGTACAAACATAGATGATGGTATTTTGTTCATCAATGGATAGTTGCCAAGGTGATTGTTGGTGATGGGATGTGCTAGGGATAGTTGTTGCTATGCAACTCATACTATCCATAGTATCTAATTTACCGCTACATCTACAGATAGTTACTGTTGATGTAATTTTAAAGTGGTAAATAAAGATTCGTTACTCAGACTTGTGAAGATTGATTTTAAATCTAATTTCTAAAATTAAAAATAAGAAAACTCAAATATTTTTTATAAGGTTGAGAGAAAACTAAGGCTAGGATTCCATTATTTTCCAATTTCAAAGTGATAGGAATTTTAATCATGCAATTAAAACATTTTAATTTGATTCTAAATCATTGCAAAAATAGATTTTCAAAACAACAACTGTATAACAAAAGCATGGAGCATCTAGGGACTATGCCGAGGCATGCACCATCTAACGGAATCACAATTGCTTAAGAAAAATCTTCTAGATCAATTTTTAATCAAGGCAATTAATCATAAATAAATTGCATAAATTAATTAAATACTTACCACATAATTGTTGGAAAAGTAGCTTCCTCCATAGCCTCAAAGATGAAGTTTAGCTCCTCATTGTAATGGCAAAACCCTCAAAAATCGATTTTATAGCTCAAAAATTTCTTACAATGAGAATAGAAGTGCTCACAGTCGGTTATATACAATTATAAGTGTTGTTGTGAACACTTCAGCCCGTAACAGAAAGTATTTTGAATGAATACGCAACAGAAAACTAGATTTCTTTTGCGGTTTGGAATAAAGTACGAAAGACTGTTTAATAAATGACAGTTTCTGGGTGTAACATGCTTCGTGCAGCAGCAGAATTCTCTTGTTTGTCTGTCTACTTATTTCACGATGTTGGCTCCAATTCCGAGCTTCAACCCTTCGATTCTCGCTTCACCAATTCTTCTCCCCCCCTCTGGACACCTCTAAGCTTCCAATTTATACTAATCACCACCAAAAACAACCCAAAAATCCCCTCCAAAACTTCTTCTAATTCTCGCCATTCCTTCCCGTGAAAAATAATTTTCTTTTCTGATTTGTTTTTCTTGCTCCGTTTAGTGATTCTATGATTAGAAGAATATTTAGATCTTTCTTATTTTCTTCTTATTACCCAAATAACTTGATTTCCTAAAACAACTTTGAGAAAGATTTCCAAAATTAAAGCTTGTTACATATTCAAGCTATTTCCTGTTTACGTGAGAATTGTTCCCGCCAACTTTTTTCATTTGAAATTTGGGGTGTGGTTGCCTTTAACCAAAGTGTGGATGACTTAATCCAAGTTGAGGGTGCCTTTAACATTTCTCCAAAAATACCTAAAAAGCAATAAAAAACCATAATAAGTACAAAATGGAATACTAACAATATATAAAATTGATATCAAGTCGGACACAAAAATGTGTCTATCAACTTCCTAGGGTAAGCAGTTCATACTATCTTAGAAATTGTTGCTGCTACGACAAGCAGTTCATACAATTCATACTAGCTAAACCAAAGAATGACGAACTACGGTCGTGCTTGATCCCTTCGAGCTACAGAGAGGGTACGTAGGAAGCCGCTATGCGGTTCAGCACAACTGCATGAGGTTGTTCATATCGTCTAAAAAGGGTTGGTTGCTGCTTGGAAGTTCATGCCATCCATTTGGAGATGATTGTAATCTTGGCAGTAAGAGGTAGTTGCAGTACTGGCTGTTCATACTACCTTCAGAGATGATTACAACTTCTCCGAGGTTGTTCATATCATCTAATGTAAAATGAAGGGTGATTGTTGGATGCCAATTCATATCACCAAATAAAACTTGGAGATGATTGTTGCCATTTAGAGGCAATTCATATCATCTGAGAAGAATGTTTGTTGTTTATGATGACAGTTCATACTATCGATCTGGAAATGATTAATAACTCTTTAGAGTCGCTCATATCATTTGTAAGAGATGGTCTGTTGAGCTTACCTAGTACTGTGAGTTGTCAGGCCCACTAGGGCTCCCACCTACGGGTGGCTACCCGGAAGACCGTTAGTTGTAACGGTGGCTGGTATCCGACTACCCTGATATTGGCATTGGCCATAAAATTCAGGCCTTAATTGGCTCCCATATATGGATGGCTACCCGGAAGACCGTTAGCTGTAACGGTGGCTGGTATCCGACTACCCTGACATTGGCACTGGCCATTCCTCACCCGTTTAAAAGAAATACTTGCTAGCTTATAAAGCAGTTTGAGATAAATCAGTAAATAATTGCTTGAAAAATCGAATTGGTCATAATGAATTTAAAGGTTCGATTTCTCGAGTGGCTTATCGGGAAGTTGGAGCTGGCTTAATGGACCGAAACCCGACCCATTGGAAGCAAAAAATTTCCGGCCTGTCACAAATATGCATCTCTCAGCCAAGATAATGGTAGTGTTTCAAGCCATACTCTGTTTGGGATTGACATTCGCAAACATTTTGATAAGTTATTTGGAAATGATTTACGACGTGTAGAAGTTCGAAAAGTTACAGCTGAGCCGAACCAACTTACACCTGAGAAGAATGCAAATCAAGTCACACATGAGCAGGAAAATGACCCAGATGTGGTAATTTACCTTTCTTGTCTTTGTTTGAAAAAATATGATTCAAATATAGTACTAAAAACCTGGATTTAAAAATTAATTTCCATTATGTAATGTAAACTACATATTTTTTTATACTAACCAAAAGAAATGCAGGAATATGAAGTTACAACCACCCAAACGTCAAGCGACGTGCCAATAGCAACCAAACTTGCCAAGATGACTGCTGCCAAAGAGAAAGCAAAACTAAAGGTTGTTGCAAAGAAGTCAGTACCAACTGGAAAACAAGTTAGCAGGCGAGTACTCGTGCAAATCCAGCAAAACAGACAGATCCATTATTTGATAGTGGAAGTAAGTTTTCTGAAAAGAAGAAGTCGAAAACTGACAAAAGAAAAAAGACAATAAAGACAGGAAAGAACAATAAAGTTTCATAAAGCTCAGAAACCTCGTATAAAGTTCATGGATCTCGAGAAGTCATCACTCTATGAGCAGATGACAGATGAACAAATAGTGATTCTACTTCCATACTTTGAGAAAGGAAAGAGAATGTTAGTACTTTCTACCTTTCATTTTACTTTTAAATCAAGTAAGTTTTGCAGTACATATAAAAAAACTTATTTCAATATGTGTTTTTGTTATAAATGTGCAACTCGGTTGCTTTGACAGTAGAGGATGGAGGTGGTATCTGCGTCAGCGGGGCTACAATTGAAGATTTGATCTTCAACAGAGCATTAGAGCAAGATCTTCTCAACTACGCTCAGTATAAGCTTCAAGTGGCGTCTAAATAGGACCAAGCAAATCCTGAGGCAAAAAGAAAATACTTAAAGGTGTTGCACCTGGATCCAGCTGCTTGGGTATGTGTTGTTTTCTTTTTTTATACTTTTGAACATTGGATATGAAAAACAATACATATTGATATATACTTTTTGAAATAACCTATTAAAGGTTTCTATTTTTCAGTATCATGTCGATAAACCTGAGAGTTTACAGGGAGAAGAAGTGCCTGGTATTATTAAGCCCATCTTGACAATGAGCAACGACATTGAGAAGATCCTTGTACCCATGTGCCATGGCAACAAGCACTGCTCGAGTTTGAGTTTGAAACCCAGAAATCCATCCATTACAACTCGCCTGTGGCGTTCAGGGATCATTGTTATGAGAATACCAAAAAAATGTATGAATTCTTGTTCAATCCAATCAATCAGTTCTTGGATGGGAATCAGAGAGAGAAGGTGAGCAACTTAAAGTTGACTGACTATGGGTGTCCACAACAAGGAATGTGGCCAAACTGTCTTTTATATGTAATGCATTTTATCAAGAGGAGATCAAAGATTGATCGTGATGGAAAAAGTTTGGGAGATGACGAACAATTGATGAAGAAGATTCAGAAGAAAAGAATCAAGTTAGTATGCAGGTTGTTGACAGCCACTCTGCCTGAAATCAGTTGGGACCCCTCCAATGGAAATAAATGTTTACCTGCAGAGTAGATATGGATATCTACTGCAATAACTTTCTTTTTACTTATTGAACTTGGTTTTTAGTTATTGAAATGATAATGATTTATATACTTGTATCAGGATCTTATTACGTTTATATATATATATATATGATGATGATCTTTATTAGCATTGTTAGGTTTATATTTATTTTTTAGAGTTATATAGAAAGGAAGAAGATATCAATATGTGCTAGGAAGTACATATTGATATATACTTTGTTCTGAAACTAGATATTTTTATGTTCAATGTAGTACAAATTATGTTTGCGTTTATTTTTTTGAATTTTTTTTATTTCCTTCATTGAAACCCTGAAACCATGAACCCTTAACCACTGAAACCTGAAACTCTGAACCAATAGATTCATATTCTAAAAAGTACATATTGACATGTACTATGAAGTACATATTGATATGAATTGAAAAAAATTACTTTGTTTATGTGCATTTTTTTTGTGTTTTTATAATAACTACAAGATTACTAAAAAGAAAAATGTATTGGAAATAAAAATCACTAATAACGAGGGGGCGCTGCCCCCTCGACCCCGTATATAGTGAATGACATTCAACCACAAGTTCATACATCTTTAAAGATGGAGAAAAATATAAAATTTATATCATCAAATTCTCATTATGTCATTAAGAACATAATTCAGTTGGTACACAAACAAGTTCTGAAAAAAGAAACCTAAAAAAATGCGACATGTAGCTTCTAAAAGAAACTAAATCCCAAATTTACTAAAAAAATTGTAATGAAATTAATTATCTTCCGTATATTGGTACTGACGGATAACATTACATGTTGTTGTGATGAGCTTTCAATTTACAATTTGAACATGTAACATGATTTTTGCTCCTCTCACATGCACTCTTAATGCAGTTCTTTTTTCTTCTTCCTTGAGGATCCCTAACTTCTATTGGTGGCAGAATAATATCTTCTGCGGTATACTCATTAGGCATGTGGTATATTGAATAACATAAATAAGAAAAATCTACTATACTTGTGCAGTTTTTGTTGATGTATGTTACACTAAATATCAATTACGTACTATGCTAGTTATAGTTTATGGTTTATATGTGCTGCTTAAAACCATTCTCATGTATAATACTACCATAAAAGATATCAATATGTACTGCTTAAAAACTTACCTGTCGTGATTAGTAACATGTCTAATAGCGATTGAATATAACTGGTGATAACAACTGACTTTGAAGTATTCGTCGATATAATCAAGGAACTTCTCCCAGATGCAACAATAGTTGCAGTAGCATGCGAGCATGGGAAACCATACACGCGCCATATTTGGCAAGTAAAACTCTTTTGTTGTAGATCTACCATATGAGACCTGCACACAAGAAACCAAGCATATTATTTATGCAGTATATATTGATATTTTCCCTACATAAACAAAAAAGAATATAATCTACACAATACATATTGATATTTTCCCTACACAAATCCAAGAAGATAATTTGTACAATACATATTTGATATGTTTTCTGCAGTACCCCTAAGAAACTAGTTTAGTGGATATCTCACATTAAAAGAGCATGTTACCTAAAAACTAACCTTGGGGAATGAACTTCAAAGACGTGAGCATATGACTGACTAACTTTCCAAGGACGACCAATTTGAATGTGTAGTTCAAGCAAAGCTTGATATACATGGGTTAAGAGTTCCGGATCCATCAAAAGGCTTTCTTCACGACGTTCAGACATCAAATCCATTACGTAGCCTACACGACATATAACATTAAAAAATAACAAAAATATTATACATAGTGAAAAAAAATAAATATATGTACTAGAAGAAGATTTGTGGAGCATATTAAAAAAATAGTACATATATACTTGTAATGTTACAAGAAACTTATAAAAACCTAATTGTGTCAGAGAGAGCGCATGGAGGTAACTTCTTCTCACGACGAATTCAGTTATTAAAAGACTCGGAAATGCTTGAAGAAATCTAACCATACCTACAACCTGGGAAGTATGCACTAGACCACTTTTCCCTAGGAATGTTACAACAGTATTCAGCAACCCAAGGCCTTCCTAGATAAACCATTTCTTGATGACATTCTTCGTATCTTGCTGGAGAAAGCACATATGTTATTTTTTGGAAACAATCCATCACTTCTTTATATTTTTCATCAGACTTACTGATAGGTAAATTCTTTTTCAAGTGGAAAAAACAATAGCTATGATAAGAATCAGGGAAAACTTCAGGAATTGCATTCAACAAACCTTCACCTCGGTCAGTCAAAAAGGTGATACGACGATGGTCCAAAACTTTTTTAAGATTGTCCATAAACCAATGCCAATTATCATTATCTTCGTCGGGAACTAATGCATATGCAAAAGGATAAAAACCTGAAAAAAATAAATAAAGCCCATATCAATATGTACTTCATGTCTGCACCTTCAAATTATGTTATACCTACAATATATATCAATATGTACTTTATGTATGATGTGTATGATCTTACAGTATATATTTATGTGTACCAGAAAATAGACTACATTTCTCTTTGTACTGGTACATAAAAAACAATACATATCAAATATGTACCACATAAAAAAGTTACCTTGATTTCCGTTAAGACATGTCGCAACCATTAGACCTCCTTTACACCTCCCAGTAAGAAATTTCGTATCACAAAAGATCATTAGATGGCGAAGTTTATAACCACCTCTACAAGCTCCAAAGCAAATAAAAAGTCTGTTGAATCTCTTTGTTGCGTCATTGAAGTCAAAATCAATATAAGACCCTAGGTTGGTTTCCTCAACAACAGTGACCCACCAAGCAAGATCAATGTATGATTTTACATCGTCACCAAAAATCATTTGATGTGATAAGTCTAATGAATGATATGCATGGTGATACTTGATGTTGATCCCTACCCCAACTTTAATATAATCCATAATCTCTTGCGACTTTATGAGACGGTTGTGCTTGACACGCTCATGAACTAAATGATTTACAAGCTTCCTCGAAACAGTTGGACTCCTCAACCTATACCCAGCACCACAAGTGTGCCTCCCTACGTAATCCTTTATCTTAAACACATCCAAAGACCCATTCATGGCAACCGCATGAATGACCAAGAGCACCAGTCATTGCTGCATCTCGGCGTGAATCTCTCAAGGTCATTCTTCAATTTTGTAACCTTATATCCAGTCCTCAAATAATATTTCTCACATGTTAACCGAACAACTTCAACACCACCATGGAATAGATGGTTTTTATCTTCAAAAACATTCTTCCAAGCATCGGAAAAAAGAACACCTACAACCTCTTTACCATCTTTCAAATAATTGCTCATAGCACTCACAACCAACTCAGCACTGTTGTCAAAATCAACACTTCTCAAAGAACTAGATGCACCAGATAAAACAACATCCACATGCAACTCAAAGAAATCTGAATTCTTCGTAAAAGATAATGCAACAAGCCCTTGAAGCGATACATCAACAATGGCAGGGACTTTCACTCCATTTTCAACATAATTAACAACAATAGTTGATGGAGTCAACCAGCTCCACGCATTACAAATAATAAACTTTAAATCTTCCAAAGTCGAAGATAACGTAACCAAATATACAATATGGTGTTGCTTGTGGTATAATGAGAGTAGAAAAAGGTATTTAGATTAGAACCAACACCTGACATGTTGAACCTGTAGAAATGTGATCCAAATAAAAATCAAACATATATTTTCGGATGATAGGAACACCAAATCTATAGTACAACATAATATGTACTGGTTTAGGAGTATCACAAATATTATAGATTCACACAATATAAAAAAAAAAAAGCATATTATATGCATTACAAACAATTATGTACTGACTCAAAAATGGTATACCATATAGTATGTATAACAACAATACATATCAAAATGCTTAGAAAAACAGTACGTATTAATATGTATTGAAGAATCATTCAAAAAAAAAAACCCAGATAAAAGAACAAAAATCATGAGTTCCTGAAAAAAATAAAAGAAAACCAAATCATGCCTATTATCAAACTACATGTAAACAAACAAAATACAATGATCTAATGAACAAAATAGAACAATAACAAAAATCAGTTTAAAAAATCAACAGAAACACTGAAACACAAACAAAAACAAAATCAATCATGCAATTTAACAAAATGTACATCATAGAAAACGATAATCATCGGGATTTCAGAGTAAGAAAACAAACAAAATCATGAAATCGAGCTGATTATCATGATTTCATTTGTAAAAATCAAACACATAACATCAAAAGGCATAACACGAACAGAAGAACATCAAATTGAAACCCAAAAGAGGATTACCTAGAAAAATACCTGGAGATTTGATATCGAAACCCTAAAAACTGAAGAACACCAACAGAAATAGAAAGATATAATTTCGGATCTGAGCTGAAGAAAAAAAAGGAAAGAAACGAAGATTTGATTTGAACTTTTCTTATATGTTTGTTGGAGAAAGGGTAAACTAGGAATATATAAAAAGTATATCACATTACTCACACATGAGTAGGACCAGCGAATAACAAATTTGGTCCAAAAACAAAACTAGCGAATAAGTTAACTTGGACGAATGGACTACATATTAAACGGGTCTATAAATTTTGATTAATCGGTAATTCCTACTAAAGGAATTTGATGATTAATCAGTAATTCCTACTAAAGGAATTTGATGGCAATTGATAACTAGTCCTGAGAGCATCTGCAATCGTCGAGTAAACCGACGATCAAAGATCAAATACAGTCGATAGTCGTCGAAAATCACCCACATACGTCGATTATATTTGGTATTTGATCGATGAAAATCACTGTTCCAGATTAAATCTCGTCGCTGATCGACGACTATAAATTATAGTCGCGCGTTATTTTATGGTATCGCCTGTTTCCGAGCGATTGTACAGAACCTCGTTTAAAAATAAGGGCGTAGAGTTGGCATTCCGCCAGTTCAAACGAGAGACTAAAAGTCCGCTCCTCAACACGATACTCTGGAAGCTCGCCGTACTCATAAGCGAGGTTCCGAGTTACCGCTCCAAGAATTCAAACACGGGCGAGAAAGTAACATGGCGTTTACAGTTGGGAGAGATTTTGTTGACTCGCCTAAAGCTGGGCGAGCGCCCATGGAATCGTTGTGGAAGGGCGAGGTAATAGCCCTCCGTTCAGGTGACCGTTACTTCGTTTCAAATGTTAATACTTCGGTTGAAATGTTACCGTTGTAGTTTAACGGCTATATTTTTACCCTATATATGGGATAACAGACGAATGGCATTTTACTGAATTTATACATATTTTGTGTGAAAATCTAAAGTTTGTTTTTATTTCTAATCGATTAGTAAAATGCCACCATCAAAACCACGAGGTCCAAATTTTTCGTCTTTTGAAGATGTTACGATGTGTAGAATTCATTGTCAATTTCTCAAGATTCTAGCATTGGTACCGATCAATTTGAAGATCAATTATGGTCACGTATTCTATTCCGGATAAAGAAGATATACCTACTATGCCAGGACGTACTTGGACCTCTGATAGACACATTTTAGTGTCTAATTTGCACCTTAGTTTCTATTAAGTTAGTATTCGATTTTGCAAATATTACGTGTTTTTATGCTTTTGTAGGTACATTTGAAGAATAAAGATTTGTGAAAAAATTGGGTCAAAAAGTGATAAAGGCACCCAAGGACAAGTGTTATTTGGCACCCTAGAATTGGATAAGGGGTACCCTCGAGTCAACTCGGTCAAATCGGTTCAAATCGGGTCAAACCCGAGTCAAATCGGTCAACCCGAGTTGACCGAGTCAACTGCCAGTCACGGGATCGGGACAGTTCTTGAATCAACTGTGAACTCTAGTTCACGTGAAATTTCGAGTTGTTTTGCTTCCAAATTGATACACAAGATAGAAGATATTGATACAAGACTAAACACATCGATTTGGAGTGATTTAAGCCGAAAAAAGAGGTTCCCGAAGTGAATTTGGCCGGAAAAAGGAATCACTCTTTGATTCGGATTTGGGAAGATTTTGGAGTGTTTTAAAGAGTTCTATTAGGTTTAGAACTCTCCCTAGGGTTTGTAGAGCCTATATATATGAAGAGAATCCAAGAGAAGCAAGGGAGGAAGCCTAGAGATTGATTTTCGGAGTCACCGGAGTTTGGCCGGAACTGGACAGCGATCCGGTCACCGCCGGTGCTGTTCATCATCTACCACCGTCTGAGAAGACGACTCAGCCACACTTATAACTGTTGCTGATTCAAACTGCTCCTGTTGCCTATCCTTTTAAACCTTTGTTGCTTAGAAACACTTCTGTAACGGCTGAACCCTATTCTGTAACACTTATAAACGTATCTGTTCAGCTGTTGCACTATTATTTCACCTTGTAATCAACTTTTTGAGCAATGAAAAGATCTTTTGAGCAAGTTTTCTTCTCCATGGGCTAAGTTTATTTACTGGGATGATGGAGGAGGTTTATCTCTCAATTTTATGTGGTAAGTCTATTTTTAATTAATTATTTATAATTCTTTTATTATTATTTGCATGGATTTAAATTAGAAAAAAATGGTTTTTATTAAATAGTTGTGTTCTCTTTTGATGGGTCATGCTTAGTTAATTACTCTTGATGTCCCATGCTTAGGATTTACAATTATTCTTTTAGGAAACATATTTTTGGCAAACTTGAATTAAATTGTTAAAAAGAATTACATGATTAATCACATGAATTGTTAGAAATAACTGAATCTTGATTCCTAGTTTTCTCCATATTTTCTAAAAATATTCTCTAGTTTAATTTCCTAATTTTTATTAGTTTAGATTAAGTTTAATATTTTCTAAAATCATTACCTTCACAAGTTCGAGAATCGAACCTCTTTTTACCACTATACAAAATCACATCAACCTCCCTTCAGAAACGATTTCAAATTATAAGTAAAGATGTTGCGCTATTGTCTGCAAAGGAGGCTGAGGTAGAAAGGGAACATCATACTGGTTGGGGTCCTGAAAATAAGGTAACTACTCGTTTAATTATGCTTATTACAGTAATCCATATGATTGTATATCCTTTAACAAATTAAATTGAAACACCAGTTCGCAGAAGTCCGTAGGCTTTTCAAGGAAGCCACTGGTCGAAGTTTTAAGCATGAAGATTGCTACACAGTTATGCTAGAAAATATTAAATATTCAAGAAGGTCGACATTTGTTTTCGATTCATCACAAGAAGAGTCTGATTACGACAATGAATCTCAGGACGTACAGGACACACCAGACTTAAGTCTAGATGGTCCAAGCGCCTTTGACGACCTAGGAGATATCCCAAACACAGTAATCCATCCAATGGGGAAAAAAGAGGCGAAACGACAAAAGACAAAAAGAAAAGCAAAATTTACCGAACAACAGGAATTGATGGAAAATATTTATAGAGAGCAACAAAGTTTCAACGCCAAATGTACAGAACAAAGAGATATGAAGATGGCACAAAGAGATGCTGAGTTTACAGCAAAATTAGCTAATGATAAAGCAAAGTTTGAAGCTAAATTAGCTGATTCAAATGCAAAGTTTCTAGCAATACAAGCTAGGCAAGAAGCAGAAGAGGAATTCCGTATAATGACGATGGATGTGTCACAAATGGATGTTGTATCAAGACAGTACATCGAACTGAGGAAAGGTGAAATTTTGAGGAAAAGATTAACCCAATCATAGAAGCCATTAATTTTTACTACTGTGAAATTATTTATTTAATTTTACGGATTTATTTAGAAATTTCAGTTTAGTTTAATACCAATAGATTTTTATGTTTTTAACGGGTTATAATTTATTGGATTGAATTTTTAAAATTACTTCAGAAACTAGATGCGCTCGAAAGATAAATGTAACTAATAAGTGTAGTCCTTACAACACATTCAGGCAAAAATCCCATAAAAATAATCATTCATCCCCAATAGATGACCATATGTGTTCGATCAAGTCATTTCTCAAACAAACCCAGTTTGTTTATCGAATACTGCACGTCTGCGTTGGTCCTTCATCATTCTTGAAAGTTGAGAAGTGTTGTCCCTTGAAATGACACATGGAGCACCATGGCTTCGTTGTTCATAGTCATGCGGCCAGTCGCCGGGAGTACGTTCATCCTCCACTATCATATTATGTAGAATAATGACGGTTTTCATGATATAGGCTAACACGTCAGGATTCCACATTCTAGCGGGTTGTTTGATAATTACAAATTGACTTTGTAATACCCCGAACCCCCGTTCAACATCCTTTCGACAACCTTCCTGCATAGCTGAAAATTTCTGTTTCTTTTGTGAATCAGGATGTTTTATGGTAGTCACAATAGTTGCTGTCTCTGGGTATGTTCCATCCCAAGGATAGTACCCCATATTATATTGATTTCCATTGACCTCAAAGTTAACTGTCGGTGCTTTACCATTGATAAGTTTTTTGAAAATATACGACCGGTTCATCACATTGATATCATTGTTTGAACCCGGTATACCAAAAAATGCATGCCAAAACCAAAGATCATGCGACACCACTGCCTCCAAAATAATACTTTTGCTACCCTTGTAAGCGGTATAAGCCCCCGATTCAGCGGAAGGGCATTTGTCCCATTTCCAATGCATGCAATCCACACTACCAAGCATACCTGGAAATCCCTTTTTTTGGTTTTTATCAAGGAGGAGTTCAACATCACGCTGAGTTGGTGTCCTCAAATATTCTTTTTCGTATAGTTGGACTATCACCCTGCAAAATCTGCGGGTTGCTTCCAAAACTGTAGTTTCCCCAATACGTAAATACTCATCGATTGCATCTGCCGCGCAACCGTACGCTAACATTCTAATAGCTGCAGTAATTTTTGTGTGGGGGGTTAAGCCTAGAACACCACAGGCATCATTTTTTTGAACAAAATAATTATTTACCGCAACAACATCACCCAATATACGGTTGAATAACTCTCGACGCTAACTGAATCTTCTGCGAAAAACATTAGGTGGAAACGTCGGGTTGTTGCAGAAATAGTCTCTCCATAGACCTTTAGCACCTACATCATGTTGTCTTGGTATTTTTGTACGTGTATGTGGAGGGTTCATATTTGACAACATTAAACCAGCACCCATGTCAACATTTCATTCAGCCGAAGACTTGGCTATAACAAAATCCTGGTATTACGAAACCTTACGTCAAGATGTTATGTCGTAATTGTTGATCCAGAAACTCTATGGGGGAGGATCCCCACACATTTTGGTGAGGAATATGGAAATTCAACCCAAAAATCTGTTGTAAAAATTTATGATAGATACCAAGTTATTCTAAAGAGAATAACTGATTATGTATCTATACAACAGCGGATCTTTAACGACACCCATTTAGGATTATCGATCCAACAATTTGTAAGTATCCATACCATTAGAAAAGTTGTCTCCTCTGTCATTAACAACAATTACAAATAACAAATTATTTAACTGTTTCATCCCCTTGTGTAGGAGGAAATCGCTAAAATGCACTACTTTCAGGAAATGGGGGAAGAATTCATATTTGTAGCAAGCTATGAGTTCATGAAGTCCAAAATGTAATCGAAATTAACTCCTAAAATTATCAATTGAAGTTAAAGTTCAACGGATATTTTTTTTTAGAGTTTCAATTTTTTTTATGCTAATGACCTCATAATAGCCCCTGAATCGTCGTCAACGGAACAACAACTTAAGGTAGTACAATACTTTTATTAAATCAAAAAAGACATACATGAAAGGGAAAGAAAAATAAACTACCGATACAGATAAATAAAGTAAGAAATAAACCTATTAGTGAAACCGTAAGGATTGGCTTGTCGGACGACGTTGACGACGTTCTGGCCTACTAGGTAGAAAGATCAACACAAAAGGGTTGAATTCATCCATTACCCTTAAGATCTCAAAATGAGGTTTGTACCGGAAATCACTTCGTTTCCATCTTGTCCATTCCTGTAGTGATAGAGCAACAACTTCATCATCAGTTTCATACCTAAGACGAAATTCATTGACCCGAGCAGTTAAAGAAGAAAATTCTAATACTTCCTTAGTAATTTTCACATATCGACAAAAAAGGCCTGCTCTGTTCCGGTTGTTGGGATTACCGGTTTCATCGCAAAAGTTTGCATGTGTGTGTTCCAACCATTGCATGGTCATACAACCATTGATATCACGTTCCTGACCCCTTGCTGGATAATGTAATACTATGTTTCGACATATGGATAAATCTTCATCTAAAGTAAAATTGGTTGCATTAAGGGTAAAATTTTCGTACCCAGACATTGAAAAATAAAATGTGGGAATAATGAAATGAGTTGTGTAGCTATTGAATGTTATTTATAGTAGTATAAGAAAAAAAAATATAGCCGTTATGCAAGGAAAAAAAAACGGTAACATAACGGTAATAAAACGGTAACATAACGGTAATAAAACGGTCATTTAAATTTTATAATGAGCTGTAAAATTATCATACTACATAAACGGCATACTAAAAAAATAACATTTCATTTAACCGTAAGTCAACAATAAAAATAACCAAATGTGTTCTTTTAACCGTCATTCGAAATTTTAAATTTTTTTTTTTAACCGGAGTTTGATCTTGGTGGAATAAATGGCGGGAAAGATGGTCTGACGTTCTGCGTTGGGCGAACTGTTGATGAAGAACCGGGAGGTGGTGTCGTGGAATATGATGCAAAACCTAAGGGTTGCTCTTGACGCAATTGGGTTACCTGTCTGGTCAACAACGCATTCTGATCTTGTAAGAGGAGGTTTTCAGCGGCAAACTGAGTTCGAATGTTGTTCAACTCAACTTCCTTAGCCATGATGTAATCCATCCTATCCTTAGTTTCAGATAAGGTAAAACCTCGAAATTGTTGTGTAAAATCAGCAAAGTCTTGCACTAAATCATAAGCCGCCACCTTGGATGGGGAAAAAAATAAGAATAAGCATTATTTGTTGAGTACTTACATATGGTAGTTGTTGGGGAGGAGGAATGGGTACATGATCAGGCGCCGTGGAATGTTGTGTTTGATACGGTCACCCGCATATCCATACGTTTCAACCTCCCAATCAACTGCAGTCACATATTTGTAGAGGTTGGTAACATGTCGCCAATATTCATAATAAACCTCGTATTGCACGACACGTACGTATTCACTACAATTGCCGTGAGCTCTTGGTGTTATGTCTTCAATCTCATCGTCACCGAAGTTGGAAATGCAATTAGGGGGGTTTGCAGGAATACCCCAAGTTGGGTTGTTCTGCCTCCAACAACGGTCTCCGAGATACATATTGTGCTTTATCCAATAAAATGATAATAAATAAATACCAACCATGTGACAACAGTACAACTTGGAAAATTTACGATTGTAAAGAGAAAAGAATTAGAGAACTTACAGTGTCGAGCCAGGAGAATGTAACCCGTTGGGAAGAAAGTTCTATTGCCTTGCAACCAATATCTTCTGGTATAACTGCGGTAAGCCATGGTTGCCAAGTCACGGACTCGGCAGATAACTGATTTAGTTCAGTCCTTGACTTCACGATATCAACACCCTTCTTCCGGGGGGCGAACCACCTACGACATCTGGGCCATTCATGTTCACTTTCAAACGTAGTCTTGTTTGGACGAAATATCCCAAGGTATTCGTATCCCCAAAACTACAACATAAATAAATTGCAAATTATTTAACTACATACCAACAAAATTGTAAGAAAATTTAATTCATTTAACGATAAAAAAATTACCTCCAAAATTTGGAATGGGCCGGATACTGATTTCTGGCCCCTAGAAGCCGTGGCGAGACCCGAATACAATTTTGAGAATGCAGGACCACCCCAGTCGTACTGATCAACTTCATTTAGATTTTTAAAAGCAGCCAACCATCCTGCATCAATGTATGTTTTTGCATTTGGGAAAAAGAAATTCCCCAGAACATACATATGGAACGCCCTCACAACTCTATCAGCAAGGACACTATCATCGTTCGCCGCGTTCAATGTAGCGATATCAAAAAAGGTGGTCAAAAACTTGAGAGTTATTGCATCAGAAACCCACTGTTGTGGAACACCTTCGCTTTTGCATACCGCATTATCTTTCAGTTCGGGAAAGATATTCGCACGAACATATTCAAATTTAAACTTTTGTGGCTCATAAGGGACTGATCTCCCGACACCGATACTAAGCCCGGTCAACATAACCCAATCGAGGGGAGTGAACCCAAGCTCCCCAAAAGAAAAATGAAATGTGTTGGTAGTATCCCAGAACCGCTCGATTATAAAATCGATTAGAGCGTGGGATGAATCTACAACAGGTAGGGATAGTAATCTGTCCCAACCTCCCCTTTCTATTATATATTGGACCCTATTAGACTCCTGAGTAATTCTCTTATAGACTTGTAGAACTGATTTAAGAGAACCACGATGGTCAAACCTGAAGTTGGCGTCAGAGGAATATGTAATATTTGTAGAAACATGTTCCTCCATATCTTCGACAACAATGTAATGTTCCAGCCCCGGAACATCTACCGACTCGGGGACCATGGACTGTGCTTCAGATTCCTCTGTGATTTTAGCTTTTTTGCTGGTTTTCTTTCTGCCAACCCATCTCGAAACAACATTACTTGACATCTGACGAAACAAATAATAGAACATTGTCAATAAATGAGCAAATCACGACAGCGCATAAACACTTAAAATTATTTTAACAACACCTAAACAAGTAGGGAAAGCAAAATTTCCATACACATTTGTACAAACAATTATACATTAAACATTCTAAAAATACATACATCATTATCAAAATACAACAATCACACCCATTATAACCATTCTAAATCAAATTACACGATTGCAAAAAATTCCATACACATTTGTTTTTAAATTAAATAAAAATTAATTTTTTTCTACACAACATAATACATTCAACCAAAAATTAAATATAAACCCACTAAAATTAAACTACAATAATTTCGTATTGTATGTTCAATTTAACAAATAACAACAAATTTTAAAACCTAATTCATAACATGTACATAAACCCTAAATAAATTCCCAATTTTATAATTATATCACAAATTCATATTTCAATAATGGGTTTATAATAAGCTAATTAAACAACATGTACAAACAATTTAACAAACTAATCATCTAAATTATATACGAAATTAACGAAATTTAAACAATTGAATTTAAATATTTTTAGGGTAGAAAACATACCTTGATTTCGCTTGAAATTTGGTTGACCAAAATATTAAAATGAAAACGGGGTATTGGGTTATCGTCAAAGTCTCGCAAGTTGTTGCCAAAATTGGGTTGTTGGAATGTTTCGGCTGGGAGTGGTAAGAGGCGAGAAGAAGGGAACATGAGGCGAGAAGAAGATGAAGATTAGAAACAGAGAATTTTAGGGTTATAATCTGCTCGAGCACACAGGCGTCGGCTTGGAATGTCGCCTGACCATTCTGGACGGCACCACACCATCACGCCCGTCTCTTCCCCCACACATGTGGCTCGCAGGTGCAACAGGCGTCAGTATACTGTCTCGCCCGGATTTTTTTCACACGACTATTTCGCACATTTTCTAGACGTGATTAAGGCACACCGCATGAACAAACGAAATATTGAGATGCCGCTGGGAGAATGGACGACCTTCTAGGATCGAGCCTGTAGGTTAGGTTTACGGACGGGAGATCAAAATCTCGCTTGTACCAGGCGTTGTGTTAATGCTCGTCCGTTTTTCCAAGCGATAGTACAGTAATTCGCTAACTCCTAAACGCCAGATTACTGCCTCGCTTGATCATCCCCGCTGTTTTTACCCCGGATCAAAGATCAAATTTTTTGATCTTTGATCGATGGATATAGTCGACCCATTGTGGATGCCCTGATAGACTGACCGGGGACTGTGTCCCACGGGTTGTCCTGCATGATGCATTCCCAGGGACGGTATTTTGGGTTGGATGTATCCCAGGGCTGTGTCACGCAGAAAATCCGCATGTCCCAGCCCACGGCGAAGCTATCATTTTCGATTGAAAGTTCAAAAAATTGAAAACATAATAATGAAGATCAAAATACCAAAAAGACAAATGGGAGAATTTTCCACATGTTTGAGTTAACAAATAGTAATAAGTTAATTTGGAAACCAAAAGAATTTCGTAGAGCACTTGATATTCATCCATCCGTATCCACAGACTGAATATGAATCGTTCAGCACATGAAGCTGCAAAACTAATAAGCAAAGCACTAGTATCAGCTTCAAATCGTTCAATACCAACTCGTTCATGGAGCCCATCACTAGAGCAAACCCTTCATCAGCTCGGTTGCAGAAACTCACTAAACCCATTACTTGTTGCTCGAGTTATAGATCCATTTCTTCTTGATCATCATTCGTTAGCTCTTGGTTTCTTCAATTGGGCTTCTCAACAACCTGGTTACTCACATACTTCGATTTCTTATCAATCTCTTCTCAAATCTCTTTCAGTTTCACGTCAATTACACTCAGTTGAAAAAATTCTTAAACAAATGAAAACCCAGAGAATTATTCTTGATTCTTCGATTTATCGTTCTGTAATTACTTCTCTGATCACTGGAAGAAAACCCAGAATGCTTTCTTTCTTTTGAGTGAAGTTAATGATTTGATTTATGAAATTGGTCCTGAATTATGTAATTCACTTCTTGCTGCTCTGTCTTCTGATGGGTACGTTGAGCTTGCGCAGAAGCTGTTCGATAAAATGTGTATTAGAGGTATTCATTTTAATAATATTGGGTTTGGTGTATTCATTGGAAGGTTTTGTAGAATATCAGAGTTGAATATGACTTTGGATTTGTTAGATCAGGTTAAAATACTGGTTCGGTGATTAATGGGTCAGTTATTGCATTGTTGGTTGCTAATGGACTTTGCCGGGCATCCAGATTATCAGATACTTTGTTAGTGTTGGATGGACTGAGAGGTAGAGATTGCAAACCTGATTTTATGGCATATTGGATTTTAGCTGAAGCTTTTCGAGTGGCAGGGAATTAAGTGAAACTGAAGAGGTATTGAAAAAGAAAAAAAAGTTAGGGGTGGCACCAAGAGCAAATGATTATAGAGAAATTTTATTTGGTTTGATTTCTGAAAGACGAATTCAAGAAAGTAAAGAACTTGGTGAAGTGATTATTGGCGGGAATTTTCCGATCGAGGATGATGTTTTAAATGCATTAATTGGGCCAGTCTCGGCTACTTATCCTGATTCTGCAGTTTTATTTTGCAAGTCTATGATAGACAAAGGAAATTTTCCTACTTTTCTTACTTTGACCAATTTGAGTAGAAGTCTATGCAAGCATGATAAGATTGGAGAAATGGTGAAAATATTCGAGGTACTGTCTTCAAAGGATTACTTTTCGGACTTGGATAGTTTTAATGTAATGCTTTCTTTTCTATGTAAAGCTGGGAGAATTAAAGTAGCTTATAATGTTCTTCAGGATATGAGGAAAAAAGGGGTTTATCCTGATGTTACGTCTTATAATTCTCTAATGGCAGCTTGTTGTAGAGAGGATCTTTTACGCCCCACAAAACGATTGTGGGACGAAATGTTCACAAGTGGATGTAGTGGGAATCTGAAGACTCATAATACTCTCATTCAGAAATGTTTAGAATCAGGGGAAGCTGAAGAAGCGTTTCGTCTCTTTCGTCACATGATAGAGAAAAGTGTCTCACCTAATGCTACTACTTACATATCCCTCATCAATGGGCTTTGTAGAGAACGGAACATTGAGGATGCGTACGAGGTCTTCAACAAGTCTATTACACGAGACATCATGCTTGCACAGACTGTACTGACTACAGTAATTTCTTCCCTTTGCAATGAAGGTAAGTTGAACATATTACTTCAACTAGCTTTTCAGATAATGACCAACTCTGAGGCAATGTGAAAAGAAACCAACCTTTTGCTAGCTAAATCAAGAAAATTTATTATGTTTTGAGTGTTGGATGATTACTGGATAGATGTTTCTTATTTGTTATTTGTATGCTCCATACAGGTAATTTTCCTGCAGCTTCGAAGTTAATACATGGTCTCCCACCAAAACCTGAAAATTCAAACAGCCATGTGTTGCTACTTCAGTGTTTAGCTGATGCAGGGGAGGTTGGGATGGCTATAGACCACATACTATGGCTTAGACATAGTTCAAATTCTACCACTCAAGCAGTTATAAACGAACTTGTAGCATCTCTCTCTTCTTCTTTAAAGCCGGATCCGATAAAACAGATGCTTTATGCAATGCAACAAAAGGAACTAATATCCAATAGCATCAATCTGGAACTGGAAGATGTATGCAACAGATCGTTCCCTAGATTTTTGCCTACCAGCTAAGCAGTGAACTGGTATGCAATTATCAGCATGCAAATATTAAGATCCTATTTACAGGTATTATTATTCACCGATTAATATATTAATTAGGTTATGTCATATATACATCTCTTTTTTCATAATTAGAAGAAAAACAAAACGATAACAAGTGAAAATGTTTCAATTGATTTATATAAGTTAAAATCAGGCTAGATACATAACTTATCACCACCACTCTTGTGATTTGTCACTGATCCTCTTTATACACCAGAGAAGGAAACCGGTTCGGTAAAAGATGTGAAGTTAATAAGCTGGGAAAATAATGTAGAAAAATAGAACACGAGAGGAGTCTAAGAGCCTGATATGCATTCTCCTGGGGGAAGTGACAACGATACATGCTGTCGTCCAACCCCCATACACTGAAGGAGGTATATTTTGATTCAGAGATATTGTATTTGAATTAGTTGGCCCTTGCGAGGCTCTAACTAAATACACTTCCATAAGAGGTCTTGAATCTTCGAGAGGCATTCTATTCGTATTAGTTTCATAGTAGAGATCATTAGATTCAACTGCATAATGAAGGGGTTTGGTTGTCTTGTAAATTGCAGTTACAAATGTAGAAAGAAGTTAATGTATTTGGTAGGCCAGATTCACTCGTCAACTAATTATAACAATCCTTTAGTTTGGCTCTCAAACGACTGATCCAACACTGGAGTTTGAACGATTTGTAGCTGAATAAGGATTCTTTTTCATCGTTTTGGTCTCTCATGATAGATCGGTAGTCATGTTATACAAATCCAGTTCATTGCTCTTGCTTTTATAATTTATCTCAGACTATTTGTGGAGTTGTTGCTGGTACACATTGTATCTGTTATTCTTATATTTATCAGCCAATGCAGCACGAAGATTTGTATATATCCGAATTACTCTTTTAGTTCACTATCAAAAAAAGAAACAGAAAAAGGTAAAATTTCCAAACTTTGTGTCACAGTTTTGCAAATGGCTCTCTAGTAGTGTAATTGTCGTTGTTTTGAGCTCGAAATTCGGTAGCACCTTCATTCGACCGGCCTACAAATAAAATAACTGACGAGCAGAAATTTATCCCTTAGGTATTTTATACTGTACTCCAAGTTCAGGGTATACATCAGCTGTTAAATTGAAATTATACCATCATGAACATGATAACCAAGTGAACTTAATTCCGTGATGAATGATAACTACCAACTTTACTTTAACCGAATCCCAGATACAAGGTAATCGCTGGTCAGGCTTTTGAAAAATACTGACATCAGATACATGAAACCAAAATGTAAAACTTGTGTTACTGTAATACCCTAACTTGTGTTACTGTAAATGATAACCTAAACCCTAACAACTTCATACTTAAATCAAAACAAACTCTTAACAGATATTCATGGACTAAAGTTTGACTCTGCTTATCATACTTATCTCACCTTTTCTCTTTCTCTTTATTGGTTAGTCTTTACCCCATAAATTTTTGTTCATCTTCTTCTTCTTCTTTTCCACATTTTTGTTTCTCAATTTCCAAATTTTATGTCATGTGTGTGTTGATGGGTTTCAGAATGCTTCTATTTTCATTACTGGTAACTCGATTTTTGTTGGTTTTAGCTGATGATGTTAAAGTTACTGTAAAAGGTGTGACCTCCATTGGTACAACAGATGATAACTTTGTATGTGCAACTCTTGATTGGTGGCCAGAAGCTAAATGTAACTATGGTCAATGTCCATGGGGAAAATCTGGCATTATGAATCTGGTATAACTTCCAATTTCTTTGATCTATTTTAATCTGTTATTCTCATACATTTCATTTTCTGAATGCATGTATTTTAACTTTACAGAATTTGAATAATCCAATCCTTTCCAATGCTATCAAAGGTAAGTTGATTAAAACCCTTGGTTTAGTTTATTATTGCTTCAAAACTTGTAATAAATCAGCCTCTGGTCGGGTTTGCTTTATGTTTAGTTTGACAATGATAATTATTTTTTTTAAAATCCTCTAAATGTTTGTGTGCTCATCTGGAGTTTTTACTGAATTACAGCTTTTAAGTCCTTGAGAATCCGTATCGGAGGTTCGATGCAAGATCAAGTCTTATACAAAGTAGGAAAAACAGTAAAGAACTGCAATAACTTTGAAAATACCACGACCGGTTTGTTCGGTTTCACTGATGGATGTCTTACCATGGAAAGATGGGATCAAATCAATGCCCTAATGGGTGAAACAGGGTAATTTCGTATTCACTTCTTTTCTTCCATCATTTTTGCTTAAGAAAAGTGAAACAGCTAATGATGTGTTAATAATTTGTAACTGTTACAGAGCAATAGTAACATTCGGACTAAATGCGCTTTATGGGAGGAAAAAGTTAACTGAAGATGGTCTTTATGACGGTCACTGGGACTCGATGAATGCTCGTGATTTCGTTAAGTACACAATCTCCAAAGGATACAAGATTGATTCATGGGAATTCGGTAGCTAAGGATAATAAAACACTTCTTAACATAGTGTATCTCAATATTAAATCTAACTCTAATGTGGTTCTTAGTATATTAAAACCAACTTCTACTTTCATGATCAATAGGACATGAACTTTGTGGAAGCGGGGTTTCTGCACGAGTAGATGCTTGGCAATACGCGGAAGATGTCATTGAGCTCAAGAAACTACTTAAGAAATTGTATCGGAATTTTAAAATACAACCGAAATTGTTGGGTCCGGCAGGGTTTTACGATGAGAAATGGTTTTCTTCCTTCCTACAGGAATCAGGACCTAATGTTATAGATGTCGTAACTCACCATATCTACAATCTTGGTGCAGGTAGACACTCTTGTTCCTGAACTCGTCTTCATATTATTCTTAGATAGGTTTTGCATAATGCAAATGTTCATGTGGATTTTTTGTGTTTCATTTATGGATTGCTTTCATGTCACAGGTGTGGATCCTAAGTTAATTCACTATATCCAAGACCCATTGTTTCTTGATAAGGTGGCTCAAACATACAAGGGCCTTGAGACAACCCTTCAAAGATTTGGTCCATGGGCATCGGCTTGGGTTGGAGAATCTGGTGGTGCGTATAACAGCGGTGGAAAAACAGTCTCTCATACATTTGTTAATAGCTTCTGGTGCGAAATGAAAACCTTAATCGTCTGATTCCTTTTTTTACTATCAGTATATAATCTCTATGTTGCTCTCAAGTAACAAAAGTCTCACTCTTGATACATTACTCATTTTATTGGCTTGATCAGGTACTTAGATCAGCTTGGAATGACCTCGACCTTCAACCATAAAGTCTTTTGCAGACAAGCTTTAATCGGTGGGAACTATGGTCTTCTCAATACCACGACTATGGTTCCGAATCCAGATTACTATAGGTAAATCTTTTTTGCTGCCTATTGCACATGTAATTCATCAATGCTCATGTTTTTTGTTTTTTTTATCTCTACTTATCAAATTTCTCAATTCACATTATCAATTAGTCATTAAAACTTGTTATTTTTTTAAACCAGCGCTCTTCTTTGGCACCGATTAATGGGAAAGAGCGTATTATCAACGACTCACAATGGCTCTCCATACTTGCGAGCTTATTCTCATTGTTCTAAGGCGAAGGTGAAGCTCTAGCTAAAGAACTGAAAGTTTCATCTCTCTCTTTCTAGCTTTATGTATCAAACTTCTAATATGAATTTAATTTGTTGATTTACAGCCGGGTATTACAATATTATTGATCAATATGTCCAACTCTACTGCATTTAACATTTCCGTTGAGAGCGACTTGAATTTGTATCCAATGATGCAACCAGAAGGTGCAAAACAGAGAGAAGAATATCATTTAACACCTAAAGGTGGTTGTATCCAGAGTGAAGTAATGCTACTAAATGGGTCACCGCTGGTACTTACAGAGACATTGGACATTGCTCCGATGAAACCATTTTGTGTGGATGATTCTTCTCCGATCAAAGTAGCTCCTAATTCAATTGTCTTTGCTACAATTAGAGATTTCAAAGCACCAGCTTGTGCTTAAGATATTTCTTTGTGTATACAGTTAGTATAAAATTGGGAACTTCAGAACAAATTTCCATAGTGGAAACAAATATTTTATGGAAAAGTTTCTTGATTCTTTTATCTATAATCTTCAACTAAGAAGACAACCTTTAGAGCCCACTTTAGTATAGGAAAATCGTTGGGTATTTCAGAACCTGTTCAGTGTTAGGATCAGTTTTTTACTACGGAGTACGGACATAAAAATACTAATAGTAATACTTCCTCCGTTGTCCTCCCAAGAAAAATAATATTTTTATTTTTCAATTTACCTCATTTTTAAAGAAGGTTAATATAGAGGCTCCAAAATCTTGGAAGAGCTACTCTAATAAGACGAAATAGAGACATTTTGAAGTAAAACTCAAAAACCCCTTATCTATAATATTTTCATAATACTCAAACCATCCCTGATTAGTAATCTTAATTATATTAATTAGTTAAGATTAAATTAAGCTAATCATGATTAATTAAACATAATCTTGTATTTAAAAAATTGAATTCAAATTTGTTTTTTTTGAATTTGTGGCAATAAAAACTAGATGAAATTTAAGAAAATTTTGTCGTTTTTTTAAACCCTAGATTTTGATTCAATCAACCATAGTAGCATTGAGTATACCTCTAGCTTAAACTCTTGATCTTTTTATGGCTCAAATTTGATGAAATCACGATTTGAAAGATTGATTTTTTGTTATTCAGAGAAACTTACGGTTGGGTTTCATGTCGAACCCAACCGTAACACCAAGAACACCCCAGATTTAAGGTTGGGTTTTCAACCAGATCCAACCGTAAGTAGAAGAAAATGAAGAACACCATTTTTTCCCATAGTTACGGTTGGGTTTTCAACCAAACTCAACCGTAATTAGAAGAAAAATGATGAACACCATTTTTTCCCATAGTTACGGTTGGGTTTTAAGGCAAAACCCAACCGTAACTCATCCTTTTGAGCATTGATTTTTTAGGTCAAATTTGAGTTTTAAAATCAAAAATTTGAAATAATTCAATCATTTTAACTAGATTGAAGGTAAATTGGGTCATTCAAACAAAGAAAAACCGAAAAACACACAAATTAGATAATCCAAATTTGTGTTATCCAGTAGAATTTACGGTTGGTTTTGGCTTATAACCCAACCGTAACTTACTTTGTTAATTTTTGTTACAATTTCAACACAGAGTTACGGTTGGGTTTTGCCTTAAAACCCAACCGTAACACATCCTTTTGAGCATTTATTTTTTATGTCAAATTTGAGTTTTAAATTCAAAATTTTGAAATTATTCAATCATTTTAACTAGATTGAAGGTAAATTGGGTCATTCAAACAAAGAAAAACCGAAAAACACACAAATTAGAGAATCCAAATTTGAGTTAACAGTAGAATTTACGGTTGGGTTTTGCTTAAAACCCAACTGTAACTTATTGTGTTAAAGTTACGGTTGGGTTTTAAGCCAAAACCCAACTGTAAACCTGGAACATTTTCATTTTTCCAGAGTTACGGTTGGGTCTTCAGCCAAAACCCAACCGTAACAATCCTTTTGAGCATTGAGTTTTAAGGTAAAATTTGAGTTTTAAAATCAAAACTTTGAAATTATTCAATCATTTTAACTAGATTGAATGTAAATTGGGTCATTCAAACAAAGAAAAACCGAAAAACACATAAATTAGAGAATCCAAATTTGAGTTAATAGTAAAATTTACGGTTGGGTTTTGCTTAAAACCCAACCGTAACTTATTGTGTTAAAGTTACGGTTGGGTTTTAAGCCAAAACCCAACCGTAAATTCTGGAGTATGAAAATGTGAATATATTACGGTTGGGTTTTAAGCCAAAACCCAACTGTAAACCTGCAACATTTTCATTTTGCCAGAGTTACGGTTGGGTCTTCAGCCAAAACCCAACCGTAACAATCCTTTGAGCATTGAGTTTTAAGGTAAAATTTGAGTTTTAAAATCAAAATTTTGAAATTATTCAATCATTTTAATTAGATTGAATGTAAATTGGGTCATTCAAACAAAGAAAAACCGAAAAACACACAATTAGAGAATCCAAATTTGAGTTAACAGTAAAATTTACGGTTGGGTTTACGGTTGGGTTTTAAGCCAAAACCAACCGTAAATTCTGGAGTATGAAAATGTGAATATATTACGGTTACGTTTTCAGCCAAAACCCAACTGTAAACCTGCAACATTTTCATTTTGCCAGAGTTACGGTTCGGTCTTCAGCCAAAACCCAACCGTAACAATCCTTTTGAGCATTGAGTTTTAAGGTAAAATTTGAGTTTTAAAATCAAAATTTTGAAATTATTCAATCATTTTAAGTAGATTGAAGGTAAATTGGGTCATGTAGTACACAAATTTAAAGTTAAATTTTCATAATTAACATGAAAGTTAAATTTAAACTTCAAATTCAAATTCACATCAAAGTTATAAGTAATTCACCCACAAAGGAAAAAAACCACAAACAGAGAGTTAGGGAGAAGTAGGAGGTGTAGGTTGACGACGTCTTTTTTTGATAGTATGATTACGATGAGCACCACCGCCACGAGTTCGAGCACCAACACGACCGCCTCGAGTACGATCACCACGTACCGCATCCGAGACTTCATCATGTGTCTCTTCATCCGATGGATGCGGCTCTCTTCTAGTAGTTCTCGCATCTATTGTAGCGCCTCTTGTAGCGGCTCTACTCCTCTTTAAAGTCCGATCCACATCCTTGGCTTCATGATGAATCTCCCTAATGTTGGCTTTCAGTTGGTCACGCGTCCTAACATCAACAGTGCTTATGCATGGAGTTATAGACTCTGTTAATGCAAAGGCTTCCTTTTTCTATTCACATATGAAAATAAAAGTTGGATGAGTGTTTAATAATAAATCTTAAAAATATTAATAACAATAATAATGTACGTACCATACTGAAATATGCCTTCTTCCAGAAACCATCCCCTGTGTTTTTGGGCATACTCTGACGACCATCTTCTGTGTTTTGGGGCATAGTCTCAGGACCATTGTTGATGATAGTTGGATGACCAAAATGTCGATACCAATCCAAGTAATCTTCTGCAGCCTCTTTTGTGCCCACAGATGGAATTAACTCATTCCTTTGGATTTGGTATTCCGGATCATTGCGGTTATTCCAAACCGCGACCGAAGCCGTTGGGTCGTAGTTTAACACGATGTTTGGCACTTCGATCATCGACCCATTCACGCACAATTTAAACATTTCGCGTGTCACTGTTGTTTGGACATATCCATATTGCCGGAGCGTTCGACAGGGGTTGCACATCACGTACCCAAACGGATGGTACAAGGGGCCGTTGTAGCCTGCCACGTCCGACAATACACGCAGATCCTCAACATCTCCATCATCCTCTATGTTAATCTTTGCATAAGGATCAAAAATAACATCTTCAACCGTAAAATCATCAATTTCAGTTCTCATCTTCGCTATGAGAACTTCCTTACGTTTTCCTGGGTCCCGGTGAAGATGTATTTCTTTCCCGTAGGTCCACTACCATCACCGCTCGACATCGTTGATGGAGCCAGTGTGGGAAAGTGATCATATACCCATGACTATGAAGATAAAATATTAATATAAGATAATGCGCAAATAAAAACTTAAAGTTAAACATTGAAATTCAAACAATAAATTACCTGAAAAAGGCCGGTATTCCCGGAAATCTCAGTTCCCCTAACCCTGGAAGCTTTTCTAAGGTTATCAAGAAGGTAATCCAGGGTGGCCGTTCCCCACGAGTATTGGTGTGTGTTTCCGATATCATCCTTCAACCACTGTAGATAGTGGACGTTGACCCTGTTGCCCGAGTTGTCTGCAAAGAAGATGGTGCCGAGTATATATAGCAGATACGCTCTAGTTGTTCGAATAGCTCTGGTGTCATCTATGATGACCCCATCCTTTTCCATCTTTGCGGTTGCTCCAAACTTCTCTCTAAGTGAACACAACAACAATTTCTTGGTCATACTTCTCTTCGGGGCCTTCCCCGGTTTATCTCCACTCACCAATTTAAACTCGTCTTCGGCTTCGCTCTTCTGCCATCCGAGTGTCTCTTGCACAAGTGCATAAATCTCACTCCAGGACAGGTTATTGTTAAAACCCTCATAAACAGATCTACCGTCCACCTCCAGGCCAAGGATGGATTGGACATCATCCGGCGTTATTGTCATCTCGCCGAAAGGTAGATGAAACATAACGGTTTCAGGCCAATAACGTTCCCTGGATGATGCGCAAACGACGCTATCATACTCCCCTATCGAATTGGTAATTCCGGGAGCTAACCCAGACCATTTACCAGAAGTTGTACGACCGTACATTCATCCGTTAAGGGCCAATGTTGAGCCCTTTGACAAACCAATTTCTTGATAGCCTGGGTATGATCCTACAAAAAATAAAAACAAATTTGTTTACTTACAAAAGTTAACAAACAAAAATTTAACATAACAAGAGAAGTGTTTAGATTAATACCTTGGTCTGCGCAACTTTGGAAGCCCATGAATGGGGATAACCAAATAATATGCAGATTTGTCTGGGGCCTCACCCCAAAGTCTTCCATTCCTCCTCTTAGGCCACTGTTCAGGTTCGGCCTTCTCTTTGGGAATTTGTTTGGAAACCGTTTTCTTTCCCATTCTTTGCTTCTGTTGAGGTCCGGCAGAAGCAACAGGAATTCCTTTACCTTTGCTTTGTTGCTCTTGTGGTGGTTCTCGAATCATAACACCACCTCTATGTAACGGTAGATCTTCCAAGCCTTGGAACACCGTATAATCCTCTCTGCAATATGAGGAACACTACCACCCCCTACCTCAAAAGAAGGATTATGAGTTTTAATCAAGCCTCTCTTCTGAACCCCTAAATGCTTTCCATGTCGAGGGGTTGGAGTGTGAGAAATTGGAGTTAAGTTATTACCCCTTTTATTCTTCCTACAACACACAAGCAGTACAAGTTAGATAATTTCAAAGCAATTCAACTTCAAAAAAAAAAAATTGACTACACAGGAAATCTTGCGGTTGGGTTATGAGAAAAACCCAACCGTAAATTTCCAGTTGAAAATTTTCAATAGGAGTTACGTTTAGGTTTTAACAAAAACCCAACCGTAACTTTCACTCACCAAAAAATGTGCACACTTTGCTTACGGTTGGGTTATGAGAAAAACCCAACTGTAAATTTCCAGTTGAAATTTTTCAATAAAAGTTGCGGTTAGGTTTTAACAAAAACTCAACCGTCACTTTGCTTACGGTTAGGTTTTAACAAAAACCCTATCGTAACTTTGCTAACGGTTGGGTTCTGAGAAAAACCCAACCGTAAATTCTTAGTTGAAATTTTTGAAAGAAAGTTACGGTTAGGTTTAAAAAAACCAACCGTAATTTTTTTTTAAAAATAGCACACATTTTGTTATAGTTGGGTTCAAAATCTAACCCAATCGTAACATATGTAACTCTTCATCTTCTTCCCTGAGTTTTACGGTTGGGTTTTGAAGAAAACCCAATCGTAACACTCAAGAACATGATATGTTACGGTTGGGTTTTCACACGAACCCAACCGTAAATTCTACTGTATACATTTTTTTAAAACCCAATTAATAATCAAACATGCAATTCAATCAATTAGAAGTTCTAAGAATAACATAGGTTTTGTTCAATACCTTATATACACTATTGTTGGACTTTCCAGTGATTGATTTTGCTCGATTTCTTCTTGAATCTCTTCATTAGGTTGAAACGAGGAGGGTTGAGTGCCATCACTGCTACCTTGAACACCTTTAGTATGACTCTTCATCTCAAATTGTTGAGTTTAATCGACAAAGATTTTTGTTAATCGGCGATGAATTTCGAAGAATTCGGTTACGGTTAGGTTTTGGTTAGAATTTGAAGAGTTTTTGAAGAAGTTAATGAAATGAATAGTGTTAAGGGTGTTTAAGTTTTAATTGGGTTAAGCGTAAAATAGACATTTGACTTGCCCCTAGGACATCCTTTAACTAAGACCCAAAGTTATTAAGGATCATTTTGGAGCCCCTACAGGATATAGATGGCCGTGCACCAATCCATTCCGTTCAGATTTAATCGACGCGAACAAGTGTGGCCCACAAAGATCTTTTTAATGAACCGAGCATGCACACGTGGGAGAAGCGTAACACGCACCCTGCTTATCTTATTGCGATCCCTATGTAGAAGAAGAATTCTTGAACAATCTAGTACTCTTCTTCTTCTTCTCTTTCTCCCACAATCCTTTTTAAGGAACACTCCACTTTCCTCTATTTACACGCAAAGTCCCCACATTTACTCCATATTAATTATTATCATCTAGACTCGAGAGCTTCATTTCAGTCATTGGGTAAACCCCCTTTGAAGGTTTTCTTTAATGGAGACAATCTTCCCAGGTGTTCAGTTAAGAGCACCTTCATTAACCAAGAATTTCAGTATCAGTAGCAGTAATGGAAGTATATTGCTTACTCATCCACAATTGTCTCTGGGTTATAATTTAAACCCTAAAAGAACAACACTTAAATTATCAAAAGCGTTGAAAAAAGATGATGTTTTTATCAGTAATAAAGGGTTTAAGAGATTTGGTATTGGTAATGGTTCTTCTTCTTCTACTTCAAGACGTTCTTCTTCTTTTGTTGTTAGATGTGAAGCTCCTAAAGATGGAAAGGTAAACTCTTTCAATACTTTTAGTTCTTATTAGGTGAAATTCTGCAGATTTCTTTTAGTTTTTTGATGATTATTTTTTATGTCATGTTTTTTGTGGTACAAATTGGATTATTTTTGATGAATCTCGTTTGGATTTTTATTGGTTAATGCTGAATTTGGGAGCTTGTTTACCCACAATAGAGTTGGGTTCCTTCGAATTAGTGATCACCAATGTGAAATGTGTCTTGGATGCTCCTTCCGACTGGTTAGTGCTGCTGTCATGACCAGTTTTGCAGCGTTTTAAACCTCAAACTCTTGTTTACTTCTACCTTGTACTGTACATTTCCATTGGCAACTTCCAATGTGATTGATTTTAACAAATAGAAAACTGTTTGCTTATTTGAACAAGAGATTGGAAAAGGTAGAATATATGATGGATGGAAGAGCTCGGAGTACCATCTGTTTCTAGGTTAAAACACCAGAAGCATGTTTTTGTATGTTAGGTAGTGGGTAGTTGTTCGTCTTTTCCATGGGGTAGTGTTTATTTTGTTTCGCTGCTTGTGGTACAAATTTTGCTAGATTTTAGAAGTTCAATTTTTCAGCCGTAGTATATAAATTCTTCAACTACCGCGGACATGGGTGATTTATACATTTTTCAAGTAGCTTATATGTTTCCTAATGTTAATTGTGATAAATAGAAAGTATATAGGTTAATAAGATGGTCTAGCATATTTATACCTTTCTCTTCCATAGTGGGTGTTATATGTTTGTTGAATGATTTCTGTGCATTGATGTCAATCTTGGTTTCCTGATAGATTACTCAACAAGAATTCACAGAGATGGCATGGCAAGCTATTGTTTCATCGCCAGAAGTGGCAAAAGACAACAAACATCAAATTGTAGAGACTGAGCATTTGATGAAAGCCCTACTGGAGCAGAAAAATGGTCTGGCTCGGCGCATATTTGCCAAGGTGGGAGTTGACAATACCCGCCTTCTGGAAGCTACTGAAAAATTCGTCCAACGCCAACCAAAGGTAAATTGCTAATACTTTAGCCATTATAGGTTTTCCTGGGATATATGAATTGGCTAGACATATAGAATATCTTTTCAACAACATGCTGGTAGGTCGGTTTATATATAACATTCGACACATACCTACTAATCGAAATAGTAGTAGCTGTGACTTTGTAAATCAGACCTTTGAATTTGTGGGATTAAGCCGGAGACAGTGTGCGAAGAAGTTCAACAGAGGATGTGGTGGTTTTGACTCAAAATGCCACTTCTGATGGGACCATGGAAAACCATAAAAACACTCCTACCATTGAAGTGGTGTCAATAGCCAATATTATAGTTTTGGGATAACCATCCTTAAGTTACTCCGCTAGGATCTGCAGGTGGCCTCTTTTACTTAATATTAGATGGCTTTTGTACAGAAGTTTACAGAGGCGTGTCTGTAAAGGCTAACATTTTGATGTATATATATAACTGCGATACTTACTACTGTCATATCTCTTCCAACTATTTCAGGTTTTTGGTGAATCAGCTGGTTCTATGTTAGGGAGGGATTTGGAAGCTCTCATTCAGCGATCCAGGGACTACAAGAAAGAGTACAAGGATTCCTTTGTGTCAGTTGAGCATTTGTTACTTGGTTATGTACAAGATCAACGTTTTGGGAAACAATTGTTTAAGGATTTCCAAATTTCTCTCAAGAGTCTGAAATCTGCAATAGAAGCCATAAGGGGTAGCCAGAAGGTTATGGACCAAGGTAATTATAGTCCCTTAACATCCTCGGTGTTCAAATAGAAATTTTAATCAGTTAGTTTTTAGACATTGTTAGAGCTTAGCTCCAGTGTAACACGAAATGTCAAATTTTGAGTTTGTAACAGATCCTGAAGGGAAGTATGAAGCCTTAGAGAAGTATGGAAAAGATTTGACAGCTATGGCACGGGCAGGAAAGCTTGATCCAGTCATAGGAAGAGACGATGAGATACGTAGATGCATACAAATCCTATCAAGGAGAACTAAGAATAATCCTGTACTTATTGGTGAACCCGGTGTTGGGAAAACTGCAATATCAGAAGGGTAAGTGATGTTCCAATGACATCTTGTGCAGGGGTGGGCGTACTTGACGTGTACTTGACTTGGCATGACTGAAAAGTCTTATCAAGCTCAAGTGGGCTTAGCTATTGAGTCTCAGGAATGGCAAGGCCGTAAGCCAAACCTCACCCAACATTTGTTGTACTTCTCAATGAAGTGTGCTTATTCAAATTATATTCTGTATACAGGCTTGCTCAGAGAATTGTGCAAGGAGATGTTCCTCAAGCTCTTATGAATCGCAAGGTATGCATTACTGGAAGTTCTTTTAGTGATTTTTTTGCTCAATTTTAATTTGCTGAAAGTTGCTGATCTGGGTAAACTGTTTGTTGCTCAACCATGAAATGTATGATAGTAGAACCATAACTTGATTGGTCACGTGGAGATGCCAAGCCATTGAATTAGATAGAAACACATGCAAAATTCCAGAAATTGTAGCGATATATTGGATCACAGAGAAAATTGTTGTTTTGTCTCATCAACTGATGAGACGTTTGATGTATTGTTGGACAACTTATATTCCGTGCTACCTACCCATATAGGTACTGTGGGTTGCAACCATGGTTGGACCCCTGTATATGATTTTGGCTGAGTCTCTCAGCTGTGTTGGTATGACCACTGGTTGAAACCTGACAGTCTAGAACATGATCAATATTACAGGATGTTGGTTACTTTTTTTCTTGAACTAGTGTGATAAGCCAAAATGCTTATTTTTCTGTGATGGCCTGATGAATGATGAAATTAAATCTTTCTTTTTCTAAACAACTTTTGCAGTTGGTGTCGCTTGACATGGGTGCATTAATAGCTGGTGCGAAATTTCGTGGAGAATTCGAGGATAGATTGAAAGCTGTACTCAGAGAAGTAACTGAATCAGATGGCCAGACAGTTCTTTTCATTGATGAGATTCACACAGTTGTTGGGGCAGGTAAAATTTGCATACCCTCCATGTCCACTCACTGCGTGTTAAATTTTCCTGCAAAGAGATTCTAAAAGTTTGTTCAAGAGGCAGTTGAGCTTTTAAGTTCTTGGCCAAGTCTTTCCCTTTTAAGTTTGGAATGCTGATCTTTCCTGCATCTCTATTTAGGTGCCACAAATGGTGCCATGGATGCAGGAAATCTGTTGAAGCCTATGCTTGGCCGTGGAGAACTAAGATGCATAGGTGCAACAACACTTGATGAATATCGCAAATATATTGAAAAAGATCCGGCCTTGGAGCGTCGCTTCCAGCAAGTTTATGTTGACCAACCTACGGTTGAAGATACAATATCTATATTACGAGGGCTGCGTGAAAGATATGAGCTACATCATGGAGTTCGAATATCTGACAATGCACTTGTTGAGGCTGCTATTCTATCTGATCGCTACATCAGTGGACGTTTTTTGCCGGATAAAGGTAATTTGTGCAAACTATTGGACCTCTTCTTTTAGGATAAGTTATAACGTAGTACTGAAAGCTTTTTGTCGCTTTCTTGTGGGAACATTCCACCTTATCTTATACTTTCACTAGCCACAAGATATGACCCCGCCTGAATGTCACTCCTCTTCTGTGGTCTCCTTTATTATTTATTTGGGAGCCACCTGCCGGATGTTTATTTTACTGTCTAATTTGTGTTGATGTGTTGAACTTGTATCAGTATGACTGCATTTGTGTAGCATATGTTTCTTTATATTCAACTCAATGGTCACATTTTCCTGTAGTTTACTTGAGTTCTGATGAGGTGCTAACAAATTCATGGTTGTTACAGCTATTGACCTAGTCGATGAGGCAGCAGCAAAATTGAAAATGGAAATCACTTCCAAACCTACTGCCCTAGATGAGATCAATCGGACCGTGTTAAAGATGGAAATGGAACGCCTCTCGCTTGTGAATGACACAGACAAAGCATCAAAAGATAGATTAAGTCGTCTTGATACCGAGCTATCTATCTTAAAGGGGAAACAAACTGAACTGACTGAGCAGTGGGAGCATGAAAAAAATGTCATGACACGTATTCAATCCATTAAGGAGGAGGTATCTGATTCTTGTGCTCATATTATCTTGATATATTTGGTAGAAAGATCTTCATGTTCAGTTTGTTGATTTAATAGTCTGTGGGAAACGGGTTACACTGCTATTAGTTTAAGGGTTTTTCATCTGCTTTGTTGGTCCTCATTTCTCAATGCAGATTGACAGGGTAAATCTCGAGATTCAACAAGCAGAGCGAGAGTATGACCTCAATCGTGCTGCTGAGTTGAAGTATGGAAGTCTCAATGCGCTGCAACGCCAGCTTGAAGGTGCTGAGAAGGAGTTGAACGAATATCTTAAATCTGGGAAATCCATGCTGAGGGAAGAGGTTGCCGGGAGTGATATCGCTGAAATAGTCAGTAAATGGACTGGAATTCCTGTTTCTAAGCTACAGCAGTCAGAGAGAGAAAAGCTATTACATTTAGAAGAAGAGCTGCATAAACGTGTTGTGGGTCAAGACCCAGCTGTGCAAGCAGTAGCTGAGGCCATCCAACGGTCTCGAGCAGGTCTTTCAGATCCTCATCGTCCCATTGCCAGTTTCATGTTCATGGGTCCTACTGGTGTGGGGAAGACCGAATTAGCTAAAACCCTTGCTTCCTACATGTTCAACACTGAAGAGGCCCTCGTCAGAATTGACATGAGTGAGTACATGGAGAAACATTCGGTCTCAAGATTGATAGGAGCACCACCTGGCTACGTTGGGTATGAAGAGGGTGGGCAGCTCACAGAGACAGTACGAAGGAGGCCGTATGCTGTTATCCTGTTTGACGAAATCGAGAAGGCTCATTCTGATGTCTTTAACGTGTTCCTTCAGATTTTGGATGATGGGAGGGTGACTGACTCACAGGGTCGAACCATAAGCTTCACCAACACTGTCATTATTATGACTTCAAATGTGGGATCACAATACTTGCTCAACACAGATGATGAAACTTCATCAAAGGGTTCTGCATACGAAACCATTAAGCAGAGGGTGATGGATGCTGCCAGGTCGGTCTTTCGTCCTGAATTCATGAATCGTGTGGATGAGTACATAGTCTTCCAGCCCCTTGACCGCGAGCAGATAAACAGTATTGTGAAATTACAGGTAAGCTGTTTTATCCAGTTAGGTGGTATTTCTTTGTTCTTCTTTCGATGATTTTCTCCCTAAATTAGTTCTATTTCTACAACTGACTTTACTTCAAAATATTGTCGACTTAACAATTCTTTTTTATGCATCTCTATTCCAGTTGGAAAGAGTACAGAAGAGAATTGCAGATAGAAAGATGAAAATCAAGGTAACAGAAGCTGCGGTCGAACTTCTAGGAAGTCTTGGGTATGACCCCAACTATGGAGCCAGACCAGTGAAG
>JAJJMC010019642.1:14106090-14123914 GCA_023531435.1 Papaver californicum
CAGGGTTCAGGATGGTTAGAAGTCAAAAAGGTATTATTATCCCGTTCAATACTCATAATTGATCATATTAGTGTTGATTTGTAAATGCTGATTCTTTCTTATTGTTTTTCTTGCGCAATTCTAAGATTTTAATGTGGAAAAAACTAAATTGAGATGGAATGTGAATTTTAACTGATAATTATCCAGGATTAAGAAATGTAATTACTTGGTTGCATGTTTCGTGGTTGTTTTGGTTCTTATACAGAAACATAGATCTAGTCCAAAATACTCTTCCCAAGGTTTAGTTGGGGGGTTTTCTAATAGAGGGACGCCTAGCTCGTCTCTCAATCAGTCCTCGGGGAGAGGCCGAAATGGAAATGTTCATTCTAAACAAGGTGGTAAATTTCTAGAGTTGGACAAGAATTTGCTAGACATGGTCAGGTAATTGGTGACAATTCATGTTCGGGTTTAAAACAAGTAGGGAAGGCTGGTGACAATTCTTGTTCGAGTTTAAAAGAAGTAGAGAAGGCCAGTGACAATTCTTGTTCAGGTTCAAAAGAGGTAGAGAAGGTTGTTGATTGTCTTGATAAATGTGTTGTTAATGAAGCTGGTGAACTGCCTAAGTCGTCTCCGTTTGGAACTGAACCTCGTATGAATTTGAATGGAGAAACAGGAATTACTCAAAAGGGAAAGTTGGATGTAGTTATTCCAAAAATCAAGTGGGGTGACCTTGAAGATGATGCTTTGCTTTTATGTGGTGCGAATCCTGAGAAAATTAGATTTGGTAATCTTGGACATGATGATACTCTGTTGGTGGAAAAGAATGGAGATGGTTCTTGTTCTAATGCTTACCAAGAGGACAAAGCAGTGTTGACTTCATTGGATATGAGCGACAAAGCTTTTGAAAATAATTCTGAAGAAATCAGCGACATATCTTCCCATGATGTGGCAATAGCAGATTCAGACAAGAAAGTGGTTGGTCGAAACAATGTGATCTTGCCAATTAGCAGTGATGCACCAGACGGTTTGGACTTCGACAACGTAGTTAGTGGAAAGAATCTTTCTGCTGATGCTAATGGGGTCTATATGATAGTGGCAAATCAGGGACCTGAGGATAAATTTGAAGATGGTTGTCAGGAAATACCTGAGATAGTTACATGTGGAAATGATACAGTTTTATCCCCAATTCTGAAGAGTAGTTCAGAAGCTTCAGATGCTGTACCAGAAGCTTCAGATGATTCATCAGTCGCCCCCGTTGAAAACTTGAATCAGTCACAGGATGGAACAGAAAATGTTGATCTGTTGGAGGTTCCATTTATGAATGCTATGGGAGATGGTGATTCAGGTGAAAGCAAAGAAAGGTTTAGGGAACGATTATGGTGCTTTCTCTTTGAGAATCTTAACAGAGCAGTTGATGAACTTTATCTTCTTTGTGAACTGGAATGTGACCTGGAGCAGATGAAAGAAGCTCTTCTTGTCTTGGAAGAAGCTGGTTCGGATTTTCGGGAACTAAAATCTAGAGTTGAAGGATTTGAGAAAGCAAAAAAATCTTCCCAGCCTTCTGTGGATGGGCTGCCGATGAGCGTGACAGCTGACCACCGTAGGCCGCATACTTTCTCATGGGAGGTTAGTATGGTTACTCTTTCGCTTTACTAGCTTCTAAATGTTTGCTTCAATAACATAAAAGTGCTTGCTTGTGATTTCTGGTTTGGTACAAGTGCTCAATGTACAATATAAGGTCTTAAGTGGTATTCTCTGAACGCAGGTTAGAAGAATGACATCTTCAGCTCACAGAGCGGAAATACTGTCTTCATCTCTTGAAGCTTTCAAGAAAATACAGTATGAAAGAGCTACGATGAATCCAATTTACAGTGTGAAGTCCCCAAGCCCTGTTTGTGGAAATCCTAATGTTCGTAGTGAGCCTTTGAGGAAGTCATCTGGAAGGGATATTGTTACACAGAGTGCTATGGAATCGATAACCAAGTTAAGAAAAAAAAGGCGAGTTTCAGATCATGGTCTTGGGAACACAAGTACAGAGAAAAGAAACATAGATGGAGGAAGGTCGAGCAAAGTATCTTCGGTACAAAATAGCCACCACACAAAAAACAGTTTATCCATTTGTGACCCTAATGCATCTCACTTATCTCTGAAGGATAGTTCTGCCACGGGAAAATTTAACAATGAACCGCTTGGATCAGCTTTCGATTTGATGAAGCAGGGCCCGAGGAAGGATAAAATATCGACAGAAATTAAGGCTGAAAAAACCCTGAAATATATGGATCCCCTGAAAAGGCATATTCCTCTTCCAGACAAGGAGAAGGAAAAGGATAAGAGGAATATAACATCATGGAAGGCCATGGATGCCTGGAAGGAGAAGAGGAACTGGGAAGATATACTTGCATTTCCGTTGTGTGTCTCTTCTCGAGTTTCACATTCACCGGGCATGAGCAGGAAAAGCGTGGAGCGGGCACGTGTTTTGCATGATAAACTAATGTCTCCTGAAAAGAAGAAAAAACTGCTCTGGATTTGAAAAAAGAAGCAGAAGAGAAGCATGCTCGTGCGATGAGAATTAGGAGTGAGTTAGAGAACGAGAGATCCCAGAAACTGCAGCGTACATCGGAGAAATTGAGCCGTGTCAACGAGTGGCAGGCTGTTCGTAATTTGAAGTTACGGGAAGGGATGCATGCTCGCATCAGCGTGGTGAGTCCCGGCATGAAGCTCATCTGGCTCAAGTTGTGAGAAGAGCTGGTGATGAAAGCAGTAAGGTTAATGAGGTTCGATTCATTACTTCTTTAAATGAAGATCATAAAAAGTTTATATTGCGCCAGAAGCTTCAAGAATCAGAGCAAAGGAGAGCTGAAAAGTTGCAAATAATTAAGAGCAAGCAGAAGGAGGATATGGCAAGTGAAGAGGCTGTACTAGAACGAAGGAGGCTTCTTGAAGCCGAAAAGTTGCAACGCCTTGCTGAGATACAACGGAAAAAAGAAGAGGCTCAAGTAAGAAAAGAAGAAGAACGCAAGGCATCAAGTGCCGCCCGTGAGGCAAGAGCCATAGAACAATTACGGAGAAAAGAAGTTAGGGCAAAAGCCCAACAAGAGGAAGCCGAACTCTTAGCGCCGAAGTTAGCCGAGAGACTATGTGAAAGTGAACAGCGTCGAAAGTTTTACTTGGAGCAGATAAGGGAGAGGGCCTCAATGGATTTTAGAGACCAATCTTCACCTTTACTGCGCCGTTCTCTGAACAAGGAGAGCCTGGGTAGATCAATATCCACAAGCAACATTGAAGATTATCAATCAAGCATTTCAGGTACAGGATGTTCTTCTATAGGGACGGGCAATACAACCATGCAGAATCCTCTGAAGCGAAGGATCAAAAAGATCAGGCAAAGGCTAATGGCTCTGAAATATGAATTTCCTGAGCCCCCAGTTAGTGCTGAAAGCACAGGCATTGGATACAGAGCTCAACTAGGAACTGCAAGGGCAAAAATTGGAAGATGGGTACAGGAGCTCCAGAGGCTTCGACAAGCCAGAAAAGAAGGGGCTGCAAGTATAGGATTAATAGTAGCCGATATGATTAAGGTACCTTATTTTCTACTCTTATAAGAATTTACCTGTGTATATTCATCCAGCAATAACAACTGAGGTCGACTAAACTACTTTTGCTTCTCTATGCCTGCAACACTAGCATGGAGGAGCATCACATCCACAATTAGCTACTAGGGAATTTAAGATTGAAGAAACTAATTACCATATTCCTGTTACTTTAATTTGGATCATTTCATTGAATAATCATTTTTGACTTTCTAACCTTGTATTCGTGATTTAGTACATGGAGGGAAAAGAACCTGAGCTTAATGCATCTCGGCAAGCACGTTTACTTGATTTCATTGCTTCTGCACTGCCTGCTTCTCACACATCAAAGCCTGAAGCTTGTCAGGTGATTATATACCTTTTAAGACTTCTGAAAGTGGTGTTATCTGTTGCTTCGAACCGGAGTTATTTTCTCGCGCAGAATCTTCTGCCTCCAATCATCCCAATGTTATCTGCAGCTCTTGAGAACTATATCAAGATTGCAGCATCATTGGGTGTCCCTGGGACCACCAACTCATTGTCAAGCAAAACATCTCCCGAGACTTTCGAGACCGTCTCTGAGGTACTAGAAGGATTCGTGTGGACTGTCACGACAATTATTGGTCATGTTAGCTCTGATGAAAAGCAACTTCAGATGCAGGATGGCCTACTTGAGCTAGTGCTTGCTTATCAAGTTATTCATCGGTTGCGAGATCTCTCTGCCCTCTATGATAGGCCCCAAGTTGAAGGGTCCCCCTTTTCTTCTTCTATTATTTTAAGTTTAAATCTGTTGGCTGTTTTGACATCGAAGCCCAGAACAATATCTTCAATTGATTGGGAATCTTTTCCATCTAAAACCATTTCTGCCGATGAAATTCAAGAATCTACACTCAGAGATTTTGCTGATCTTGGGAATACCTCTTTGAATGCGGCAACTGGAGATAATAGATCCTCGTTATCTGTACTAGAAGTTATTGCAGAACAACCTCTTTTGGATGGAGCGGAGGACCGAAAATTGGTTGATATGGAAAAAGAGCTGATGGATGCTCCAGGCGAAGCTCGTAAAAGTCCAGTGGGAAGACATGTCAAACTCCCATCCCAGAAGGATGAGATAAACTCCAGAGACATTACTGCCCAAAAGAGTGAAAACAACCAAGGCCTAAAGCAGCCTGTTGCATTTCTTCTCTCCGTGGTAGCTGAAACAGGACTCGTCAGCCTTCCTTCATTGTTAACAGCTGTGCTGTTACAGGCAAACACCAGATTGTCCTCTGACCAGGTAATTCTGCTGCCAGCTGTATTTTGATCACCAGTCTTGGTAACCTTATCTGTATGACTCGTGCATCATAAGGATCTTCAGACTCAAAATTAATAGTTGTTGCAATCATGCCTTCTTATTGTAGGATACGTACTATTTCAATAAATATTTGCAGTAGCAACGGACAGTTAACTTCTTGTTTCTGTTATTATCCCTATCTAAGCATCTTAGATTCTATGACCCTTCCCAATGTTCAGATGAATGTATTTTGTTTATGCAATTAGGTAGTTTTTTTCCTTTTTCTTTTCGTGAAATTGTAGCCTAGTTCCCTGATGTGAACCCTTCATGCTTATTTATTATCTCACTCTGACTCAAGTTAATAAATCTCAGGCCTTATATGTTCTTCCATCAAATTTTGAAGAGGTTGCAACTGGTGTTCTTAAGGTGTTGAACAATTTGGCACTCTTGGATATCAAGTTGATGCAAAGGATGCTTGTAAGTTGCTGTTTCTCACTTAACATCTTAGAGTTTGTTACCGTGGTAAAGCACCTTAGTGGACTTTCCATCCTAAAAAAGAAATTAACTGCTCATGTGGCTTACATCAGTTCGGCATGACAGCATTTTGTTTGAATATGAACAGGCTAGGCCAGACTTGAAAATGGAATTCTTCCACTTGATGAGTTTCCTTCTCTCACACTGCACAAATAAGTGAAGAGTAGCTAGTGATCAGGTGATTATTCTAAATTCACTAGATTTTGATATTCTCTTGACATTCGTGTTCAATTGTTTTACCTCTAAAAATTGTGTGCACTCTAGCATACAGTTGATATGAAAAGTTTTTTTCTGAAATATTGTGTTGTTCACATCCTTTCATATGGATTCCATTATGATTCTCAGGTGGGTCTACTTTTACTCGAGTCTCTGTTGCTTCTTGGCTACTTTGCCTTGTTTCATTCTGGGAATCAAGCAGTCCTTCGATGGGGCAAGAGTCCAACCATTCTCCACAAGGTTAGTTTGTTCCTCATAGATGAGGATCTAACTTATTAAGAGCATTAGAGCCTGAGCTTATGTCAAGGAAATCTAACTTGTCATCTGATGGTTGGGAGCAGGTTTGTGATCTTCCTTTCATGTTCTTCAGCGATCCAGAGTTGATGCCCATCTTGGCTGGCACATTAGTCGCTGCTTGTTATGGTTGTGAGCAGAACAAGGACGTGGTTCAACAAGAGCTCAGTGTAGATATGCTACTGTCGTTGCTCAAATCATGCAAAAATGGGCTGTTTGCACTTCAATCTGATCTCTCGTCACCTTTAGATAACAATTCTACAGCAGATGATCCATGTGAGGTTGGTCATCAGTCGGGCCCTGAACCTAAAAGGTTTCAGGGTGAATTCTCTGCTGCAAGATCTAGCCGTTACAATTCGAGAAACATTCGCTTGCTATTTTCAGGAAAGGCAGGGCCTGTTGGCAGCAGTAGTAGAGGGGGGAAGACGAGAAACCAAAAGGATAACACTAAACCAACCAAAACTTGCGAAGAATGGGCCGTGAAGCACAATCTACCAGCCGCAGAAACTTCATCTTCATTCATGTTGCACAGTAGATTCCCTAGCGCCTTTATTGATAAAGCAGAGGGGTTCTTTTCAAGCTCCAATGATGCCTCTATTGTCTGACAGTAATGGTTCAGCACACGTGTATATTTTTGGAAGTACTGGGACTATTCCGTAATCAGATATTCAGTAGAGTTATCGAGGAAATGGAGTTTAAGAAACTGGATCATCTGTCTTCGTAAGAGCTAAAAGTCTAGGAAACCAAAAGGTTAATAATTCAAACAAGTTGGTGAAAGAAACTAATTTAAACAAGTTGGTGAAAGAAACTAGTTCTTTTTGCCACCTTGTCTTACTTCCTTCAGTTTTGTTCACTGAATTACATAAATTCACAGGCAGGCTAGAGTCCTGAAAAATGTATTTGTCTGATGTTTGGACACTTGATTGTCCTGAAACATACATATTGTTTTCTCTTTCTCTATATGTAATTAAAACAACCAACAGATTGGATACTATTCTGTAACTCTCTCTTCTGGTAAAGGTCTAATTTACAAAAAATAAATAAATATGTAAATAAAACTGATTAATCATATAAAGATTACAGATGATGTGAATGTGTTACCCATTCTCTCTTGCGAATCAAAGATTTGCACCAATTAATATGAATGAGAAAAAGCAGCATCCCATAGTTCTCCGGGTGAGGGAGGGAGGAGCAACTCATCATATTTTACCACAGTGCAAAAGTTATCATTGTAGAGCTCTAATATGTATCTTCTTATGTACCAGTTAAATCTAAAATAAGCTACAACTGTCTTTCATCCAAGGAACGATGACGAGTTGGGTACCTTTTCCGCAGTCTAACTGAATCTCTTTTCAAGTTCTGAAGCATTAATGCTCTTGTTTTACCATCAGGTTTGAGCCCTCTAACACGCATTTTCATATATAGCTTCTTTGCTGACATGATCTTCCCTCGTAAACACATTCCATGAATTGCTGCATTGTAAAGTGATACATCTGGTGGAACACTCTGTTTGATGTCAAAAGATGAGAAAAACAAGTTATTACAAATAGAATAAACAGGTTTTAATAAGCCACAACAATCATAGAATACAAGAGCTTTCTCGAAAGTTAGAAGATGGTTAACACGAAGTTGAAGGAGTGACAAAATTGAAAAATAACCAAATCATCTATTGCTAACATAGAACTTGGCAAGTTTTTCGCCTATATATCTTACTCAATGCAGAGTCTAACGTTTAGTATGTTGATGCAGAATGATGCATAGCAGAAACATTAGTAAGTTTGAACGTAAAAAATGCCACAAGATAAAAGAACTTACATCTACGATTTGTTCCACTTCAGGCCAAAGGGAACCCCAGATGCATGATCTTATCAATGATAAGTAAGTGAATGTGTTTGGCACACAACATTTGTGAACCATGTGTTCATAGACCTGTAAAGCAACTTTCGGTGTCCTTGCAACCTCACAAGTATCAATTACAAGATTGTATGATTCAACAGAAACCACCGAAACACCAGATTCCATTTGCCACAAAATCTGCACCGATCTATCCCATAAACCAAGCCTCTGACAACACATGAGAGCAGTGTTGTATAAATGAGAATTTAACTGGGATTTGTGCTTCATTTTGATGCTCTCGAATAGCCAAAGAGCATCAGAATATCTGCCCCCCTTGTATAAAGCATTGAGCAATGCGTTCCATGTATATTTATCAGGTTTTTTATCAGAAGATTTCATGAGATCAAATACCCAGAAGGCTAATTTGATTTTCCCAGCTTTCCCAAGTGAGTTGATTAAGGAATTATAGGCAACACTGTTCGGACTGAACCCACAATCCAACATACTTTTAAATACACTAAGCGCTAAACTCCAGTTTCCTTCTTTAGTGCTTGCAGAGATCATAGCTTGCATCATATCCTCCCTAGGTTTCAATTTGTTTTCAATCATCTCACTGTAGACATCTATAGCGAGTTCACTTTGACCTGAACACATAAAAATGCGTACTAACAGACCATAAGTAACTGTTGTGGCTTGATGACCATTCTTATTAAGACTTCTCCACATTTTCTCCGTTTCAATCCAATTATTATCCATCCTGCAAATCGATATCATTGTATTATAAACAATCACATCAAAATCCTTTTTTAGTCTACTTTCACTCTCCAATTCCACAAACATTTCAACTGCTGAATCACAACCTTGAACACGTGCAACCGCTTTGAGGATCAAACTATAAGTATGTGCTGAAGATATTCCATTTTTCTTCATCAACTCAAAAACTTCCAACGCTTCACCGAAAAACCCATTCCTCAAAAAACAGGCAATAAGTGAATTACATGCATGTAAATTAGGTTGAAGACCTGATACTTCCATTGACATATACAAATCAAATGCACTATTAACCTTATTAGTTCTACTAAGGTTCAAGATCCTCTTCGACAAAACCTTTGCATCCCTTTCCTCCAAAAAATGCAACCTTGGTTCAAGAATGCAACTTACCCTCCCAGAATTAGAAGGAACTGAATCCATTTTAGACTCTAAGCTTTCATCTAGATTTCCCCAAGGAGGCACCAAAGACTTCTCATCTCTACGACCCACACTTCTTTCATCATTCCGAATCAACATTTGGTTGTTGTTTTCTTCATCTTCAGCTAACTCATGCTGCAAGTGACTTAACACAACCCTATTCACCTTGTTTCTACCAATACAACTCATTTTTGGAACATAAAGTCTTCTCTGCTTAGCTAAACTAAATTCAAGCTTACACCGAAAACAATTTCGACAAAGTTTATTTTCTTGATATTGGATATCAAACCTATGCAATGGAAGTTGAAATGCAATTGGACTCCTCAAAATATCCACCATTGTGCACCAGAAAGAGCAAAGTAATTGTACAAGATAACTTTTTTACAAACAGTTAAAGTGCAAACTCTTATAAACTAGTATATGAAGTTAAATCATGATTTTGATTGTTAAATATCAAAAACCCACCTCAAATTAGTCATTTCTGAGCTGAAAAGTTCATGAAAGTTAATTGTTTTTCTCGGCGAACCCAAACATCTATTCAAATGGAAGCCCAAAACGCATCCATTCTTTCTCTTCCCACGTAGGTCTAATAGAAACAAATCCAAGTTGATTTCACCGTTTTGCTCATAACTTCTTCATACGAACTCGGAATGACCTCATTCTTTTTGGGACGGCTTCATCCTTCAATTATCTAAAAGTTGGTGAGAAGAACTTCTGTGCTTGAATTTTCAATATTTACTTGGTAGTCATTCTTATGTTTTTCGACGTTTTTTTGCTCCTTTTCGTCATATTTCTTCCACTGGCTCTAGACACTTGATACTTAAAATATTTCACCTCTTAGATCTTTTGTAGTAATTTTCATTCTTATCACATAATAGAAACAAATAAAAGAAAACAAGAGTAATTACAAGTAATATGCAAGAATTATAAAAAAAAAATATTAGTATAGATTTGACACTAAAATCATGTAAATTATGCACTTATCATGCGTCTACCGCATGTTTACTAGAGATTCTAATACATCTAAATCCCAAGTCTGCTTCAAGAACATTACCCGAATGAGATAGATCTAAGTAACTATTCTTGAATTAAACTTTTGATATCGATTAGACATACTGTCACCATCTATGCTTACTACAAAACATTATTGTTCCTTACTAGGAAGGGGACTTAATATTGTTGGTGGTTTTTGGCCACAAGAAAAAATTGTAAAATTCTCTCTGGTCCCGTATCAGAAATATACAGTTTGTACGAATAGTCTGAATATCACAATGAATTGGGACTATGTAGGATCAACCAATGGAAATAGGTGTTATACACTGATCCATATAGCCTCTCTACATATATATATACTGGATCTTCATATAGCCGAACCCTCAATATTTCATATATATATATATATATATATATATATATATATATATATATATATTTAAATATTTACTGAGTATCTCAGTATTTATATATATATTGTATTATTTAGTGCTTGCATTTGTATTAAATCCCCAAGATGGATTCTCGAATGCTACTGATGCTTGTTGCAATACCTCACACCCATTCTCTGAGTATACATAATGTATACATTTAGAATAATCTCTTGTGATACTCTATTCCTTAGCTTCGTTCTCAAATAAATATCAAACACCCTAGATGGGACATCCATTAGTTTAAAGAGCAACTTGAACTTATACCAAGTGTAATAATTTCCCGACTGAATTTCTTGGCATCATGTACCAGTAATGTCTTTTCTATCGTGACTCGATGAAAATTCCAATTTGATGCTTGTGCAAATGGAAGTGCTTATGCCACTAAAAGCAAGTATAAACGGCATCGAATGCGAACAGCAAAAAACATGAAGTGCCCGTTCACTCATGGTGCTAACTAAGGTTAGTGCTAGCCCTGCTTTCGGCGCTAGCATAATCCATCACCAAGTCTTACCATGGCTCTAGCACTAGCCTACTCACGACGCTAGATCACCACGGCGCTAGCACAAGACTAGCGCCGGACTACTTACAGTGCTGGCCTAGGGCAGCGCCAGACTTCACTATTATGCTAGGATAAGGCTACCGCCATCCTACTTATGGTACTGGCCTAGGCAACCGCCAAATTATACCATACTGCTAGCCTAAGTACTAGCGCCAACCCAATACTCCCAGCACTGGCATTTATGCCAGTGTTAGCGCCATATATGCCACTTATACCGTGCATGAAGCTGGCTTAAATGCCAACGCTAACCTATTCTATGTTAGCGCCCACTGCCTTAACAGCGTTGGATACGGCCAACACCATGTTACCTTGTTGTTGGTGCAAGGTAACCAACCTTTTTTGCCTAGCAATGTCATTGTCTAGTGCCGCTTATTCCCGTTGGAATACCAAGTTCTTCATATTGCTCAGGTGAGCATCTCTCAATGTCTGAGTTTCCTCCTTGCTGCCCTGAGCCACGAATATTCAACAGGTGAGCCTCTCAGCTGAGCTCACTCAAACGCCAATAATTTTCACGGCGTTAGCCGAATGTTAGTAATAATTATTCTTACGACCATACCAGTTTTACCCTAGAACTAGTATCAATTAGTGCCTCATGTTTGGTGCAACACCAAATCCTTTGTCTTATTCATGCCACACATATCTCTTGACGCCTATAATGCTCATTTATGACATAAGCTACTGGTAGCTCCAATTGGTGCACAAAGCTACGAGCAATCAATAATTGAGTATTCTAACTAGATGGCCAATACTTGGCATCGTGACAAAGATGATCAACACCACTCATGTGCATCATCACTAGCAGATTGACGTACTAGGCTTGCATCATGATACCACCTTTCACAACGAGATTCCAATAGATTTTATCACTCGCAGAGAGGTCTCATGAGCCCATATTACTAATATACCATGGATTCGCATTATCACATAGTGGTGCCACGAGCTTGGATGACTCACTAAGTGATGCCACTACCTTGCATCATCCATGAAGTGACGCCAACGCCTTGTGAATCGATACCAATCATTGACTAGTCACTCATGACATTGATAGAGGAAGCACGGTGTGTTACTGCATCACTGTCAACTTCTACAACTTTCAGGCGTTACTGCTCTTACTGACGCTAACTTTTTTCCTTTTTTTCATAGTCACTCATCATCTCACACTGATGCCATGAAGGGCTCCACTGACTCTGATTATCGGGATTATTCAAATGATAACATCTGACATCAACTACTGTGTTACCTAACGCCCACAACTGGCATCATCATATCTCAATGCTCAGTAACACTAATAGTTTACTCTACTAGACTTAAGTACACTAATTTACTGATAGACTTACTAATCTTACTAGACTCGACATTAGTTATCTTAATTAATTAGTATACTGAACATTTTTCCTCATTAATTAAGTCACTTTTATGACTTAATCAATAATAATAGTAGTACTTAAGCTCTATTATTAATTTCCTACGAGACATCAAAATGTCACATGGAGGATATTCACTAGGGTTTTGGTCTGGAGGTCTAAAACATATGTGGTGCATCAATATGCCCATGATGAGAAAGTAATTAATTCTTGAGAATGAATGAGAGGGTGAAGGGAGTAGTAGTCGTACATAACTTTCAGTCTTACCTAATATTACGGACACGACTCCACCACTACATCCATAGTCTCCATTCCTATGTAACTTCCAATTATTATGAGAGATTAGTGTGTTCTACTACAACTATAAGTATATGACTTAATCTATTCACAAAGGGTCTCAGAATTACACAAGAGAGGAGCCAGAAATCCTTCTATGGGGAAGCAACAACTAGGGGTGCAACTAATCAAAAGAAAGGTTTGGAATCCCAACTTATGGAAAAATTTATGCTTAGGAGTCAATTGAGTTGGGTGTTCAACTGCATACCCATGTTATACACTGGATCCGCCCTTGGACTTACACAGACAAGTCTAATCCTTTACACAATAGTTCAATAACTCCACACTGTATATACATCTCATATTCTGATCTCAACGCTTTCTCTGCTTCTCTCCCTAAAATCAACCCTTCTGTATCGAATGGCCATTTTTTGGTTTAGGCGAGTTTTGTACAATTTTTATCTTTAGAATTCTTGTACTTTTTACAGTATTGTTTTTACCCTAAAACAGGCACGAAATAAATCAGATTTCCTTTTTGGTCAAAAGTGTTATATGAAATCTTCTTTCCTCTTCATCTACCCATATTCCATAGGTATGTGTACAACACTTGAATCAATAGAGAACTTTTTATTTTGTATGAATCAATAATACTAAATTTCAATCCCTTCCTGATATCTCCCAAGGAAAATCCCGAATCGGTTCCTAAATTGACAGGTTAGTGTGAGCTTATCCATGCGGTTATGCACCCTTCGGATTAGAATATATTTTTTGAAAGATCCTGGCTTTTGTGTTTTAGTGGGTCATCCCAGGTCCTTTTAATTACCTATATTGTGTTGAAGGGGTATTCATATGATTGATCTAATCGATTTCATAAGGACCCAAGTAGCGACGAAATCGAGGAAGGTATACAAAAAAGATAATTATTTTCTATCCTATTAGTATTGGTTACTAAGATTCTGCCAAGACCTTTACCTTTAAATATGTCTTTTTCTATTATATATGTCTAGATTGAATCAACTCTAGCAACAATTTCAGTTGAAAAACTTTATATCATGTTTTGCTTTAAAATCTCCAGCGTAGCACCCTGTGAAATGCATACTTTTCATGAACGTTTGATAATAATTCAAGTGTCAGCGCCTTCCCTCCCAGTTATTGAACAGATTGGACTATAGTCTACCTGCTCTCTCAGTTCGTAGTATTTAGATCAAAAGACTATTACTCGAGCAATGAGGCGGTAGACCAAAATATATGTCATAGTTGCTAAAATATCAAGATAATTAAATTCTCAAGTGCATAAGAAGTTCTTAAACTAAGTATAATTAAGCTGATAAAAATGGAAGAAATACCCTGCAAAGTGGATACAAGTTTAAAAGAGAAAAAAACTAAAAAACTGTAAAATCTAGAATGAATAACTTTAGAAAAGCGTGATTAACTTGCCAGGTTAGCAGAATTGTCCACAAGAGACGGTAAACCGGATATATATGATTCTAATATTCACTCGCCAGCTAAGATACTACTATTGATAGTGGTTTTTACCGCATGGTAAAATTGTCTCTGGTCCCGTATCAGAAATATACGGTCTATGTGATTCGCAAAGAATCTAGATTATATAGACTCAACCAGTGGTAAAAGGTGATCTAAATTGACCCCTAGGGCCTGTTTATGCATTTATTTGCTAGAGCTTCATCCAGAAAACTCTTAGTATTTTATATACATTCAATATACTTATTGTATAACTCAATATTTCTATATTTGTAGTTTATGACTCAGTGCCTCTATATGAATTATCATAATATCACTGGCGCTCGCTGCAATTCTTCCCATGATGTTTAATGATTGTACGGAACGAATATCAAGATCCCAGATGGATTTCCCACTAGTATAAAGCAATATCGAACTTGTTCCAAGTTGCAATAGTTCCACAGTTGAATTCCTTGAACTCCTTCTATATACATACATCGGTATGTAGACTCTCATTGAGCAATGTTGATTTACTATTGTATTCATAATACGCAGTTTTTAGACTATCAGTACTTGAAGTCTATTGATCAAATTTATACTCATTCGCTAGAATGAGAATTACTAAGCACATTCATATAGGCTCTCAGCTGAGCCATATGGGTTCACAATAACACCATTGTCTAACATTTACGATCAATACAACTACTAGTAAGTCTGTCACAGGACACTGTGCTGACAAGTCTTCTATAAACGACTTAGTTATACATATAGTTTTCCCCAAATAAATTACTGAATTTATTTGTTTCTTCTCTCAATTGAGCTATATGGATTTATCATAATATTTTTCCTAAATTGGAATTTAATGTCTACGTGATCAAATCTCAACATAAAAATATATAAATGTGATTATGCAAAATAGCCAAAATGCACCATGGCACTGACAAGCTCATGGATGGTGTAATACCAGTACTATCTCTCTACGGTACTGGCAGTTGCCAGCAACATCAAGTATTCTTGTTATCATTGCGCCAACATACCTGTTTCACGGCGTTGGCAATCAACAATCCTCGCTGGCGCTCACAGTGTTATAATCATATTCACGCCTTCACGACACTGGCAATTAATTGCTAGCGTTATCTATCTCCTTCGTTGGCGCTCATAACGCCAGCATCATTTTCACGACGCTGGAAATTCTATCCCCTTCACTAGTGATGTAAGCATCAACATCACCTCCACTTCGGGATAAGTTTGTAAGAACTATTAGTAATGTTATGGTCAGGGCTTGTTTGGAAACAAGATCTACCAGAAATCAAAAGATATGCAATTAAGATATTTTCGAAATTAGCAAAGATTCTGATACTAGTTGATTATATTAACATGTATAACTCATTCCTAATAAATAAGAATATATAATTAATACTAATATTTTCAGACATTAATATTTGAGATACCCTACTAGTATGACAACCAATATTAGCTAGTTGGAAAATCCATGTACTTTGCTAAATTAGTCAACTAATTATGTGAAATCTTTTGGGAAAAGAAAACACATCAATATCGATTCCAAATATGGTATCGAAAATGCATCTCACAATATTAATAGGATCTTGACTTGAGTATCAAATGAACAAATATGAACAATAATATATTGGAGTTAAATACGTGTTCAATATTTCCTGACATAGAACTTTCCAACACATGTTGCACTTATTTTTAAATTTAAGAGATCCAAAATAAAAGATCCTATTATGAAAATATGCATTACTTGGAACAGCTCCCGGGATCGGTCATGGGAATGGTCCTAAATCCTAGTTGAGTTGAAAGTTAATCGATTCGAATTAAAAATAACTTAAACCATGTCAAAACAAATATTCTAACATAAATTCAAAGCACAAATTCGTAACTAGATACAAATATCTATTTTTCTGAAAGTTCAACACTATCTTAGTGTTATGCCGAATCACGAAAGTATAAAAAACTATACTAAGTAGCTCAATACAATAAGTTATAGAAACAACTAATGTATATCATTTATCTTGATACTTTTACCATAAATAATGATTAAGTCATTGTTTTAGTGAAAAAACAGATAAAAGGTTGAAAGGTAATACGAGATATCAAAATCGTACAAGGTTATCCTAAACCAAGTAAATGGCCATTCAAGCGTTGCTTCAGTTACAAAAAAGGAAAATGGTTGATCTTAGGGAAGGAAGCAGAGAAGGATGAGATTAGAGCTTGGTGAATTCTAGTCAGAGAACTCCAATATATGTAGTATAGTTCAAGTAGAGAAGATGAAGTGGTTTAGGATAACCTGATGAGCTTTCATAAACTTGTTATCTCTAAATTGTGTTGTCGTTTTAAAAATAGAAGAAGTGTTCTATGTATATTGTTTGAACTCTTGATCTCGTAAGAAGTGGAAGGGATAAAGAGATAATGAGGTGGAGAACGTGGTTGAGAACATGCACATTATTGTTGGGAAGATTTTGAAACCGTAACTCTCATTATGGCTAGTAGAATTCTCGTAACTCTAGCGATCATTAATCCATTCTCTAGTAACGTCCCACTTAAATCCTTCTCATCGTAGGTGTTCAGTTACACCTCACAAACTTTAGACCGCCAGACCAATACCCCAATGAGTATCTCCCTGTGACTTGCTTGATATCTCATACTTTTTGATGGTTGGGTCATACAAATGACTCTCTCGAATAACTTAACTTAAGTCTAGTAAAGTTTAGTAAGTCTAAGCTTGGAAGTGCACAAGCTTGAAAGTGACAAAGCTTGGAAATGACATAAACTTGGAAGTGGCAAACCTGGATGTGTGAAGGCTTGGGAATGGTACAAGTTTGGAAGAGTCCAAAGTAAGGATTATGCAAAATTTCTCAAGGACCGATCATTGGATTGACGAAATGAGGACTAAGCAAGGTTGGCACCACGTTTTCGAGGACCAAGCAAGGTTTGGCATATGATCGAAGAGGAAAGCATAGCATCGTGTCCCTAAGGAACGAGCAAGGCATGGTCCCCGGGACCAAGGCGTGGTAATCGATCAAGGCATGGTCCCTGATGTGTTTTAGAATAGTGGTAAAAAGTGTTCGTTTCTCGAACTTGTGAAGGTAATGATTTTAGAAAATAATTGACTTAATCTAATTACATAAAATCTAGGAATAAAGTAAAGTAAAATAAACTAGAGATGATATTTGGAAAATATGGAGAAAACCAGGAATCAGGAATCAGTTATTTCCAACAATTTATGTGATTAATCATGCAATTCTTTTAAATAAATTAAGCTCAAATATTGCCAAAATAGGTTTTTATGCAAACAAGCAGAGGTAAATCACAAGCATGGAACATCAATGGTCGTCAACCCAGCATGATCCATCAAGTAAAAGCACAACTGCTGAAAGAAAACCGTTTTTCTATTTCGAAACTGTGCAATTTTAACAAGTAAAGAATTATAAATAATTAATTAAAAATAGACTTACCACATAAAATTGAGAGAAAAACCTCCTCCATCATCCCAGTAAATATACTTAGCTCATGGTGAAGAAAACTTGCTCAAAAGATCTTTTCTTTGCTCAAAAAGTTGATTACAAGGTTGAATAATGGTGTAACGGCTGAACAGTAGCGATTATAAGTGTAACAGGAGATGGTTCAGCCGTTGCAAATAGCTTTAAGCAACAAGAGTGTTTAAAAACTAAGGCAACAGGAGCAAGATGTAACACTGAGTATGCAACGGATACAGATGTTGCAAGGTTGTCTTCTTCGGTGATGGTGGATGAAGAACACGGCACCGGAGCAGCAGCAGGTAGTCGGAGGTGGCCGGAAGTTGACTGAATTGGTCTCTAGGGGTG
>JAJJMC010019642.1:14123924-14272327 GCA_023531435.1 Papaver californicum
TCCCTGCTCGAAAGCAATCCTTACCCGATTACTTCCAATCTGTTGGGCGTTAAGCCTATTGTGTTACTATGTTTGGAAATTGAGGAGATTTTCACCAGCAGTGCCAATTTTGGATCACAACTTCTGAAAAATAGTAGTTGCAAAGTGAAGAACTCTGTATAACCTGCTGCTTCTGATATTAGAGACTAGCATCTATTTTAGGAAATACCCCCCCAATTAATAAACTTCTAGTGTAAGAGTCCATTAATGTGATATTCTGGGTTTCGGTGGTTCAGATACGGGATATATTATATAGTTATTGATGTCGTCAATTGAACAGATTATTGTTGATTTTGCCTAATGGATATTTCTTCTTTCTTTGTTCCCTACAGATCATTAACCATTGTAAGCTTGAGATTTGTTGTTGATGCTGTGGATATTTTGAAATTTGGCGCGATGAAGCAAGACCCTTATTCAATTTCTTTAACTCACGATGGAGTTCGATTCGCTGTTTTCTTACAAGAGTTTGAAGAACTTCTTACACTAAGATGCATCCTGTCTTACTCTGGCTAGTATTATGCCTACCCAGTCAAAAAGGTTTGGAGCTATTGCTGACCTTTTTTTCGTTATAGGTTATGTGTTTTGTGTTACTCTGAACTATGATGTTGTCTGTAGACTTTGTACATCTATGACCCGTATATTTGAAATAGCCTCAACATTTGTTGAATTTATATCACCGATTCATGATTAGTTAGCATGTTACTTTGTATTTGGATACATGAAATTTCTGTTATTATCTTTTCTCTCAACGCTAGAAAACTCAATGCTTTTTTAGATATTTTATAATCACAACTTTACTGTACAATTTTCTTTATGCCACAGTTAATAGTTTGAGGTGCAGCTGTGGGTACAATAATTACATACATTTCGTTAGACATTTATGTATTACTGTATTGTTCCTTACACCTGAATATCAGCCATCACTGGGTTAATATTCAGAAGCAGAAACATGTAGCAGGAAGTTTTCCTGTTAATTTAATCTTTTTCGCCTTTTCTTTTGTCCTAGTCTCCTCATTTTTTTTTCTCTCGTCTGCAAGTGCTCTAGCTCCTCCAGCAACCTGATCAATCTTTGAGATCTCAACACGATAATGTTGTAAAGCTCTAGCTCTTCTCTTATCCAATTGGCTCTGCAGTTTCATGACATAAGCCATCAATTCACATTATTTGGCTTCATTATTCTAAGTGGATCCCAAAATATAAGTTAACAAACCTCTATTCTATCAACTCTGAGTCTCTCTTTCGTCTTTTTCTCATTTTCCCATGAATCAATGGTGGATTTCATCTTGTCATACCTGAATTTCTGTTGTTAGTCGAATGAATATTACTTGATCTAGTTTTATAGATGTTACCACTGAAAGTACGAAGTTACCTTTTCTTTATTCTTGCCATCTGAGCTTCCTCCCATGCTCTTGCTTGCGTGTCTGGACCGCCACTGGCCATTGTGTTTGTATTTTGATGTCCATCACCTGTAGTTGAGAGTGCAAGATCTCCACTTGGCCTTTTTTCTTCTGCTATTCCAATTCTCTTGTAGGTAGTATCATTCAGGTATGCATCAGAAAAGGTTGGAGTCTTTTTTATTGTCGGGGATCTACCAGCAGACCCTTTTTGATCCGCAAAAGTTGGAGTCTTTTTTATTGTTGGGGATCGACCAGCAGACTCTTTTTGATTAGCAAAAGTTGGAGTCTTTTTGAGAATTGGTGGTGGCATAGGTAAAGCTTTTTCTTTTGGCCTCTGTTGATCTACATCTTCAATCTCAACAATTTCCGTAGAGCCCTTACCTGGCAGAAATCACCTCATTGTTATCCATCATGTCAAGCTGTGATTTAGAAAATACTGGAATACAGATTTTACCTGCTGTTGTGTTTTCTACATTTATTATCTTCTTCTCTGTAAACCGCCTAGATCGACCTGGGTCTGCCAATACGATCCTGTTTTCTTCTTTTCTTTTCTTGTTGGTCAAAGCCTTCTCCAGTCCAATCTTTTTCTGGTCCTGCATTGCTGCTTCGTCAAGTGAGTTTACAGCAAACGCTGCTGCTGCAACTACAGTTGCAAACTCTATACTTTCACTTGATTCTTTATCCGGAATCATTTGGCCTGAAAATTGCCTTCGGAACCAGTTTTTTCGCTCTGTAGTAAATCATCGAATTAGGTTTTTCTTTCTAATATCTTAGCTTTACTAGTTACTTCAGATTATGGGCTCTGCATTTCTAATATATTACTTCAGGGTAGGTTAGTAGTAAAGGAACTGTAGGAGAAACTTACCTCTGAAGGATTGTGTTTTTTGCGGTGGTAACCTTCTCTGTCTTGTGCTATTTAGTCCTTCCTGATCATGCTGTCCAAAACCAGAAAATCTCTCCCTAATAATGTCGTTAATAATTCCATTGGACTATTAAAACTTATAGATATATAGAGAAATATGTGCATAATAATGGTAGGAAGATACAGAATCCTTACGGAGGAAGTTTTTTGCAGGAAGTTAGGGTACTTAAGCTAAAGAGATATTAACTGAAATAATTTAACACTTCGAGATGGAGATTAGGGTACCTCATTTGCTTAACCAAATTTTCCATTTCTTGCTTAGACTTCTTTGATAATTTTTGTGTATCTTGTTCTCCCTGGAAGTACAATGGAGGAAGACAGACACAAGGGGGTGTTTATTTGAAGGATGAGAAAACCCAAGATAGTAAAAGTTGATGGTTTATTTTAGTGTTAGGCCTTGCGGGTGAACTTGGTGCATGAGAGGGTGATTACCAAGCAAAGTTGGATATACTTTGCATGGTAAGGACTGTGGAAGTAAAGGATTTCCCCTTTTTCTTTGATGCTAAGGTTTTCGATCTTTTTAATTATGTTAATCCGTTTCCTTTGCATCTAAATTTACTTTGATGCTGTACTTACAACAGTTGGTTTACAAAAAGTTTCTGTTGGTCGGGCCTTTTTGGTTCTTACTTTGCTTCTCTTGATCAACAAAAATAATGTAAAAAGTCAAAAGAAGATGGATGTATTGTTTTTAAAGCAGTCCATCTATCTAATTTGTCTTCCCAGAAGATGGAAACTATGCTTCCATTTTTGGTTCTAAACTTTCACAGAAGTCATCTTTGTTGGCAAGAATAGAATCACGTTCCAGGAATATGAGAAGTGTAAAGGCCATCATCCTCCCACTAATGCATTGATTTTTCGGCATCAGCAAACAGCAATCTCGAATACATGATAAATAGGATTCCAGTCTAATCATGCGAGGCAAGGCATTAAGCTTGGGCCACCGGTAGACGAAATTCTTTCGAGTTTAACTTTCAACACCCATATCCATTTTAGTCAGCTAATGTGTGATACTCCTCACAGTTTTGATGAATCACCACATCGCCCAAAACTGAAAAGGCTGGTTGAGATTCCTATTGCCGTCTAAAAAATAGAAATAATAATAATAGAAATCTCTTATAAATTAAGAATTAGAAGAATAGAAAACATAAACAAATAGAGAGAAAAGATATGAGAGACCATTTCATTCATGAAATTAGTGTGAAATATAATTGTGTGAGGACCTCTATTAGGCCATACAATAGAGTGGATGGTTAATAACATTAAATATTAGAGGTAACGGCATGTAATCATTATTAACTACTAATATATACTTAAGGTGGAGGTTACAAGATAATGTGTAAGGGTGGTAAGAGATATAAAGGTAGTGGTTAAGTGTGGTGTAAATCCACATAATATTTATTTCATAACAAAATCAAATTTTGTGTATGTGTTAATTTGACAATCGGCTAGTTAGACATAGTTATGACTGGTCCAAAACTCAGTGTATTAAGAATTTGCTTCTTTATTCCGTAATTTTTAATGTTAAATTGAATAAATGTGGCCGATAAATGTCTGTTAGGATTGACCAAAGGTCATGAAGCTCGCACAAGTTAAAGGGCCAGAACTGCTGAGAGCTAATATTTTAAGATTGACCACTCACGATGAAATTCCTAGAAATTCTCAATCAAACCATTAACTGTGTAGTGGTAAAATATCCGAGAGAGACGTAGAGGCATTTCAAAACAAGGACTACATAAGCAGGGGAAGAAAAAACATTGAATCAAAGCTAAAAATTATACGTCTAGCCCAAAAATATCTACCACCCAGGCAAGAGATGGAGACATGTGGAAAGCATATGGGAAGATGAACGACCGAGTTTACAGCCTCGTCATAAACAATTTTAACATCTTTAGCTGTAAGGAAAGTACCCAACCATTTTCGGGCTCCTAAAATAGGGTCTCTAATCTCTGCAGCCCATTTACCCCATTTCTTTTGCTGAAATCCTTTGAATTTTGGACCAGTACTTGTTGTTATCTTTTCAGTAGTAGAAGCATTCTCTTTTTTGACAACTTTTCTTTTTAAATTATGCTTTTAATAGCACCACCATTATTCTCCTAATCAGTTGTTTTAAGAAGAGCTGATGATGATTTAATAATTAATGGGACTTTAAATTCCTGAATCAATTTCTTAATTTTATTTTTCTTCTTGCAATTACTTCTACTTCTTCATCCGAAAAAGAATCAGTAGTGTTAGGATCTTGGCAGACAATCCTAAGGTCTACGCCTAACCCAAGATATCTACAACCAAAGCGTGATATGAAGACACGTGGAAAGCATACGGGAAGATGAATGGCCGAATTTGAAAGAGGAGACAAGGCATTTAATGCAACTGATGAAGGACATAGAAGATGAGCATAAGAGTCAAAGCATGGTTGGACCCGATCAAGCAGATACGAGACAAATCTGGATTGATAGAAATAAATAAACTCATTTGGGGATGAAGATATAACTAATCAGGATGTAGACGCTTAATACTGTAACTTTGGTTGCAACATTTGTGTCTATAAATTCGGTGCTAAACCACTGAGAATGAGGTTGCGTATATTTTGGTGAGAGAGTAAGGTAAGGTTTTGAGAGTGTTCTTAAGTTTAGAAAAGGTTTAGCCCATATTTGTAACCCTTCATTCAATAAAGAACATCCACTTCTTCTCTCGTGGACGTAGGTAACAATACCAAACCACGTATACAATGTGTTGTTTATGTTTTTATGGTTTGATTGATAGTTTTTATCATTTGTATTATGTTGAGTTAAGCTTAAATGGTTTGAGATATATAGCTAAAAAGTAGCTACTACAAACTGATCTCTCAAGACAATTGGTATTTGACCACTAGACTATAATGAAACGATAAGCCGATAGCGAACAACTAAGCCTATATCCAATCAAAGGTCACATAGTTTGAGAACGTGAGTAGAGAAAGTTTGGACATCCAAAATATCGAAATCATCAGAATAATACATATGAATGAAATTGTGGTAGTGACTCTTCTATCAAAAGAAACAAAAAGAATCATTATTTAAATGTCCCTACAAATGTCCTTAAGATATATTCCCACTCAACTTTAAAAATGCCCCCACCTTATAGAAATATTATTTCTTAGAAAAGAGATTACAAAATTACCCTTTATTGTATAGTTGTTCTCTTTTCTATCGCACATAACATCATTTTTTCATTTCAAAGCACAAACTCACCTCTCTATTTCCTTACGAACATTACCACTTCCTACCACCACCAAAAACAGATGCAACACTTTTCATTTCAAAATACAAACTCACTTATCTATTTCCTTACAACCATTACCACTTCCTACCACCACCAAAAACAGATGCAACACTTTATCACCACTACCACCAACTCCGCCACCACCGCCACCACCATAATATATCTATTACTCCACCACCATCGTAAAATGATCTACCACAACACCACTACCACTTCCGCTACCACCACCAGATTTATCACTCCATCACCAACGCCACCTCCGTTATTACCACCACAAATAGATTTATCATTCCAACATTACCAACACCACCACTAATACCACTACAAATAGATCTATCATTCAAGCACCACCTCCGCAATAGATATATCATTCTGCCACTTTCGCCATCATCACCATTAAAACAGATATATCATTCCACCTTCGCCACCAGCACAACAACCAGATTTATCACTCTACCATCACCACCACCAGATAGAGTTCAAATTCCATAGATCTTGGGAAAAATCCAAAGAAGGTTTTCCATCCTCCGGGGTACATAATAGGTATATTAACACTCAAGACATATATTGTGGTATGTATGATTTTAATGTTTTGGAAACTCCTAGACGTATCCTATTAAGTTGTCCGTTTGCAAAAGGTGTTTGGTCCCTTGATCCATATAATGTTATATTATCTCTAAAAAATAGCATGAATACTGATTTGCAGAGTTAGATTAGCCATTTGTTAAACATTTCCCATCTCAAAGAACATGCTCCTGATGTCTTTACTATTGCATGAAGTATGTATGATCTTAATGTTTGGAAACTCCTGAACATGTCCTATGAAGTTGTCTGTTTGCAGAAAGTGCTTGGTCCCTTACTCCATATAATGTTATAATATCTCTAAACAATATCATGGAAACTGATTTGCATAGTTAGATTAGCTATTTGTTAAACACCTCCCATCTCAAAGAACATGTTCATGATATCTTTACTATATATGAAGAGATAAGTGTTATCACATATTTCAGGGAACAAATCTATCACACCATGTTACTGCTAGACAAGCTCTTAAGCTTGTTAACTTTAGTGTGGCTTATTTGCAACAGAACTCTTCAAATAATACTATAACATATTTACATACTCAAATTAGAAACTTATGTGATGTGATTCATCTTCTTCCTCATGATTGTGTGGTTGTTTTTTGTGATGCTTCTTTAGATAAGAATTATAATCTTTCGGGTTCGGGTCTAATCATGAATTATATTACAGGTAACTTTCTCGGGTGTAAGATTATCCCAGGATAACAAAGAATGCTGAAGAAGGCAAAAAACATTGCTCTATTAGAAGCTGTACTTTGGGCGAGAGAAAGAAATATTCAAAAAATATGCTTTAAAAGTGATGCTAAATTAATTGTCAAAGCTTTTAACTTATCGAATATAACCAATTGTACTAGTATATTAATTTTATTTTAGAAGATTATAAGATTAACCTTAAATATTTTAATTCTGTCAAAGTAGAATTTTTATAAAGAGATCGTACAACTTTAACATATAAAGCAACAAAAATCTGCAGAAGGTCTAGAAATATGAGGGTTTGAATGGATTCGATTCCTAGTTTACTAAACGTAGGATTGATACTCATTTCTCTTAATAAAATTTCATTTCCTATAAAATTTTTTTGGGTGCAACTGCGAACGCCCTAGGCGCCTACCGTGAAAACAGAATACATCCGACCGTGAGCAATCCCTTCCCGCCTGGTGTACCTTTGAAACGTCTCTCTACCTGTCTATCCCCTTTCTGATCCAATTCCTGTGCCCTAATTCACCAAAACCCTAAATCCCTAAATTCCATCATTTTGCTAACCATTCTCAATTTACAAACCCAAGATTTTTTCTATGAATCCATGGAAATCACAGAAGAACAAAGGAAGAGAGCAGAAGCGAATCGATTAGCTGCTCTTGAGAAGCGTAAGGCTTCATTATCCATTAGAGAAGATGCATTTAGGTTATACAAATGCCGAAAACCAAATACATTACCAAAACCCCCTGAAAGATTTCAAGTCAGACTTGAAATTTGTTCTCCTGATTCATTTGCCATCACGCCTGAACCGCTGCAGAACTTTACGTATCCAGGGGAAGTTGAATGCTTAAGGAGACTCAGTGATTGGCTTTCATTTGTAAGTACCTTTCTCTATTTTGTGTAATTATAGTGAAAATTAAGTGTGGGTTTTCAAGACTGTGAGATTTGTATATGAATATGGATTCCTTTTGTTAATAGGTCATGCCGTCACATTATACTCAAAACCATAGTGGAGGAAAGGCTTCTGTTTATAAGCTAGGGGATTATGAAATGGTGTTGAAATGTTTAAAGAAATCTAAAGGAATTGAATTGCAAGAGATTCCGTATACAACCCTTAGTGTTATGCAGAAATTTCTTGAGTATTGCGTCCCGGACCGATGGATACCTTGTATGCCAGAACATTTGTCTGATGATGAAGTTGATGGGTTGATTGCGAAACTGCCTAGAGTCTTATACGATGCTCTTTTACCATTTCAAGTTGATGGTGTAAGGTTTGGTTTGCGAAGAGGTGGACGCTGTCTCATAGCAGATGAAATGGGGCTGGGGAAAACTCTCCAGGTTCTGGGTTTTCTAGTTATTGTGTTACAGTGTACTATTGCTTATTTTATATCTAATTATGTACATATTTTGTTTTTGTCAGGCAATTGCTATTGCATGCTGTTTTATAGATGAAGGCCCTATTCTTGTTGTGTGTCCAGCTATTTTGCGATTTTCATGGGCAGAAGAACTAGAGCGCTGGCTTCCTTTTTTTTCACCGACTGATATCCATCTTGGTACAGAATTTGCAGCGTTTTTGCTTTGTTTAGAGCCATGTTATAAAATGTATATTATTCTACTTATGTTTTTCTTAGGATGTCATTGTTGGTGCTGAGTTGGGTGTGTACTGTGGAACATAGATATACCGCCAGACATAAAAAAGGATGAGACCCAGAAGGTTGTTGTCGTGGACCAGTCTTACATATCAGATAGGATTTTAAAATTGGTGATTCTTTTCTGAGAGTGACACTGTAATGCATTGTTTCTTGACTCCTCAACTGCAGCTTAACATGATTCTCAATGTTCAAATGTGTTGTTCAAATTAGGTCCCCTAGTCACTCCTCTGGTGTTTCTGTTAGCCCTCTCAATATTATTTACTGACAGTTCACTGAAATCTCGGGGGCTTTGGTTTCAGCAGAAATTGTTTTGTTGTAATATTTGTATTCTATTTTTTTTAAGCTTTTGCATGAAATATTTTTATACCTCTATATGGTATTGAAGGTTCCAGTGTACTAATATGTATGTACCAATGCATGACTTTTACTATTAAAAATGATGCCAATGATAACCATTGCTTTGTCTGGAAAAAGCAAGTTTTTTTTACTTTCTCTATTCCTTTTGAACTGTTTTCAGTTTTTGGTCATCAAGATAATCCTGTTCGTTTACAAAGATTTCCGAAGGTTGTTGTTATTTCATATAGAATGCTTAACGTACTGCGGAAGAGTATCCTTGAACAAGAATGGTCTCTTCTTATTGTTGATGAATCTCATCATCTACGGTCTTCTAAAAAAACACCAGAACCGTACGAGGTATAGACGATGCATGTCTCTTATTTTATTCTTTTACTTTAAGTAGTCATATCTAATAGTTTATAAAGATAAATGTGGAGCTTTGGATATGATTGAATCTCTTCTGATTCTGGTTTTCCAATTAGTATCATTTATATGCTTTACTTTTGGTCTCTCTCTCAGATACAAGCTGTTCTCGATGTCGCAATGAAAGTCGAACGCAATGTTCTGCTCTCTGGCACGCCTTCTCTGTCTAGGTTGTGGTCTTGATCTCTTGTTTCTTATTTTCTGAAGGATAACTTTGAACAAGATCATTATTTGTACTTTTATCAATATTCTATTGGTTGGCCGTCGCATCAAAGTATCTATCTCCATTCCTACTTACTTGGGCTCTTACTAACAAGGATAGAATTGGGGAAATTTTGGGATAGCCAGAGTTAATTTTTGGCCCTTCTTTCCCATTTGTAAATGCTTTCGCAACATATCAAGGGTATTTCCTTATTTTACTTTACTCAATATGGCTCTTCTGTAGTTATTAAAACATTTGCCTTGTTTAACTGTCGTATACCAATGACATACTTTACTTCGACTAATATTAGCTTAGCAACTGCCAATGACTCTTAATGTCAAACGTTGATGGTTATCATGCATTAATGACTATATTGCTGATGCATTTTTTACCTATAGAAATACCTTCACCAACATCTATACCACAATGACACTGCTATATATGATTGAATCTCAATTTATTCTGCTGGAGTTTATACTAATTGATTCATCTAACGGTTGGTTTTCTGTTTTCACCTAGCTGATTACAGGCCCTTCGACATTTTTAACCAAATAAATATATTGTGGTAAGTAGTAATATCTGGGGCTTTACTCTAATAATTGTTTTCATTTTTTTTTTGCTGATGTATCCACTTTCTCTAGGCCTTGTTTATTGGGAAAGGACAAATATGATTTTGCAAAGAAATACTGTGCTGTACAATCTCGTTATGATCCTCAAGGAAAGATTTTCAAGGTATCTCTTCCAGGCAAAGTCATATTATCTTTGCTTCATTTTATCACTTCAAGTTGAACCTGCTTATGATAATTAAAAATAAAAAAAAAAAAGAAGAAAAGAAGAAGAAGAAAAGTTAGCCAGTATCAACACTGTATTGTTTCAGTTAGGCCGAGTCTAATGGAGCTTCAAGATGATTCAAGTCAAGCTCCACGCCAGCTTGAAGAGGGAGCTGAGTTTCAAAGTTTTGGTAGGTTGAAGATGAAAGCGTGAAATCATTACACGCATATGCGCTAAATCGTTTAGTGCAAAGAATTTCAACCGTTGATCTCCAACGGTGGGCCAACCACTCAAACAATGAATGGATGAAAATCATTTGCACTAAATGGTTTGGTGCAAAAGCAAAATTCTTTTGTGCGAAACCATTTCACGCTTTTGTCTTCCTTCAAGCTTCCTCTTGAACCACAGTTTGAAGGAAGACTTTCGGCCACGGTTTTCATCAAAAAAAGCTCAACTTGAAAAACTACTAGACTTAGCCTTAGGGTGCGCATTGGAAGTGTGTTAATAAGTTAACTGTTAGTTACATGTCCTCATGGCAGGCAGGCAGGCAGCAGTAATTGCTATTATTATTTTGTGCCCCGTTCTGCTGCCTTTATATATCCCTACTTAAATTTGTTACATAATATGACGAGATTGGTCATTGTTAATGGAGATTAGCACCTTTTTCTCCAGCATTTCATTTTATTTCATTTCTATGTATGAAATTATAGAAACAATGTATTGTTTCAATTCTGCAGGATTATTCGCAAGGTATTCGCTTGGAGGAGTTAAATGTTCTACTTAAGCAAACTGTCATGGTCTGCCCTTTCTCCTTACTTTGCAACTAACTGGTATTTATTTATACATCTTGGAAGTTGGAAACAAATTTTCTCTAAATTTTATAAGTTGTTTAAGGGATCTTGTTGGACTTTTGGATCATTGATGTGGTAACACTTCTAGAATTGAGCCTTTGATTCCTCTTTCTTTTCTCGTCTTTGTGGAAATGAGCTTGATGTTATACTAAAATCTCTCTTATCAATGGTGGCACATTTTTATAATTTGGAGTTGAATTTATGCATATGATAGATAAGGCGTTTGAAGGAGCATTTGTTGCTACAATTACCCCCCAAACGTCGGCAAGTCATTAGATTGAAGTTAAGCAGAACTGATATCGACTCAGCATTTGTTGCTACAAGGAGGGATAACATCAGTTCCCCGGAAATTGATCAACAAAATGATCCTGTGAATGATTGCACTTCTGAAACTGATGATGAAGAAGAAGAGCCCCCAAAGATATCCAGTGACCACAATGGTAAGTCCAAATGTTGTATGCAGAGTAGAAAGAATGTTGTCTAAAACAAATTCCATTCATAATCATCAGATTTGGTTTTCATCGTTACAGATAAAAAAGATTGTCATAAGAGTTCAAGGTTGCTTTCTACTCAGCAACTTGGAATCGCAAAGCTTTCTGGGTTCCGCGAATGGCTTTCTATCCATCCCATTGTTGCAGAGTCTGAAAGCTCAACAGATATAGATGTTAATCTCAGTTCTCAGAAAATGCTAATTTTTGCTCATCACTTGAAGGTGCTTGACGGAGCACAGGTAAATAAGCTTAAGTAACCTGTTATCTTATTGTATAAGACAGAAAGCACAAATTGGAGGACTATCACCTTCCTGTTATGGGTTGATTAGTTTATTTTGTGCTTGTTTTTATTCTGGATTACATCTCTCCTAATTATGGATTTATCTTGGAAACCAAGTAACCAACATGGAGTTTTCATTCTTTAACGAGTTACTTCTAAGTTGAACGTCAATGCTGCAACCCTTCAGGAGATCATATGTGAGAAAGGAATTGGATTTGTCAGGATTGATGGGCACACACTTGCTAGAGATAGGCAATCAGCTGTACAAGCATTCCGATCATTATCAGAGGTTCAAATCATGTTTCTTTTACAAAATTCTACTGATTTGTTTTTGAGTATTAGAATACTAGTGCCATGGGAACTTCTGAAGCAGATGAGAATCCTCTGTATAGAATCTTCTGTATAATTGGAAGACTAATTTGTCTTATGCATATCAGGTTAAGGTTGCAATAATTGGAATTACTGCTGGAGGAGTTGGGCTAGACTTTTCATCAGCAAGAAATGTTATCTTCTTGGAGCTGCCTATAACCTCATCGGATATGCTTCAGGTTTTATAATCTGAAAAACCCTGTTACATCTGGTCCAAGTAAATGTAAGCAAAAAAGGAACTGAAGTGCAATCAGAGTGTGTACCTCACTTCTCCTTGCTCTTCGGGCGCAGTGAGGGGAATGCCTGAATGAAACTTGCTACAATGTCGGAATGTCCCATATGATTCTCATTTTAAGTACATATTTTGTACTTCTTTGTGCATTCATATATTGTGTTGGCAAGTCTTACAAAATTAATAGGCAGTCAAGTTCCTCCTTTTCTTTTGCATTTTTTGAACTTTTGAACTTATCCAAGCTCTTTTACTTTTGTTTCCGTACTCCCAAGGCTGAGGATAGAGCTCATAGGCGAGGGCAAACGAATGCAGTCAACATATACATATTTTGTGCAAAGGTGCTTGATACAGCTTTGACTGATATTGATTTATTTTTATCTATTCTATTTTTGTACTTTATTACTAAATGAGATCATTTTTCCAGGATACGTCAGATGAATCACATTGGAAATATTTAAACAAGACTCTGTGCAGGGTTTCATCTGTTATGAATGGGAAGTATGATTCCGTTCAAGAAATTGCGGTAAAATTCCTTTCTGGGCCTAATTATTTTAGGTTTGAGATTATTAACTTTAGGTTCTCATTACATGTATCTTCTGACAAGTGGAAAGCATAAATTATTTTTTACCGGCAGCATGAATTCATGAATAATGTAATGGAAAAATGCCTCCCTTCGAGTGTTTTGTTGTTTCGTGCTGATTGTCTTCAGACAAAAAAAAGTTCAGTTTCTAATTGAAAAATATGCTTGATTGATTGGCAGGTGCATAAATTTTCTGACCTAGATTTTGAAATAGATATTGCTCGATTTGATAACTTAGATGGAAATGATGCTGAAGATTTGTATACTAGATCGTGTTCGAACCTTGTTTCTGAAGTCACTGGTGAAAATGGATCAAGCGAGAACAATAATTGCGATGAGCTATTTAAAGTTGACCGTTCAATCTCTCGTGAGACTGCTGTAAGCTGGACAATGCAACCTGTTGGAATGAATGAAGATGCATCTGAGAAGACCAAGTATACATCAAATAAGTGCGCCAAAGACGATAGAAATAGTTCAAAGCAATCATGTTCTCCCAACGTTGAGGTAGATTTTGGACTTCTGTTTTTCGTTTTCAAGGTCGAGAATTTTGTTAGTTACCGCCCTTACCTTTTGAACGTTCACATAAATGGTATAATTGATCAGTCGTTTTTTGCTTAACTTTTTTGCATGAACAGGGTGGTTCGTCATTGTCTGTTGTGAATATTGTTGGGGCCCTTGATGATTCTTTTTCAATTAGAGGTGTGCAACCTATATCTGAAGTTATGAACACTGGAATTCTTGAAACAAATTTTGTTTGTAAAATGGACAACACAACCTTAAAAGTAGATGGATTAGAAGCCGTCACAGATAAAATGATATCAGACCGTAGTGCAGAGACAACCATGTTTGAATGTACTAAGGTGCAAGAACAAATGGAAGCCTGCAAATCACACAAGGAGATATCTGAAAGAGATGAAGATGAACCAGCTGAATTGGCTAACGCGGATGAATGTTATTCTCTCCAAACAGGAGATCTGAGGTTCGAGGTAGCAACAAGACCCTGATCTTTTTCTTTCTTTTTTCTGTTTTTTTGCCTTTGGCCGAGTAAGTACTAGATCTGATGTAGTTGGAACTTGCTAATTGACCAAGAACATTGTGGAAGCAACTTTCTGTATTGGGTAAATCACTATAAGTTTTAATCTGACTTTGCAGATAAGCCAATATACTGGAAGGATCCATCTGTACACTTGCATTCCCGAAAAGGACTCTCGACCAAGGCTATTGTGCATAAATTTCCGTCCGGAGGAAATAGATTCACTGAACTTTTCTGCTGCTGATATAAACAAGAAAACAGATGGAGAGTTTATGATGGAAAACGAAGCATGTCAGAATATTCTTCAGGCATTCATGAAGGAGTGGAATGGTCTAAGACCCATCGATCAAAAGAAATTGCTTGGAAAGCCCCTGCAACTTCCTTTAACCTCTGAGCTGTGGTATCTGAAAGAAAGCATTAACCATGGAAGTGAGGTACGAATGTAATGAGTCAAAGTCAGTTTTTTCTCTTCTCTGTTCTTGCTAGGCTAATGATTTAATGCCGCAGGGTCTGCTGAAAGGTGGAAGTAAACAACGTACTACACCTTTGAGTGAAATAAGCCAGCCACTGCCAGCAAATGCTTCGTGGAAGAAGGTTTCTCTATGTAGTGGCCGCAAAAAAGAGAAAGAGTATACACAGGGTTGGACTCTTACGGGTGAACCACTTTGTAAACTATGTCAGAAACCTTGCAAGTAAGTTGCTTCTGCTAGTTGCCTACAATTATTGTTTGCATGATTGCATCATATTGAATTGACATTTATTTGCAGTGGGAAACTTTCAAAGACACCTGAATATTTTGAAGATTTGTTCTGTAAGATGGCATGCTTTCAAGAATATCGCCTAAGAACTAGCCGAGGATCACTACGGGAGGTTAGGAAGTGAACCATTTCAATTTCAGCAATAGTTATTGTACTTGCTCTTTTTTATATCCAAAGATTCCAAACTCAGATCAAGGGGTCAATCTTCCCGATTATGTCTACATAAATTTCATTTTCCGCATCTTCTATACTTTTTATTACTTCTAGAGTAAACCCTCCACATTCCAGGAACTTTTTAAATTGGAACAAGGTGTTTGTGTTGCTTGCAACTTGGACTGCCATGAACTTGTAAAGTACATAAGTCCATTAAGATCTGTTGCACGGCGAAGAGAACATGTGGAGAAGGTAGCTCCAAATTTGGCAAGAAATAAGAAATTGTAAGTATTTTCCTTAGAAGTTCTGATATAATAATATAACTGCAAATTTTCCCGAATTTCTTGTTAACAATTTACAGTGAGTTGCAAGATATATCGTTTCGTGTTTTGCAGACTTGATAAACTTATCAATTGCCCAAAAGCAGGCAATGCGTGGCATGCAGACCACATAATACCTGTTTACCGAGGAGGAGGTATGAAACACTAATATGAATGAAATTATCATACAAGGGCTAGCTCAATTTTAAAGATTATTCCTGGTATATTAGTTAAGTTTACCAACTCAGATCTGGACTTGAAACTTAGCCGCACAAATTTGTAGTGGGTTGAATTAAGAGTACTGTGAGACAAGAACAAATAAACTGGAATGACAAGATTTCTGATGTCTGATTCTTTCTAAACTTCTATTTTTGGATAGGGGAGTGTAATCTTGATAACATGAGGACTTTATGTGTGGCTTGTCATTTGGACGTTACCAAAGCTCAATCCAAAGAACGTCGCTTAAGAAACAAGAGGGCTAAAGATCGAATCAGAGATATCTTAAAAGACCTCAAAGTTGGTAACAGAATGGAGCATGCCAATCAGAGTTCTAAGGTAGAAGTTAGAAAGAAATAATGAGTTAAAAATTCGGGTAGAAGAGGTTCATTTCCTTGCTCAGCTCTAAGCTCATAAATTGTGTGTTTGTGTTCAGGAACAGGATGGCATAGAAACGAGAGACAAGGAAAATGAAGATGATTTATTAATGATTAACGTGCCTGGTAGTGATTATTCTCGGGCAACAGATACTGTTACAGGAAGCAATGAAGAAACTCGAGGCAAAGCTGAGTAAAATGTTGATGTATCACACCATTATCTATAAATTTCGTCCATTTTTTGCTTTGCAATTTTGAGTTGCAAACAAGCAGTTGATAGGAGCCCTTACAGCGGGAATATGTATTATGATTTGTAACTCATTGTCATGTTCATATAGTGAAATCAGTTACAATTTTTCTTTGAGAATGAAATGTGATGGAAGGCAGACAGGTGTGGGAAGAATACTTTGGTCTAAATCTGGTCACAAGTCAAATTTGGGGTCTCAACAATAGATTTCGATTCTGACAAAGATACAGATATTTGGTCATGAGCCAAATGTTGGGCATCATAGCACATTTTGAGTTCTCACCCAAACTTTGGGTCATGGACTCAAAGAGCGGAAATTGGTCACGATGATTTTGGGTCAGAATGCAAAATTTGGCCAGGTCGTAGATTTTGCTGACAAACAGAAGTCACTAAGCAAATGTTGAGTCAATGCACAATTTTGGGTCACGTTGCAGATGCTGGTTCAAAATGCAGAATTAGAGAGTGATTATTCTGACAAAATCTAAGTTTGATAAAAAAAAAAGTGACGTCCCTTCTAAGTTACTGAGATTAGAGCGATACCATTAATACAGCTGAATTCAAACTTAAATATCTTCTTCCTTGGTCAAGGAAGCTGAATTGAAAAGTATCTCTAGCAGGTGATTGCAACGTTTAACTAAATTATACTCTCTCCGTTTTAAAATATCTGTCCTCTATTTTATTTTTGTCAGTTTTAAAATTATGCCCACCTTCTGTTTGTAGCTATATTATCTCGATATATTCTTAAATATACCTTTGATTTTTTATGTTCATAAACTTATTTTTAATGAGACCCCGTTTAAAATCTTAAATGTTATATGTAAAATTAGGAAACAAATACTCTCAAATATACTCTTGATTTTTTATACCCATAAACTTATTGTTAATGGGATCCAGTTTAAAATCTTAAATAATATTTGTATAATTAGGAAATAATGATAATATCTTTATTTCTTATACTTCATTCATTTTAAAAATAAAATGATATTCTTAATTTTAATAATAATAAAATATTTAATAGTGATAATTTTGGATATTCCTCAAGTCTTCTTAATATTTTGACTTAGTCAAAACGTATATATATTTTGAAACGGAGGGAGTAATCCTCGAAGAATGAGAAGAAGCATATTAACTTAACTATCTGGATCTTTGGTATTTAATTTCGAAAATATTTGTACCAGAAAATGTACAGAACAACTTAATCTGATCCATTGAGGATATGCAAGAAAAGTTAATCTGATCCGTATTGATTTGAGTTTTTTGTGTGTTTCAGTTGTATCTTGGGTTTCTCTCTTCATTCTCTGAAGCCTTTTCTTTTACCCTGTCTTTGACTGCTATATGACTAAAACATTCTTTTCCTACATATACTCGAACGTCCTCCTCCATTATTAACAACAATTGGTATCACTTGCATCCTGGTCCAGAGATATACACTTGGGCATCAATGTCGTCTCTTTATTTGTCTATTACTGTTGACCGACTCACCGATAATATGACACCTTAATTTTCTATGGTAATAGTTTTAGTACTAAGCGTGCATGGCTGAAAAAATTGGAATACGATGGACTAGAATTGATGAATCAATTTATTAAAAATAACTTTTTTTTATGCAAGGGTAGAATACCATATATTGAAAACGAAATAAAACATACAAAAGATGAAAAAAGGGAACTAGTTTATGTTGGTTGCTCCTCTCATAGCTCAATGTGCTAATGGAGGATTAGCCCCCAACAAAGTTGTTCCTCTCATATTCAGGCCATCGACTTGATTTATACTAGGAAAGCATATAACATCTAGTGGATTAACATCCTTCTTTTCTAAGTGTATCATATTTAGAAATAAGAACTTCAAAATAAACTGAGGCATAGAGGTAGTTGATGTCCAATGATATGCTTGACCACTTTTTCTTGCTTCTTCAACTAACATGTCTACCACTCTATTACCTTTTCTATTTACAAACTTGAATCCAAAAAAAATAGAGTCTTCTGCCTTTTCTAATCTCTCTTTCATGTCTCTGATAAGCTCCTCATTTTCCTAATTAATGTTCCTGAGGTTTCCTTGGACATAAGATATGATTCTGTTGTAGTCTCTTCGATCCAGAATTGCTTCAAATGGAGTTGATTTTCCTACTCAGCCGCCTTCTCCATTGCTAGAGCTTCTGCTTATTCTGCGCTGGCTGCTGAGAAGATCACAGAGCAAGCTTGGAGAGTTGTTCCTGCAGAATCACGAAGAATTAGACCATAACCCGAAGTTGTATTACAATCAATCCATGCTGCATCTGTATTTATTTTTATATTATTATAAGTAGGTGCCTTCCATTTATGGTGAACTGTATCTATTTCAGGAACATTGGAGACAATAGAAACAAGATCAGATAGAGGCAAGTTAGGTTTCTAGAAGTCAAGCATTCTTTAAACCCATATAGAGATACTAAGACTATTGTTAGATTTTTTTTTGGAATACACGAATGCATCTCTCTTTCCAAATTAACCAACATTTGGTTGCAGTTATTTTGACTTCATCTTGAGAGTTTTTTCCTGCAATCCAGTTGGAGTAGTAATCCACAAAAGACAAATCATTTTTGAGTATAAGATTAGTACCTAGATCAGGAGAAAGCATCCAGACAGAAATATCAAAGGTGCATTAAAAAAAAAGATGTCTTAAAGATTCAATATGATTATTGCAAAAGATACAAGATGTATTCATAGTTTGTATATACCTACCTAGATTTTATTTCATAGGAAGAACATCATGTATGCATTTTCAAAGAAATTTTTTGATTCTTTGTGAGACTTCTATATTCCAGAACTTCTTCCAAAATAGGACAATCTTTTTATCCTCCGTATTGTGGTTTTGGAGTTCATTATACAAGGACTTAGTTGAGAACTCTCCATTAGTATTAAGATTCCATCTTAATTTATCTGAATCTAGTATTTGTTCATGCTTTTTCCTTATCCTAGTATGGAGTATTTTTTCAGCTATAAGGGCAGGGAAGTTGTTTCTTACCCTTTGTTCATTCCACTTCAAAGTGTCAGAATCCAATAATGCTGATACAAGTGTTAAATTGTTGTTTGTACTATAGCCTAGATTAACTAAGCTATTTTCCACTCCAGTTATCCATTTGTCCATCCAAATATTTATGTTTATGCTCTCTCCTACTTCTTATCTACTATATTTATAGACTAATTCAAGACCTTGTAAAATGCATTTCCAAACCCAAGAAGCATTGTAGTTTTTCTTAGTATGTCAAGTTGTAGTATTTTTTAAAATACTTTGCTTTTAAAATCTGAGCCCACATAGCTTCAAAGTTATTTATAAGCCTCCAAGCTAATTTATTGATCATAGTTTTGTTCATTTTCTCAGCAACCCTAAAACCTAGTCCCCTCTGTCTAAAGGTTTACACATATCGGTATAGGATTTGGGGTAAAATCCTTTAGAATTAGCATTTTGGGGTTTACGGTTTTTGTTTTTAAAAAATCTTGGATCAAATGAATGACTTGCTCCCTTATCAATTCTCATTTATATTTATAAAAGCTCACTGGGAATCCATCCGGACCCGAAGATTTATTTGGCTTCATTGATTTTATCACCTCCAAGATTTCATCAGTCTCTGAGACCTTTAGTAAATCCAAATTATCTTGCTCAGTTAAGATTTTAGGGATGATATTAAAGATATAATTCTCTTACTGTATTACAGATTCTGAGAAGATATCCTGAAAATGGTCTCTTAGTGTAGCATCTATTTGTTTTTTATTTCTTATAGCTTCACCATGTCTGTTTAAGATATAACTTTTGTTTTTTTTTCTTTCGAGAGTTTTTAAATAAAAATATCTTGTATTTTTTTTACTAGTTTTATGATTCTGTCGATGTCTGTTTTGCCATTTCTTTCTTGAATTTTATAGTCTATCTCTCTTTGCAGATGGATGTTTGCAAAAAAAAAAAATTTAGCCCAGAAATTTCCCATATCCCTTGCATCTCATCTCCCATGAAACCTATTTTCCTGGCTACTTCTTTTCGTCAATTAATGACCTAACAACTAGAGCTGATGAACCTGTCTATAAACCACTTTGCTCTGACTCAAATTATACCTCCAACAGTTCATTTGAAAACAACCTCAAGTTGCTCCTCACTTTTATACCTTCCAACACTTCTCATTCCGGTGGCTTCTACAATACATCCATTGGCATCACTGGTGATGATGTTGATGAGAACGACGACACTAATTATGTCTATGGGCCGAGGTGATCCTACGGAAGAAGACTGTCTGAATTGTGTCACGGATGCAAGTAATCGAATTATTGATGCTTGCCCAAATAGGTTATCTGGAATTCTGTTTTATGAAGTTTGTCATGTAAGGGATTAACTTTCTGGGTCCAAAATCATGTAAAAGGACTACCGACTAAACTAGTTGTATGGGAGGACCATCCAAACAGGTCCTCAAAATAGGATTATCTAGCAATTCCTAGAAAAGGCAAATGGTCGAATTAAAATCCACTATAACAGGAAAGCTTGAAAACAGACTTAGCCCTGTATCAGGAGCTGCTGATACAGCTAGGAGTATTAGAACAAAAAAAAGGAAAGCATGAAAATAAAAAGAAGTTGCAAAAGTAAAACAAACAGAAACAGTTCAAGTAAGCTGCAAGGAAAATGCATAACTAAAACAGAAACTAAGAAATAAGGTTCTTAAGAACTGCAAATATTATAAACCTGTGCAATCCTGGTAAGCCTTACAGTGTACACATGAACACTTCATATAAGATTCTAAAAATAAATCACACAACAATCCTAATAAGCCGTACATGGTAATAGGAAATAGCACTTCAGAGAGGTTTCTAAAAGAAAATCACACAACCAGGTTCAACGGGAGTTAATAAGAAACTGAGCACAGTTAGTTAGAAACGCAGGCCAGAGGACTACAAGAAATATCTACTAACCTGCAATTGGAAATAGACTAGATAGAAAATTGCAAATTTTTTAGATAGACAAAGTCAGGGACTTTGTAAGAGGACAATTTACAAGGTACAAGTGCTAAACTAAAAGCAGCACAAGGATTCCAATAAAAGACTTCATGCACAATTAATAGAACACAATGAAATTGCAAGACCAACTGGGGATCAAAACACCACAGGGATTCTAATTAATCAAGACTTCCTGCACTATTAACAAACTAACAAACTACAGGGAGTTCAAATACAACATGCAAGATAAAACAGCTCCTGCATTATCAACAAACCTACAGGGAGTTCAAATACAAAGTGCTAAATAAAGGCAGCACAAAAATTGTCAGGAAAGAAACGACTATTGTTGGGAGTAAAAATTGTCCTGCAGATCAAGAAATTCAGATACAAGGAGGGCAGGTGGAGAAGACAAGCCTGGATATGAAGGCAAATAGCTTACAAAAAATAGAACTAAATGCAACTGAAGTAAAACAAGAAAAAAGTCAAGTAGACAGGCACTGAAACGTAAAGGTAAGCTAGAATATAAAACACTAATACAAGCTAAAAGGTTGTAGTTTAATTCATTACAAATTAAAAACAACTTGCACAGGGAAAAAGTTAGATCTCTTGATTTCCAGATCATTACAAAAAGTTAGTCTAGTCCCAGTGTTACTTCACACCAATATTCACCACCTCACCATATTATTTCTTCCTGATAAGGTCAACCAAAATCGAGTTCACAAAATGGATGACAAAATCTTTAAGCAATGACAGAGTAATAAAAAAATACTTGTTGTGGATAATCCCAATCCATCCAACTGGATATCCTTCACCATCATTATCAGCACCATTCTCATCAGTTGGGCCGCTTTCACCATTCTGATTAGCTTGGCCGCCTCCACCATTTCTGGAACTAGGACTCAGAGGAATATTAATAGATTGATTCCCAATGAGAGGCACGCCAACAACTAAAACTGGTCCAGAAAGATTATCGCATGGGTTAGAATCAAGCTACCAAACAAATTTTAGAAACAAATCTCCTTTTAAGATGTATAAAAGGACTTGTACCTCCATTCTAAGGAACACCACCTCTGTCACCGTTCTCCATGAACCTAACCCTGTACGAATGGCTCCTGTTTGAAATTTGGGTCATGCCTGAGTGTTGGGACCCAGTATCGTCATCCTCAAGCTCAGTATCAAAATACTCTTGATGTTCCTCAGCAGCAATAGGCTGCTCCGATACAACAACATTTGGCTGTTCCTCGGAAAAAAACAGGGAAGGAGTTACAAACAATAATCTAATACTCAGCAGAGGATGAATCACTTCTTTCAACTTATCAGGCAAAAAAAACACAAACATCAAGATCCATGCAATGATCCTCCAACTAGAAAATACCAAGGCATTAACGTATTTAGGCAGCAAATGCAGTCAAGAGTTAGCATCACCATCAACTAAAATAAAACACTATCATGAATTAAGATGTAATCTCCACATTTACCTTCCATATTTTGAATAATAAAAATATAACTACATATAAGACAACTTCAACCCTAACGACCTTTAAGTATCAATAGTGCTAAGATTGTTCTGAAGCGAAAGTTATGTATCTCAACTATGCACAGTGTCACACCCCCGAATAGGCTAACACACGGCATCATTAACTTGCCTAGATTTACACATTTTTTTAGGTTAAAAGCAAGGAACAACCTAAGTGAGATGTGAAAGCGACTGAGACATTGTCAGTTCCTAAGGCTACAAATAAGTTTGTCGAAAATCACTTTCCATATATTCCAATCAAGAATATAAACCCCTGCAATTGTTTCTATCAGCTTCAAGTTTGAATGACAGGGATTCTATGCATGATCCCAGAAAGTAAAACATTGTGATTGCTTTCATCCAAATAACTAGTCAATGTGAATAGAATCAAAAACATGTTTAAGACAATTAGCAATTGCAATGTCTATTCAGTCTTAAGCATAGATCTTCAATAAATAAATAAACAGATAAACAACAGTTAAATAAAAATTCTAAACAGAAAACTAAAACATGAAAACACAAACTAAGAAAAAACATGATAAGTGTTTCTTAGTCTTCCCGTCGTAAGCACTCCTGTCGCTGGGTTGTCATTGAAGGCGCTTCACCTCATCAGCACAACCAATTTTTATAGTTTTAGCTTCTTCAGGAATGCAGGTTTTCAGAGAAACGATGTTTTCCACCTGAGCGTGCAGCTGATAATCCATGGACGCGCAATAAATATTGTCATCATCACCAATACGACGCTCTAGGTCTATATTCATCTTAGTTTGAAAAACACTAGGATAGGAGCGGGAGCATTCCACCACCTTAAGTTGTTTCTCTTGCAAATTTTAGAATATAAGACGTTCCCCATTAAACCAATACAAAAACACCTGATCCGAGACAGTCAATATACGTGTAGGAGGCGTAGTAGCAGAAGTGCCAAAGTACTCACAAAGTGGAGTTGGTAGTAAACCTCCCTGATCCATAATCTGAACATTGAAAGTTTCCTCCCTGGTACATACTTGCTTTTCCTTGTCCTTCAACATATATATATATGAACCTTGCAACAACAGCAACAATCACCGGTCTGATAATTACAACGATGGCTGCAATGATCATTGTTCAATGTTCTTATCCCCTCAAAACGTGCAATACAAGGGTATCCTTTAAACTCCAGAAGATGATCAACTATTAAATACCGATGCTCATTTGTCGCTGTTGTTGGAGTACATTCAGTCGGGAGTCGAATGAAGTGAATCTTCTCGTTGTGGAGGTCGAATGAAAGCAACATTTCAATCTTGTCATCACTATTACCAACTTGATTTTGTGTCTGTTAGAGTATCTCTGTTTTAGCTTTTAAGTCACTTAGCTTATCATCTAGTTATTTACTTTCGTTGCTTTAGTTTTTACTCTTTACTATGTAACTTGTCTTTTACTCTTTCCTCTCTACTTAAGCTCAACATGTGACTCTTTGTAAGTTCATTGTAATCATTAATGAAGTACAACTTTCTTACAACAACAACTTCTAACATGGTATCATTCGTCCAGTTTAGATCCTTTTAGGGTTTCCCTTCCATAGGGTTGTCCTTCTTTGCTTCAGCCGCCATCATACTTTACCAAACTTTATTACGTTTCATCAAATTTAACAACACGTCAATACACTCATTTATCTGCATCTATTTCATCACACTTCACCAAACTTCAACAACTTTTGATTCTTTCTTTTAACTGCTGAATAATGCCTCAGTCCAGTGACTTGTCTCAGTTACACTATGAGATCACTACATATCTACCTTTTACAAATATAACTCACTTCATATCTATTAAACTTGATGAGACTAACTATCTTGTTTGGAAGTATCAACTATCTTCTATTCTTATCAGTACCAGTCTTTTTGGTTATCTGGATGGATCTCTTCCTGCACCCCCAACAACCATTAAAGTTGGAGATAAAGATAAACCTAATCCTTCTTACTTTAAATGGCTAAAATGGGACATATTTGTTTATAGCTGCTTGAATGCTTCTTTCTCTACTTCTGTCATTGGATGTAGCACTGCTGCTGAGGTTTGGAACTATCTTTCTACCTCTTTTACAAATCAGTTTATTGCAAGAAAGTCTATGCTTAGGAATCAACTTCATAACGTACGTCGTGGTGCTTCATCTATTTCTACTTATCTTCATGAGATTAAATTTAGCTGCTATAAATGAAGTTGTTTCTGACAGTGATCTTGTTATGTATGTGCTCAATGGTTTAGGAAGAGAATACAATGATTTTGTTATCGCAGTTCAAAATCGAGATATATATCTCTACTTTGCTGCTCTCAAATATAGTATTATCAACCATGAGCAGTGGTTAAAGGGTCAAGCTCTTGATACTTCTATTGCTCTAGATCTTGCTACATCCTCTGCTTTTTTCACAAAAAGAAATTTTGGATCTGGTTGTTCTAGTGGTTCTGGTGCTGGATCTGGTCCCTTATTTCAACCCAGACCATACAAATATGAAAGAACCCCACCCGCCTTTACTGATTTCACCACCATGGAATGACAGATTTGCAAACAAACTGGTCACTCGGCCAGCAAGTGCAGATTTAGGTACACACCCTCTAGATACGGTATCCAAATTTACACCACAAACCCCTTCAAATCATCAGGCACATGTTTGTGTTTAAAATCCTCCAGTTAGAAACGCTCCACCACCACATCAAAACCCACAAGCAAATGCTTGCATTTAGGTCCATACTGCATCTTTCTATGAAATGTCATCTTTTCTAGCTGCTACTCAATGGTTACCTGATTCTGCCCTCTCATCATATCACAAATGATTCTCCTCTTCTCACCAACACCTCAAACTATAATGGTTCTTCTCAAGTCATGTTTGGAAATTGACAATTTTTGCCTATCACCTTAATAGGTAACTCTGTTTTGCACACCTCCACTGCTTCATTCAACTTGTCTAATATTTTTTATGTTCCCAGCATTCAAAAGAAATTAATATCTATTGGTTAATTCACTAAAGAACACAACTGCACTTTTTCATTTTCACCATGGGGATATGAAATTAAGGATGTTGTTACTGAACAAATCTTAGCTGAAGGTATCAAAACCAACAATTTGTACCCAATTTCATCACCTACTTCCGTTGAACCCACAACTCTATTGTCAATCACTGCTGATCCAAATTTCTGGCACAAGAGAATGGGGCCTGCTTCTAACATCATTCACAAACTTCAGCAAAACCATCACATTACTTTGTCTTCATCCACTTTTGATTCTATCTGTCATTCATGTCAACTTGGAAAGAGCAAGAAGCGCCCTTTTTAAATGTCCACAAAACATCCACTTCTCCCCTTTTCTTGATTCACTGTGACATTTGAGGACCATCACCACATTTATCCACTTTAGGGTACATATATTTCATCATGTTTCTTGATGACTATAGTCGTTTTCTTTGGATATATCCCATAAAAGAGAGATCTGAGAGTCTCACATATTTTTGGCATTTCAAAACTATGAATAAGAACCTATCGTCATCATCCATCAAAAAATTTCAATGTGATGGTGCCTTTGAGTTGGTCAAGGGTCAATTCAAAGAATATCTTGATGAAGTTGGCATCACTTTTGCCTTTTCTTGTCCTAATACACCCCAGCAAAATGGAATGACAGAAAGGATAATTAGGCACATCATAGAAGTTGGAAATACAATTGCTCTTCAAGATTTTCTTCCAAAGCAGTTTTGGTTTGATTCATTTTTTACAACAACATACTTAATCAACAGAACTCCTTCCAAGCTGCTTGATTTTGTGACTCCATCTGAGGTATCGTTTCAACACTCACCTAACTACCATTTACTTAAGATATTTGGTTGCACATGTTACCCCTACCTTGGAGCTTATAGGCAGAATAAGCTCAGTGCTAAATCATCCAAGTGTACCTTCATTAGTTACAGTCCTATCCACAAAGACTACAAGTGTTATGACAATCATTCTAAGAATGTGCACATTTCAATAAATGTAGTGTTTGATGAAACTACATTCCCTTTTTGTACTTGTACTCCTTCTTCTGATCCATCTTCAATTGTTCTGTCCATACCGCAAAATGAGTTCACTTCACCTTCATCTCTTGATCCAACAAATCCAGATTCACCACCACCAAGACCCATCATTCATCCCATGACTACCAGATTGAGAGATGGTATCACCAAGCTAAAGCCTCTCCCTGATTTTGTCACAGATTATTCTGTTCCTCATGCTTTGTGTGCCACTCTCACAAGTAAAAACACCACTTGAACCCAAAACCTACAACTGCAATCAAAGATCCTAAATGGTTAACTTCCATACAAAATGAACATAGCTCTCAAAGACAATGACACTTGGGTTTTAGTTGGTTATGATCCATCAATGCTTGTCTTGGGGTACAAGTGGATCTACAAAATCAAGCTCAAATATAATGGTACTGTAGATAGATTCAAGTCTAGGATTGTTGCTAAAGGATATCTTCAACAAGATATGATAGATTATAATGAAACCTTTAGCCCAGTGGTGAAGTCTACTACAATAAGAGAAGTTCTCATTATTGCCTTAACCATATAATGAAGCATAAAACAACTAGATGTTTCCAATGCATTTATTCATGGTGATCTCTCTAAAACTGTTTACATGGAGTAGCCTCAGAATTTTTTGATCCCAATTATCCAACACATGTATGTCTACTCAAGAAATCAATTTATGGAATAAAACAATCCCCAAAGGCATGGTATGAGAAGTTCAGTGGTTTTCTACTTCAACATGGATTCAAGAAAGGTGCCACAGATCAATCAATGTTCATCTACAACAATTCTGGGGTTATGGCTATCCTACTCCTATATTTTGATGACATTATATTAACTTGCAACTCAGATTCTTTCATTAGCTCCCTCATTTCACAACTTGGTTCTGATTTTGCATTGAAAGATCTTGGCAATCTACATTTTTTTCTTGGCACTGAGGCTGACATGACAAACTTTCCTCAGCCTATCCTTCTCACTCAACAAAAGTATACTTTGGATCTTCTTTCTAGATAAAAAATATTGGACTGCAAGCCATGCAACACTCCTGTCACGACTGAGAAGAGATTATCTATTCTTGAAGGCACTCCACTTATAGATCCTCTCCAATACAGAAGTCTTGTCGGAGCTTTGTAATATCTCATTTTAACCAGGCCTGACATCAACTTTACAATGAATTATATCTGCCAGTTCATGCATGCACCAATAGAAGCCCACTTTCTTCTTTCAAGCGCATCCTAAGGTACTTAAAGGGCACATTGAATACTGGCATTACTCCATTTGAGGAGATATTAGCTCTATTAGTGGTTATTCAGACTTGATTGGGCTGGATGCCCTGACACTAGACGTTCCACATTTGGTTTTTGTGTTTCTTAGGACATTCATTGATTTAACTGGTTCTCTAAGAAATAACCCACAGTTGAAAAATCATCCACAGAAGCTGAGTACAAGGCAGTCAGCTTGTTGTCATCTGAAGTTATGTGGCTATCTCAATTACTTGAAGAATTGGAAATTTCTCTTACAAAACCACTCAAGCTTTACTATGACAATCTTGGAGCTACATTTCTTGTTTCAAACTCATCCTTTCATGCAAGGACCAAGCATATTAAAGTTGACTATCATTCTGTTAGAGAATTACTTGACACTGGTGAAATTGTGGTTATTTTATCCCTTCATCTGAGCAGCTAGCTGACATTCTTACCAAAGGGTTGACATTCTCTTAATTTTCTGAATTAAGGTTCAAACTGATGCAGTATCCTTCTTCAGTTTGAGGGGGAGTATTAGAGTATCTCTGTTTTAGCTTTTGAGTCACTTAGATTATCCTCTAGTTATTTACTTTCACTGCTTTAGTTTTTACTCTTTACTATGTAAATTTTCTTTTACTCTTTCCTCTCTACTTAAGCTCAACATGTGAGTTTCTTTAAGTTCACTGAAATCATTAATGAAGTACAACTTTCTTATAACAACAACTTCTAACAGTTTCCTCCAAAAAAGATCACCCCTGCAAAGGGTTGCTGGTCTCCATAACATTCTCGGAACTCTAGTGACCATCAGACTAGGATAAAGAGAAGAACCCGGTGGTGGTGAGATATCAAATGTACTAGTAATTATCTTTCTCCACGACATAGTTCCCAACGTAATGACCATGCAAAGTAATTCGTTGTTGGCTTTTGAAGCAAAAACAATTACATCCTTGTATACTTGTGATAATGGATCAAAACCAAAACCATGACATAAGTAGATATAACCCACAATAGGTGGAAAATAAGTCAGGACAAGTGCTTCATTTCGGATGGGGTTAATAACAGTTATTGAACCAAGAGCATCATTGGATGCACTGACTAGTTTAGTACATACCAAACTGTTGCAAAAACCTACTAGTTCATGGGTATTCTTGGTATCAAAAGTGTGATAAATTTAACTCTCATATATGCCTGCTTTTTTCCTCTTATGAAACTGAAAAGGAAAACCTTTTCGGAGCCACCTATCAATACATTATTAAGTAGATTAAAGACAAAAATACTTTATTTTTGTTTTGAATATAATGAATCTCAGAAAATCTTGAATCATTAAGGATTGAATTTTACCATAACTTACTGACGCAACTGAAAAATGCTAGACTCCGGGATGGTAATCTCGTCAGAAAACTTTCAATCACCAATTTCTCAGGAAGATAATTCTCACATATCTATTCCTTGTGTTCAATTTCATTTCTATTTTGTATAATAACTTCTCTTTCAATCGAGTTGTTCCGATCCTCCTCCTCCTCTTCTCTTTGATCAATTAATTTCAAAATTACTCTTTTTTCTTCAGTGAAGTATGCAATGAAGATATTCAATAAGGAGCCGATCAAAAAAAGAAAAAAGGTTTTACAATAAGGGTGCAATGAAGATATTCAATGAGGAGCCAATCAAAAAAAGAAAAAAGGTTTTCAATAAGGGGTGAGGCATGATACTTCAACCAAGTTATTTCCTTTTCTTCTTTTCACTGTTACTCCTCTTCTTCTCCTTATGAATTTTCTCTTTTTTTTAACAAGTTGGTTCCTTTTTTACACAATTATTCCTCTGTCCTCTTCCTCCTCCTCTTCTTCTCAATTTGTTGTTTCCCAACAAGTTGGTTCCTTCTATTTTCACAATTAATCCCCTTTAATCCTCCTCTTCGAGATGCTTCCTTTCTTTTTCTCGAAGTTTTATTTTTCTCTCTCAACGGTACTCTTTGTAAGATGTTTGGTTGATGCTTAGTATCATAGAGGTCTATAGCTAAGAGCAATTCCAGTGGGCATTGATATATTTTCCAAAATGCCAAGCCAGGTGGATGGGTAAACTCGTTTTTTGGCATTAGGGAAAAGGCAAAAAGAGGCAAACTGAACCGACCGAGAAAGCTTGAGCCGCTCGGGCTAGGATGCACCGAGCAAGTTGGCTCGATAACGGTCAGACCCATCCACCCCTATAAATTCAACCCGAATTCAATCTTTTCTACTCACACCAAAATAAATCTTCTCTAAAAACTCTTCATATTCCTCTTCTCTAAATATTTTTTCAAAAAAAAAAGTCTCAATCTCAAAATATTAGTCGAAATCGAAATAGAAAACCACCAGAAATATGTATAGTCAACCTCTACCGATTCAACAAGAATTTTCGGATGAAGAGAACAATCCTAATTTAGTTTCCAGTTGAGAATTAGCCACGAGTCAAGGTCATGTATCTTCAGTAGCAGAGTGAGATGCCAAGGCTCAAAAAACAAGAGGTGGTTGGTATGAAATAAAACCAGTTTATGATGCTCTCCCCGAAAGTGTCAAAATTATTGTGAATAGATTCCCTTGGAGGACTTTGTATCATATGGAGGCGAAGAAATATTCGACCAAATTCATACATATGACTCTGGAACGTTGGTGGCATACTACATACATAACTTTGAAATAGGTGCGTCATATATTTTGATTTATAATTTTTATGCAAAAATACGATTCATATATGAAATTAACAATTGTAATGTTTTTTCAGGAATAACACCGTTAGATTTGTATTTTCTGCTTTGGATACCTTCCGGTTAGGGATAAAATATTCCATTTGACCAACAAGGTTGGTTAGCAAATGAACAATATAAAGATGAACTTCAGTTGTATTTTTGCGTAACGGAACACAAGCATACAAATCTAAGAGGTTTGGGGATTCCTAATGTCAGCTTAAAGGCATTTATATCCAATAAATTATATAAAGATATTATAGGAGAAAATCCAGACCAGGAATATGTTACAGAAATTGCCGAGGTTTTTATTTTATGGGTAATTGGTGTGTGTTTTTCCCCATCGCAGATAGTAGTGTTTTAATAGGATGGCTAGAGGCATTGGAATATTTGGAAAAATGATTCCAGTTATGATTGGGGGTCCGCTATGTTGGCCGAGTTATACGTTTGTCTCGATGTCGCATGCTTGGGTGGGCCAAACATCGAAGGTGTCTGGGGAGTCCTTGAGGTAAATATGATAAACTAATCGTACAAGTTTATATAAGTTTACAAATATTTTTATCAAGTTAAACTGATCGTATGTTGTTTACTTCAGATTTGGTGGTATACATATACCAATATTAGTCTACCAAGACTAAAGGTGTTCGATAGAAACTTTTTTCCAGTTGTAGTAAAGTTTGAAGCCAATAACTGGGAAAAGAAGGATCAAAACACCAATGAGCGAGATAATATACATATGTGGAGAACCCAAATGGATCTTGGGAGGATAGATAATGTTATTTGGAAACCCTATGAGGATTTTGAGGAGTTAAATTCTGATGTAGACAATGGGATCATAGAATTTTCACTATAGCGCGTGTTGCTCTACAGTCAACTCAGAGATATTGGTGTTTATTTTTTTGAGGATAGATGTAGTAGACAGGTTGCAGGTGCATATTTATCCCTAAAAATCTTCCACCAGCAACCATCCTGGGAAAAAAATTACGTAAGACAAAGGAATCAGGGATGGAAAATGTATGATCATTATTGGACACTTTGTGGCGAAAATGAATACGACTGATGGTACAAATCAGTCGCTCATCCGATAATTAATGTAGATGTTATGAACATTTATGTGGTGTATATTATCCCAATAGGAAGACGAAGCTCGGACTTGCTTCTACCGACACAACCCGCACCATCGGTTCCAACTTTAGTCGTTTATCCTTCGGCAAGAGCTTATACTTCATCATCCCCCCCAAGAGGACCTTCTGCACATTGTTCTTCATCGGTTGGGTCCGATTTTCCAGAACTGAGTTGGGAGATCGAGATTTATAATTTACAAGGAGAACATCATACAATTCCAATTGTCTCGCGAGGTATGGATCGAACTAATTTTTACATAGGCACATCCGCTTCTATTGAACAAATGGTAAAACGCATGAATCAGATGGAGTTAAGAGATCAGTTGACAAGAACACAAGAACAATCTCCGTACCATATGCTAGCTCCACAACCAATGTCTCGTCGTGCCAGTCCACAAGATCTCAATCAAGATTATAGAAGACATATAGAATTTGGCACATCTCCAGTTCATCCTTGTGATTTCATTGGATCTGACGATGGATGTCAACTATGAACAAGCCAAGGATTTAGGGATATGCTGGACTGGGGCCATTACCCACCCCATTGTCCTAGGAAGGAGTAGTTTCGTTTTATTTAATATTTTTAATTGAAATTAAGAAACTAACTATTTATGTAATCAGAATTAATCTATACAAAAAACTACTAATTTTATTTTGCATTCAATTAAAATTTAAAAACATCTTTTATGGAGTAGCATGCCTACTTTTTAACATCTCATACGTACAATCAAAAAATTCTCCAGGATTGCGTAATGTGCTTCATAAGCAAAACTTGTCCTTTTCCTTCTTTGCCATTCTTCTCGAGCTCGCAATAAAACTTCAGCATTTGTTTTACCCCTTAATCGAGATCGATTGACAACCCGAACTAAGCTATAAATTCTTCCACTTGTCTTCTTATACTTTGACATCGAAAAAACAACCCGGCTACATTAAGGTTATTCGGGTTGCCGGTGTCAATGCAAAAATTCTCATAGATTCTGCCCCAGTAACTCATACTCACTAAACCATTTTGTCGTTTTTCCATCTTCCTTGCCAGATAACATACACCAAAGTTTCTACGTAGAGATAGATCTTCATCAATAATAAACTCTGCTGGATTAATATACGGTTGAGTCATATGGGTATAAAAGAAGTTGGAGAAGGTGTGGTTTGGGAAGTGAAAATACTTAAATTTATAGAACTAATTTATAGCCATTATATGAAACTAGCAGTTGTCGGCTCAACCTAGGCCAATCGTCTCAGTTTGCAACGACAACGACTATATAATTTATAATTTCGATCTTAGCCGTTCATCTAGGTTTAATCAAACGACTATTTATGATTTTAACAATAAACTAATTCAATTACAAATTTTTAATTAAATATAATTTAATTTCAAAAGGAATGAACAAGCTTAACTTACTAAAATTAAAATTAGATTAAATGAAATAAAATTATATTAAAATAGTAATTTCTATGACATTAATATAATATACTACGCTCTTTTACAAGATATAAACTAGGGCAGTAAAAACTTAAATTAAATAAACACTTCAGTAAAAATCTCTGACAATCTTGGGCCTCATGTGTATCTTTATTTGACGGATCTTCCATTCGATGCGCTCTTGAGAAGATTTTCCCTGGTTTTTGTGAACAGTCTTACGGTTTACATTCAATTTTTTTTCCTTCGATTTTCTTGCCTTGAACTCTTTTTTTCTTCTTATAGTTGCAGATTTGACTTGGTTAACATCTAAAACTTGAAGACCTCTTTGTTTTTTCTCATTCTCAATTTTCTTATGACCATCATATATCTTATTAATAGCATCTTCGAGTATGACTCCAGAAAAATCAAGTTGGGTTGCAATTTTTGCCAGTTTTTTTCTAAACATTTTTGAACAAAAGTTGAGATCAAGAGTTTGAGATAGAAATATTAAGATTTAAGTGAAAGTAGAAGAACTTTTAAGTGGAGAAGGTGTGTTTTTGGAGTTGAAAATGTTTGAAATTTTTAGGGAGAGAATCATAGTCGTTGGATGAGAGCCGTTGAGATTCGACTGTTGTCGAATCATATTGAGCCGCTCGACCCAGGCTAATATATTAATAATTCATTATATCGTAGAATGGACTTATAATAGTAGTTCATTTTGAAGAATGAAGTCGTAATGATAGTTCATTATTGTAGTTTATATTGTAGAATGAACTCGTGATAGGTGTTCATATGGTAGAACAAACTCATAATGATAGTTCATACTGTAAGAATGGTAACTATAAAATGAACTCATAATGATAGTTAATTATGGTATTTGGTATTGTACTAGGTGTTCATTATGGTATTTCATATTGTAAAATGAACTCGTAAATGGTATTTCATATGGTAGAATGAACTCGTAATAGTAGTTCATTATACTACAAAATGAAGTCATATGGTAGTTCACTTTGTAGAATGAACTCGTATGTTAGTTTATCCTATAAGTTCACTGTGTAGAATAAACTCATATGATAGTTCATTCAAGCAGTTCACTTTGTAGAATGAACTATCTAGTAATGTAGTTCATTCAAGTAGTTCATTTCGTAAAATGAATTCGTATGATAGTTCATTTTATAGTTGATTTTTAGCTAAAGGATAACGTAAAAATTAAAAGCTCCAAAATACAACAACAATGGTACTTGTTGAATAGATCTCGTCAAGAGCTTTCGGAATATATAAAATTTATTATTATTTAACTTATGGTTTAAAAGATATTTAATTTTAATTTTTTTATTTATTTTTATGGAAAAAAGAAAAAATGATAATAAAAAAGAATATTTCTGACACTGTTTAAAAAATGATGATGTCATTGACGATTCATTCCACGTGGATAATATTTATCCTAGACCAAATAATAATTTTTTGGACTAAACTAAAAATATATTTTTAAAAAGGACCTTAGAATAATTAGACCACATCAACAGGACCAAACTAATACTAGGATTATTTGATAATTTCTACAACTAGAAAATCTAAGATCAAACTTAGTCTCCACTGTGAAATTAGTTGTGATTAGGTTAAATTTAGAAGGTTAAACCTGTAAGTTAGCCGGAGCCGACATTAATGTTCACATCTCAAAAAAGTTTCAGTCATAGTAATAGGGGTTACGTCTTAATTAATAGATGGTCTTAGTTAATAGGCCATATATAATGTCAATTAATTAACATAATAACCGCATAAAAAAAGAAGCCTGATATAGGGGTTCCAATGTCAATAGAGGGGCTCCAATAATAAGACAAAATAGGGACATCATGAAGTAAAACTCAAAAACCCCTTATCCATAATATTCTTACAATGCCTAAACCACCCCTGATTAGTTAATCTTAATTAAACTAACTAATTAAAAAATTAAGCTAATCATGATTAATTAAACATAATCTTTAACTTAATCAAATGATTTGAATTTTTTTTTTTTTGAATTTGTGTTTGGTGGGAAGAAAAACTAGATGAAATTTAAGAAAATTTTGTCGTTTTTTTTTAAACCCTAGATTTTGATTCAATAAACCATAGTAGCATTGAGTACACCTCTAACTTATACTCTTGATCTTTTTATGGCTCAAATTTGATGAAATCACGATTTGAAAGATTGATTTCTTGTTGTTCAGAGAAACTTACGGTTGGGTTTCATGTCGAACCCAACCGTAACCCTAAGAACACCGAAGAACACCATTTTCTCCCAGATTTACGGTTGGGTTTTCAACCAAACCCAACCGTAACTTGAAGAACAATGATGAACATCATTTTTGCCCAAATTTACGGTTAGGTTTTAAGCCAAAATCCAACCGTAACTAATCTTTAAACCTCAATCTTAAAATTAGATAAATAGATTTTAAGATTTTTTCATTTCTATCTTGTAGAGAATTGAAATACGAAGCAAACCCAAAAAAAATGAGGTCAATCGGACATCGTATGAAGGAGTTATGATCAAAACGACAAAATGTATCCAGGAATATTTACGGTTGGGTTCGCCAATAAACCCAATCCTAAATTTGGGCTCAATGAAGCCCAAAAATCTCAAATTTACGGTTGGGTTTATTGCCGAACCCAACCGTAAATATTCTTGGATACATTTCATCGTTTTGATCATAACTCCTTCATACGATGTCCGATTGACCTCATTTTTTTTGGGTTAGCTTCGTCTTTCAATTCTCTACAAGATAGAAATTAAAAAATCTTAAAATCTATTTACCTAATTATACAATTGGGGTTTAAAGATTTGTTATGGTTTGGTTTGTTTAATAACCCAACCGTAATATGAAGAATTAACCAATTACGGTTGGGTTTTACCTTAAAACCCAACCGTAAGTCGAAGAAAAATGAAGAACACATTTTTTTCCCATAGTTACGGTTGGGTTTTGCCTTAAAACCCAACCGTAAGCCATCCCTTGGAGCATTGAGTTTTAAGGACAAATTTGGGTTTCAAAATCAAAAAAGTGAACTTATTCAACCATTTTAACTAGATTGAAGGTAAATTGGGTCATTCAAACAAAGAAAAACTGAAAATCACACAAATAGAGAATCCAATTTTGTGGTATCTAGTAGAATTTATGGTTGGGTTTTGGGTTAAAACCCAATCGTAACTTTTTATGTTAGTTTTTCTTACAATTTCAACATGTATTTACGGTTGGGTTCTGCCTAAAAACCCAACCGTACCCAACCGTAATATGAAGAATAAACCTTCCCCAGACTTACGGTTGAGTTTTAAGCCCAAACCCAACCGTAACTAATCTTTAAACCTCAATCTTAAAATTAGATAAATAGATTTTAAGATTTTTTCATTTCTATCTTGTAGAGAATTTAAAGACAAAGCTAACCCAAAAAAAATGAGGTCAATCGGACATCGTATGAAGGAGTTATGATCAAAACGGTGAAATCTATTTGTATCCAGGAATAGTTACGGTTGGGTTCGCCAATAAACCCAACCGTAAATTTGGGCTCAATGAAGCCCAAAAATCTTAAATTTACGGTTGGGTTTATTGGCGAACCCAACCGTAAATATTCCTGGATATATTTCATCGTTTTGATCATAACTCCTTCATACGATGTCCGATTGACCTCATTTTTTTTGGGTTAGCTTCGTCTTATAATTCTATACAAGATAGAAATGAAAAATCTTAAAATATATTTATCTAATTTTACGATTGAGGTTTAAAGATTAGTTACGGTTGGTTTGGTTGAAAACCTAACCGTAAATCTTAATTGAATCTTCATCTCCTACATTTGAAGTTACGGTTGGGTTTGTTTAATAACCCAACCGTAATATGAAGAACAAATTAGTTACGGTTGGGTTTGGTTGAAAACCCAACCGTAAATCTGGGCAAAAATGGTGTTCTTCGGTGTTCTTGGTGTTACGGTTGGGTTCGACATTAAACCCAACCGTAAGTTTCTCTGAACAACAAAAAATCAATCTTTCAAATCGTGATTTCATCAAATTAGTTAGTGTAATTTAGTTTTATCGGGATTGTCATCACTACTACTTTCTACACATTTATTAGTATTCTTCATCACGAAATTGGGAGTTTAATCGGCGATAAAATTTTGATTCGATACAGAAATTTGATAAAAATGGAGAAGGAGAAGATATGGAGGAGATGGAAAGATTTTAATTGAAGGACAAATTTGTCTTTTTTTATTGGGTAAAGGGTAAAATGGACATTTAATTTTACCCCCTAGAACATCCCTTAACGGAAAATTGGGTCACCTCGCCTCATAGAGGAGCCCCTCTATTGATATTGGAGCCCCTATATAAGGCTTCTAAAAAAAGGAGTTGTATGTTTAGCGCACGCGCTATCGATTACAAAAGGTACATAGTTCCCCTGAACTTCATAGACACACATATCCATGTCTTCATTATGGTTTATATCCCTAGGTATCTCTGTGTTCAATACCTTCGGTACTTGTAAATGGCTGATGAGATTCTGAATAAGAATGAACGTTGGACCCAAAAAAGAAAGTGTGCTCCAAGAGCTCGTTACCACCTACCACCAATGAAAACAAAGCGTGCATCCCACTAGCCGGTCGGTCTTAGAAATATCCCATAATAAAGTACTAGCTGATTTCTATCAGTGGTTCCTGTACTAACCTGAACTGATATTGAGGTAAATTTTTTTATAAAATTTTTGTCCATATGTACATTTGTAAATTGATATTTTATCGATCCTAATAGCGTGTTCGTTTTGGAGAATCAAAAATCTAGTAATCCGATTACAAGGCACTCAACCCTATTCTCCCAAACGAACACGCTGTAAAATCTCAGAATCCGATTTTTTAGGAATTGGATTACCTCCAAAAGCCTAATTTGGATTGCATCATTTATGGGATGCAATGGAATCCTATTAGAGGGAACAACATCAAAAGACTAATATACCCTTCAAAGACTAATATATCCGATTAGAATTTAGCACTTAATAAACATTCAATTCAGTTTTGTGATTTGACCCAATCAGTTGGGATTTAAGAATCAATCGGATTTTGTGAAACTTTTTCTTATATCTGTAACCTATTAAAACTTATTTGAGGAGACTAATATCAATAACACAAAGTTAATTTTTAAACTTATTCGAGGATTTTAAAGTCAGACTCTCGTTTCTTTTGATTCTTTTGTTAGAAAACTTGAAACAAACGTTAAAGTATCTAATCAAGGAATAAATTCCATATAATCCAATTATTGGAATCACATTACCCTGTAATTTGATTATTTGTCTTCTTATTCTCCCAAACAAACACACCGTAAAAGTGACAGAAATGGAGATTTGTTGATATTATATTGGTACCATATGCGTTGATGTTTATCCTTTATTTTGAATATAGTTTAGTTTTTTTATTATATGTTTTGAATCCATGAAATGTTGTTGACCCCTGGAGCGGTCCAACAGAGAAATTGTGAATTCATGCAGTAATCAAAATTATTTTGGTGTCTAGCAGCAATCCATAAAGTATGGACCCTTAGAAGTAATCTATAGAAATAATTGGATTCCAGGAATAAGCCATAAATTTTTTAACGATGGGGATCTCTGTCTCATAAACAACGGAACAACAAACAAATTTTTTTGCTTCCTTGAAGAGGCTTAACGGAAATGTAAAATATCACCTCGGGTTCGAATAATATGATAAATGACTCCTAAAAAGCGTGCATCATTCTACCTGGTTGTATAAAGTTAAAATTATTTGGTACCTTAGAAATATTCGGCGTAACTACCACCTTGAAAAGATAAGGCATATTTTATGAAGTATTTATTACTTTATCAGTTTTTTGCCAGAAGAACATTGTAAATAAGCTTAAGGTTCTCTGCAATGGGGTATGTCATATGAGGATTCGAACAACCGAATCTCACGTTATCATTAGCCAGAAGCTTAATGACCTTGACCAATTCATGCTTAGTCATGGTCGGATTGGACACCCAGTTTCCACCAAAATGAGTAAAACGACACAAAATTCCCATGTACATTCTTTACAGAGCCTGAAGCTTCTATCGGGTCAGAGTGTAAATTGTTTTTTTGTTTCCTGAGACATTTAGTTGTTACACTAGCATTAACATAAGCATTATGGTAACCCGTTGTTGAATCTCTAACATTCCTAGAGAGGATTTAAGGTGTCATTTGTAGGGATTATTCACCCTATACTGTGGACAATTTTCAATACTTAACGGTATTCATAGACGCATCCACTGGATGATCTCTTCTTTATCTTCTAACACGTAATATTGTGTTTTCCAAAATTCTTACACAAATTGTTTAATTGTGTATCCATTTTTGAACTTTCCATTTAAGTCCATTTATTCTGATGGTAAATTTAATTTTTCCGATGCTTTGCCTTTAGTTAGTGTTATGCCGAGCATTAAATAGTACATGTGCAAACTCATCATGGCATGGTTGAGTTCCTTATAAAAAAATCTTTAGTTGATTGCTCGACCAACTATATACCATTAACATTTTTTGGGAAGCAATCTTACATTTCGGATTTACGTGTTTAGTCTACAACGTCACCTAACTATACATGTTGGTTTCGGTTCATAAGATATTTAAAACCTTGAACATGGAATTTCCTGTTGCAGATGAGACTGTATTCTCTCCGTTTAAGGGAGGAAGTAAGCTGCTACAGGGAACAACGTGAAATGTCTCATCCTTTGTCGAGCCTGTAGATGTTTTTGGGATACTTTTTGTACAATTTAATTAAAACCCAAAAACTATCATGCATAAAATTCCCCTTGAAAGTTGGATAAAATTATGAAACCATAAGTTTCCGGAAATAAGATGATAATGTTTCCGCCATGATCAGGAAAGCTAAAATCCACCAGAAGTTTGCATGACAACCCGCAACCAGAAGTTGGCCTGAATAAGGTTGATAACTTTTAAGGTTCTCCCACTTTAAACAAGGGGAAAAAGTCACGAAAAGAGGTTAGTGTGAATTCTGTCGATAACCTAAAAGTTTTGCTCGCCTTAATCAGGGGGAGAAAAACTTCCACCAAAAGATATCACAGGTTACATTATCAAGTATATAGGTTATCTAGTTAAGTTTCTTGATAAGAGAGAGTCAGGCTGCCGTTACACATGATGTGAAACTATCTCAATTTTATTTTATCACACCAAGATATTTGATACAATTGAGGTGTTGGAGACTTTTGTTGCTCTTCTAGGATTTAATAAAAGAATGATTCTGGTACTGCATCTGAATCTAAAGGCATTCTTCTGATATCAACTCATTATATTTAGCATCTTTTGAGTAGGTATAATGGAGATCAAATGGCATAACATTTTGAAAACATGTCGGAAATTGTAGAATTTTGATGATAGAGCTAACATGCGTGTTTTGAGTGATAAGATAGTCTCAAGATGATGCTTAGGGTTTTATGGTGAAAACAAATTTACTGTAAAATTGTACTTTTACAGGTGATAAGTGCATAATTTACATACTTTAAGTATCATTGCCTTATACTTATTTTCTAGATTTTATGTGAACTACTGTGTATTATTATTACTTTTGTAGTTTATGTGTTTTACTAGGTTATATCTCTGAAAGAAGTGAAATTGAGCTCTACAAGAAAGAATTGCTAAAGACTCAGTGCATATCATTCAAATCCAGTATTTCTACCCTCCATCCTGTAGATAATTGAAAGAAGAATCCAACACAAAAAGAATGAGGTTATTCCGAGTTCGTATGAAGAAGTTATGAGCAAAACCGTGAAACCAACTTGGATTTGGTATCTGTTGGGCCTGCGCGGGAAGAGAAATAAGGAAGCGTTTTGGGCTCGCCTTTGACGTAAAAATTAGGGTTTTTGTTGGTTTATGAGGAGGTTAAGTCTCCTAGTTGGATAAGGAATCAAAAGGAAGTGGAAAAGTTTAATGAGATTAGGTTTCCTGGTTGGATAAGGATCATGAGGAGATTACCAAAGCCTATATAAAGGGGAGCCTAAATACAATTTTAAAGACAACTTCTCACATATAGAAAACTAGGGTTTAGCTTTGCTTTTCAAAAATAATTTATGATTTTCTTTAATATTTTAATGGCTTTTAAGAAAGCTATGTCTAGCTAAATCCAACCACTGGGACAATGGAGGAAACCATATTTCATGAATGAATGGTAACTATTTTTTATTCTTAATGATTTTTGCATTGATGTTTAATTGATTTTTAATTGATTTATGATTTTTCATAATTAGTTGTGATTTTGTTTGGTGGTGTATGCTGGGACTTAAGAGCTTTTGATGTGCCATGCTTGTGATTACAATTAACATTTTAGAAATATACTTTTGGCAAAGAAACAGAGTCAATAAAAGAGCTATAATTGTTAAAGAATCACCTCAGAAATCATTCAGAAGTGATTTTGGTGGAATCCTGAGTTTCAGTTCTTCCCAATATTATTAAAATCTTTTACTTATTTTCTAGTTTAAATCAAAATTAGGTCTAAAACGAATCTTCACAAGTCTCAGCGAACGAACTATTTTTACCACTTTTCTAAAACGATCAAATTTTTGGCGCCGCCGACGCGGAATTGTCTTTAGGTTTGTTTTAGATTTATTTTTAGGCTTTTTTTTTAGTATAATTTTTACTTTGTTCTATTTTACGTTTTTTTGGGTATTTCTCTTTTTTCTACAGGTTTTGGATTTTGGATTGAAAGGAAATTGAGCCAAAGACTTTGGTGATTAAAAACTTGGAGTTAAAGTTAAAGCTAAAAGTACGAAAAAGAAGACAAAGAATTTTAATTTTAAGTAGATTTTTTTTTAGATTTTATTTATTTCTCTTTTTGAAAAATTGTATTAGGAAATCTTTGATTATTCCTGTAATTTTTTCTTTTATTTTTGGACACTGTTGGACTTTATTTTGGGACTTTGGACATTATTATTATTTTTAAACCGTGCAGAAGGGTAATTTAAATATAAACTGCAGCAGGGAAGGACGACAATTACGATATTGTCTCATCCCCTCAGGTTCGTACAATGACATGGGAGTCGGTGGCCTGAGTCGACTTCAACGGTTCATCCCCCGTCTGGTACGGGAGGTAAGAATCGATCAACCCACGAATCCCCTGCAAGTGGATTTACTGTATTCCTCCGTATGCATATATGTTGAGGAACTGCATACAGAATTATTTTTCTAGTAAAGGGCAAGAAATGGCCATACAAGATAAGGACTCAGATTTCATCACCGTTTCCTTCTTGCCTTCTTTAGGAACACGTTACCAAACGCGAACCTAAGCTTACAATTTTGACTAGAAAGAGACCGATAGGGTAACGAGCTTATAGGAAACTCGTTCAAAAGAACTGTATTGGTTACTTTGTTAGTCTAACTCAAAGTTCAGGAAGATTATTTTAAGTTGATTAGAGCCGCCTTGTAATCCAAGGAAAAGTTTCCAAAGAGACAGGGTTATCAAAGCTCCATAGAGCTTATCCTGTTTCTGCTCGAGTTAATCCAATTCAGATCGTTCTAAGAGGTTTGCTAAAACTGTAATTAGTTTCCTTTCGAAAGAATAAAAGCTGGTCTAGAGACAATCTAAGTGGAGCCATCATGCTTTTTGTTTGCTAGATTCAATAGGTTTGATTTGGTTGAGTCAGCCTTGCTTGTGATTGTTTAGAATTCCCTTCCAATTAGGATTTATTTTTATTAGTTTTTTTTAGTGTATGCCAAGACCGCTTGAAATCATCACTGAGCGGGCTTGAAAAAGAGACACTCTAGGTCGTTTGATTAGTGAAAAACCTAGTAGTTCTGTCCCTGGAAACGAAGACCTCGAAGACTCTTCTTTTGAGGGCCCAATTTTTGGAAATTTCAATTTTGAGAACTTGACATTGTGTGAAAAAGTTACTTCTAGTCCTTTGATAACGCCAGCAATGGCAACTTAAAAAGCTTTGTTGAACCCGACTAGGACTTCTCGTCCATCATGTATCAAGTTTGCTGAAACTGAAGCAAACTATGAGTTGAAACCTGGGACCATACATATGCTCCCAATCTTCTTAGGTAAAGAAAATGAAAACCCCTATTTCCATGTTAGGGATTTTGAGAAAATATGTAGTACCATCAGGATTAAGGAACTAGATGATGAATCATTGAAACTTAGACTGTTTCCTTTTTCACTAAGAGATAAAGCCAAATCTTGGCTATATAGTTTGACTTCCGAGTCAATTGAAACCTATGAACAACTTACATCTGCCTTTTTATAGAAATTTTTCGCTAGGCACAAAACATATCTATTAGGCAGCAGATTTGCACATTTGCTCAATAAGAGGGAGAATCTTTATATAGGTATTTGGAAAGGTTCAATGACTCATTATCACAATGTCCTCATCATGGTTTAGAAAAATAAGGCTAGTTCAGATCCTCTACGAGGGTTTAGATTATTTGACAAAAACCATGGTTGAGTCTTTATGCACAGGTGGGTTTGAAAATAAAACTGTCGATGGTGCGATGGTATTTTTGAATGAAATCGCCGAAAAACCCCAGCAGTGGGAAAACAGTAGGGAGCCCCAGAAAACAATTCTTCTAAGTAGAGGAAATGTCAATAGGGTAGAAGGATCCTTTCAATCAGATGCCAAAATAACAGCTATATCAAAAAGGTTAGAAGCTTTCGAATTGAGTCAATCTAGTTGTGGAATTGAGCCCAAATTATTTTGGGAAGGATAAACTGTTGAAGAGCAATCTTATGCTCTTTATAATAACACTAGATTTGATAATCATCATAAGTTTGACCCTTATTCAGAAACCTATAACCCTGGTTGGAGAAACCATCCTAACCTTTCTTGGTCTAAGGGCCAGAGCCAAGGTCAGTCAAGTAATTCTAAGGTTCCCCCAGGTTTTGGTTATACTAAGAATCCTTCTGGACCGGCACAAGTTCAGATAGATAAGACGATCATGAGTTTAGCAGATTCTGTCGCATCATTAACTCAGAATTTACAGATTTTCAGCAGTCTGTCAACTAAAGTTTACGAGAAAATCAAAAGATCGTTCAGGATAACAGTCAGGCTATTTCCAATTTAGAAACCCAGGTTGGTCAAATCGCCGAGTCTTTGAGAGAGAGAAAAAAAAAGGTAGGTTCCCTAGTTAGACCCAACCCAATCCTAGAGGTGTTCATGAAGTATCTTCTGGTGAGAAATTATCAAATCATGTGAACGCAATTAGAACCCTTAGGAATGGTAAAGTGGTAGACAACAAGGTAATTATGTCTGATAGTGAACATACTGTAGTTCACCCTTCTGAGCCAGTAGCTGTTGAGACTGATGAAGTCTCTAAAGAGCCCGATGTAGTTCCTCATAAGCCATATTTTATGCCCAGAGCCCCGTTCCCACAACTGTTAGTACCAACAAAGAAGGAATCCAACTTTAACGACATATTAGAGGTTTTTAAGCAAGTCATGATCAACCTTCCATTATTAGATGCAATTAGGCATATTCCTACTTATGCCAAGTTCCTTAAGGATATGTGTACGCGAAATCGAAAGCTTAGTGTACCAAAGAAAGCCTTTTTAGCTAGTCATGTGAGTTCAACTATCCAGAGACAGCCAAAAAATTCCGGGAAGAAAAAAAAATTTTCTGGTGAAGAAGAAGACGAAGAACATAAGGCTCCAGAGAACTGTCATTTTCTTCGTTGCTTATTATTTCATATTTCTGCAGCAGCCAAAGTCCGTACTTTATTTCTGTTACCTTCAGCCACACAGAGAACACATCTGTAACGCTTATATCCGTATCAAATCTTCTATGTTACTTTTATTTCTTCATTGGAAACAGTTTTTGAGATATGAACAATTATTTTGAGAGTGTTTCCAACATGATGAGCTAATCACCATCACTGGGGCGACGGAGGAAGCTATTTTTCCAATAATAAAGTGGTAATTCTTATTTATTTTTTTGCAATTCTTTTACTATTATTTGCTTTGAACTAAAATTGGAAAAATTGTTTTTATCAATTAGTTGTGTTTTCTTTTGATGAGTCATACTGAACTTAGAGCATTTGATGTCTCATGCTTTCGATTTACAACTATTATTTTGAAAACCTAACTTTGGCAATATTTTGGATAAACTGAATATACGAGTTGCAAGATTTTTATCACTTGAAAAATTGGCTAATAGTGGAATCCTTAGTCTCAGTCCTTCCCATAATTTGAAATCAATTTTACTTTAATCTGTTTTATTTTTAGTTATTAAAAATTAGGTTTAGAAATCGAATCTTTACAAGTCTAAGTATCGAACCTTTTACCACTATTTAAAAATTATATCAGTAGGTTCGAGAGATCAAGCTCGAACAGGACGATCCTAAATCAATAAATGGTTGTTCATGTCCTGCTTCGATTACAAAGATGGAAAAGATTTGGGTAGGTCATAGGGGAGTGAAGCAAAGAAGGTTGAGAAAATATCAGTGTGATAGCATATGAAGAAGAAGAATGGATTCTCTGAGAGGAATCACTAGTTCTGTATGTTTTTGTTTCTCCAGATTGATTATCTTGTTTGTTCTTGTTTTGAATAGATGAGAATTATCTATTTATAGTTCAAAGAAGAATTGTTGATTTCTCGTAAGTCGTGGAAGTTGGGAAGAGGTGGAGAATTGATGATTATGGAGATTATAGTGGGGTGGTGCCCAAAAAGTAGGAAAGACCTGTCTGACGACTACTCCTCATCCTCTCAACTGCTCTGTAACCACCCACTACTTATTACCTTCTTGTCCGTGGAGGTAGTGCCACCACCCACGATTGCCGTAAAACACTAGACCAATACCCCAATGAGAATCCCCCCATGTTGTATTTGATATCTCGTGGAAATAGTGGAGTCATAAGTCATTATGGTTTATATTAAGTCAAGTCAAGTCAAGTCAAATGATTTGCTAAGTCAGTGAGACAAGTTGTACGACTCACGGGATTGATATTCAGACTAATTAGTGTCGTTTCTGGGAAGCTCAGTGGCCATGTACTTACTTACAAGTAACATGGCATATTTAATGGCTAAGTATTAGCTCAGAAGCGACTTATCATAAGTCTGAGAGGCATTTGAGGCCAAATGTTGTAGAGGGATCCTTAAGTAAGGTGACCTATTAGAATTCATATAAGCCTTAATGTTGGACTTATATTGAGAAGAAAGGCGTATTTCTGAGAAAAGTAGCTAGCAAAGCTAGCAGTAGATACTTAGCGAAAATAAGAATGTGTTAGCTCTTTTAATATAAAAGGCTAATGTGCTAACATCTCAGGAGTAAGACCAATATTCATGGATTTTTGTAAATATCAATTGGACTAAGGCTAGGAAGCTAATGTAAAGGAGGTTTGAAGTTAGCACTTCAATAGTATAGTTAGCACTAAGGTATTAGCGTTAATGCACTTGTGGCTAAGTTGCTAAGTATGGCCATGCTAGGACAAGGGGTATGTTGGATCCAACGACGTCAAGGATCTAGGGACGCCAAGGGGCGTGCTTGAGCATGGTAGCGACATATAGGAGCTAAAGAAGGTGTGCTCAAGCTTAGCAGGGACGTATTTGAGCTGCTAAGGCGCATCGGCCTTATCCGTTACTCGAGGGCACTTCAGGTAGGTGATATCAGTGCTTGAGGTCGTGTCAGCTCGATGAGACTATTGCCCAGGGACGCGTTAGGCTAGATGGACCGGTACTCGGGGATGCGTTAGCTAAGGTATTTGGCCGCGAAGAGCTGGCGCCTTTGGCACTAGGGTTAGAGTTAGAACTTTTAGGGTTAGAGTTAGCACTAAGGTGATGATGCGCTTGCTAAGGCCTCATAAGACCAAAATGTGCTAGCTAATACCATTTTAGGTTAGTTGGCACTTTTCAGGTGCTAGAGTTTAGCACAAGAAAAGTTAGCGCTTTTAGCGCTAATGTGGCTAACTGGTGCCAATGTGGTGCTAAGCCAAATAGCTAGTGCTAACTTGGCACTGATAAGAGAGAAGGCTAGGGTTAGCCTAGTTTAAAGGTTCAATGCATTTTTATGGCATTACTTCTTGGTTGTGGCGCATCCAAGACGAGTAGCGCGTTATTTGTGGCTTATATTTAAGAAAAGTGCTAAAGTAGCATATTTGGGCTCAAAAGAGCAATTTGAGGAGCATTCGTTGCGAATGAAACATTAAGCTAGAATATATTTTAGGGTTTCAAAATTAGCTACTCACGCGTTTGATAGATGTTGCTGGAACATCGATGCATATTTGAGACAAGTTCAAGGAATTCAGCTGTGGAATTGATGCGACTTGAGACTAGTTCGATATGACATGAATATTATGAGTATTGAGGAGGCTGCAAGGCCAGTTTAAAATATTTAGAGAGAATATGTGTTTTTAATTAGATTGTGGAATATAAGTAGAGACACAATATTCTCTATTAAGTATATGCGCATAAATATGCACATTTATATTTTCTTGATGCTTAGCAGAGGAAAATTTTACAATTCTATCCCTTGTCAAAAAGTCACCATCTACATTAAGTCCCTGCTTAGTGAGAAACTGTGATGTTGCTCAGTAAGCACTAGATGGTGACAATATGCTTTTAATAATTATATATGCATAATTTAAATTTTAAGAGTAAAGGAAGATATACTTAGCTTCTGTGATATTGAGATGTGCACCCCTTAGAGTGAAATTTGGTTGGGATAGTAGTCTCCCTTGTCCCTGCTTGGAATATTAATTACCACGGGTGGGAAAGCCCAAAGTTGGCGCGGCCAAGAAGAATGCAACTTTGCGCCACTTTTTTCTCTTTTTTTTTTCTTTTTTAGGTTTCCTAGTTGGACAGGGATTCTTCAAGTTGGCACCTATATATATGTCTCCCCCCCCTTTTTTTTTTCTTTTTCTTCTTTATGTGACTTCCTCTTTTCCTCTCTATTTTTTTTGCTAGTGGCGTGACAAGAATTGACCTTGTCTTTCAAGTTTGCGGCATCAACAAGTTGGGAATATGATCTTGAGCAGGTTCCATGGCCGACCAAACCAAAAAGGTAAGTATCTTCTCTTTTCCCTATTTCTTTAACGCCATTATGGCTTTTTTTTGCAAACCCTAGTTGTTTGTTTTTTTTTTTTAACTAGGATTACACATTTTCTTGAAAGCCATGAACTTTTAGCAAACTAGGGTTTCAATCCTCTTTTGATATAGGAAGAACTTGAGTGCATTGCAGATGACTAACGAACATAATAATGCTTTTGTCACATCTTCCGGTCAGAATAAAGAAGAAATTTATGATGCTATATTTCTCGAGAGCGTACCTCATATTCACGATAAGTTTCAAGAGTATATATCTGAAGAGCTTGTCGTACCTTCTGGTTATTGGTAGATTTATCCTTAAATTTGAGAAGTATGTTGTCCCTAAGAGTGTTGTCTCTGAGATTATCCCAAGACTTTAGTTGCAGATAGGAGATTATGTATCTTCTTCTGTCGAGTTCAAGACACACGAAGTCCCCATAAAAAAGTGGGTGAGCTGGTGCAAAACGATGTTGAGTGACCCTTCAGTGGTCAAGGTTTTAAAATAGGCTGGAATATTTCATGCTATAAGACTGTCTAATCATCTGCATATCTTCAAGGATGTTGAGGGTCTTTTAACCTTTGCTTCACGTTGGTGTGAGCCAACTCATACTGTTATATGCGCCTGGGGCGAACTAACAATCACTCTGGAGGATGTAGTTAGTTTTTTTCGGATCCGGTTTCTGGGACTCTCCCTGTTGATAATTCTGCTAAAGAGAAGCAAATGATCACAGCTCTGGAGAGGAAGATAGAAGAAATCCAACAAGGTAGGGGTCTAAATGGTGAGTATTATGTGAAGTGGATCAATCATTGGTGGAAAGGTGATGCTGATGCGAATGATCTCACTCTTAGTGACCCTTTGGCCATTGCGGCGTTTCTGACACTCTGTTAGGTATCAATTACTTATACTTATTTGCTAGATTTTGTGTGAATTACCATGTGTTAGTATTACTTTTGTAGTTCATGTGTTTTATTAGGTTACATCTCTGAAACAAGTGAAATGGAGCTTTACAAGAGAAGAATTGTCAAATACCCAGTGGATATCAGTCTATTCAAGTATTTCTACCCTCCAACTTGTAGAGAATTAAATTACGAAGCCAACAACGAAAGAACGAGGTCATTCTGACTTCGTATGAGAAAGTTATGAGCGAAACGAATACTAAGGGCAAAAAGGTCATTTCAAAAGAACTTCTATTGACAACCTGGCACACGTTAAGGGGCAGATGGAATTCAAATGTTTATATAAGCACCTGCTCATTTGCTCAGGGCTGCCGAGTTTTAAATATTGATGGGGCGCCAACAAGAATTGATCGGGGCCACCTCTTTTTGTTCTCCATACCTTCGAACAAAAAAAATACAATTTGAATTTATTCCAGCGATGATCATGGCAGGGGCTTGTGATTTGAAGGATTTTTATATTTGGTGGGATCATTAGATTTTAAGAATTGTTGTAGGCCATAAGTGTATATATGATTGATCTTGATGGCTTCGGTGATGGTGTGGAGATGTTAGATTGATCATGATCGTGATCACATGATGATGGTTTCTGCTGATAGTGATGTCAGATACATTCGAGTAGTGATTGGAGAAGATAATGGAGACTATTGAAATGATCGAGCAACGAAATACAGAATATGGGTTATTCTCGTGGAGGTCTGGTTGCCATTAGCTGATCATGATAATCACATCAATGAATGATGAAGAGAGGTTCAAGGCTGTGATATGGGTTTTAGTTGAGACGAAATGTGAGAATGGTCTGGTGATGGAAGAGATGATGGAACCAAAGTCAGTGAGACTCGATGAAGCAGTAGGCTGGTTATAATGTTTACATACTCGGGTTATGCTTGGAGTTGAGCTCAAGTCTGCATCGGTGGGACATCAATCGAACTGGTGATGGAGTGGCTGTTGTGTTGACTGGCAGTGTTGTGCTGATGGGTTGAGAAGTTATTGCTAGATCGAATCATGGTTTGAGTTTTATGGGCATAGAAGTTTGAGTTTGAATGGGATACGACTAGAGAACAAGAGGATTCGATGAAATTCAGGTGATGGTTGTGATTGTTTGAGCTTGAACCATGTTATACAAGAAAGGTGTTGGAAGGAGCAAGGTCGATGATTTATTGATGGTGGCAGAATGAAGCTCGATGGGTTATCTGGAAGTTGAGAAGAAAAGAAGGAAAGAAGAGTCTGGAAATCAAGGGAAGTGTGCGGCTCAAGTTTGGAATAGTTGCCGAGAAGTCAGGGAAGAGTTTTTGAAAACAAAACTTTAGCGGAAATCCAGGGTTCTCACCGCTTCTTAGTTATTGACAAACACGAAAAAGGATTGTTGGCTATATATCCCTTCTCACGTATACAGAACCTCAGACACATACCTGGACATACAGAAGCTTCACGGACAGAAAAATAATTTGGAGAGACGCAGACGTACAGGAATCAAGAGTTAGTTTGTTTATTTTCTTAATTAATTTTTATGGCTTTTGAGAAAGCCATGTTGGGCTAATTCCCTTGGTAGGGCTAAAGGATGAACTTGTAGAGATGGTTTTATTTGTGTTTCAAAACTAGGGTTTTCAATTATATGAACTAAATATCATTAATTTGTCTCTCTCTCAACGTTTTACCGTCTCGATGATTTTTCATGTTCTATGCCACGTATAGTTCATTGTTTGATTAGTAGAAGGACCGTTGAAACCTTGTATAAAATTGTTTTATGAATATTCTTTGACTCTTTATGCCCCGTATACTTAGTACTTCGAAATTCTACTTTAGGTTGAGAACAAACAATTCTTTTTGAAATCGAGACCCTATGTGACGAACGCAATTAAACCCTAATCTACAACGGATTCCCGGAACCTTAACGTTTTCCTCTTACTGTTTTCCAACTTTATTATATAGTTTTAATTCACTAGTTAATTTAATTCTTTATAAAAAAAACCTAACAAAATATTTTAATCCAAACTCCTCGTGGGAACGAACCGTATTTGCTCTTGTCTACATCTTTCGACACTGTGCGCTTGCGGTAAAACAAAGTCGGTTTTCCGACGCATCAATGGACATATACTTTCATCAAATACTTTCGCTAGAGAGGTCGAGGGGGTTCTCTGGTCAGGTCCAAAGAGGCAAGTTAATGCCTTTTTCTTCTGAACAGAATGCATTCATGAATAGCTCCACCCCAGGTTATATCCTTGCTCTTCGTTCAGAAGGTTATTCTGTGCAAGCATACAACTTCGATCGTGTGGCTCGTCAGATGAGTTTTGGCCAAGAAGTACCTCGTAGTCACAATGTAGCTCCGTCTATTATATAGTTGAAGAAGAATTTGGATGTTTATCTTTCTGAGGGGATAAACATTCCTTTCTTTATTCAGGGTAGGAAACCGCGGATATCGGCCATGTATGCACGCTTCTGGAATGATGAGAGGAGACGCTTCAAAGAATTTCTCTCGAGACCTCCAGTGATGACTGGTACCCCTTCTAAGGGAGACAAGTTTCGGGGTCCCCATTTGCAGAGCTCATCTAAGGAAAAACGGAAGCTAATCATTGACACATATCAGGAGGTAATGGTCTTTTCTCTGACTTCTTAATTCTGGAAATTTGACTTTTATGATTCTTATCTTTCATTCTTTCCGCTAGACTCATGTTGTTTGTCCTTGGATGAATATTGCTTCTGTTGCTGCCAATAGTCCCCAATTTGTAAGGCAAGGACCAAGGATGATTCTTCCTGGAAGTAAGACCGGCCCTCGTAAGAATGTAAGTGTTCCACTTGTCATTCTTAATTCTTGTGTATATATATTTTTTATTTATATATATATTTGTCTTGGTGTAGCATGTGAGCACAAGTGTTTGCATCGACTCTAGTGATGCTCCTGAGGCCTCGGGAGACACCATAAGCATGGAAGAAGGATATGAGTCTGGGAAGGAGGAGCTTGAAGAAATATCTCGTGCAGAAAAAATTCGAGAAGAACCTGAATCCGATACAATTGATGATGAAGTAAGCACTGAAGGTGAAATGGTGCTGGATTCTTCTGCTAACTTGGATTCTCCTCAAGTAAGTTCTATCTTCCTTGTAATAGTAATAAGCCATATAGGCCCTTTGAATTTCTCATATAAGTATAACTGTTATTGAAATTTTCAAAGTATTCGTAAATTTTCGTCATCAGAAAATTTCAGAAGATAGTGCTTGGGAAAAACGCCATAGAATCTTCGTACGACCTCCGTTTTGGATGATTGACCCCTCTATATTTATTAGAAAAAAAAATTCTACAAACAACCAGGAATAATTACAGGTTTTGAGCTTGTTTGGAGTGTCAAAACGACCGAACAGTAGAACTCATGAAGTATCTAGGAAAATCCTGACAGTTTTCAGACTCGACTCTGCTGGCCATTTTTCCATAATTCTTAGGTCACTTATTCAATTGATGTTACCTTTTAACAATTTGTAGTATACTTCAATAAGAAACTTTTGATACAAGAATCATGTCAGATTCATCACAATTGTTGTCATCTTCAGAGTTTCCGAGAGGCAGTAAAAATTTCTTCCGGGACGTTTTTTGTAAAACGTCTTGTGATTGTTCCAACTCATATAATCCATTGAATAACACTTTGTAATGATTTTATATGATACTTATGAGTATGTATAATAGTTTTTATGGTTCGTGCTCAAGAATTTTGTATTTGAGACGTTCTGACTCAGTTTGTTCATATCTTCTCTACTTTTAGGGGGAAAATGATCAAAATCAGAGAGTTGAGCTTGCTAGTAAAGGAAAAAGAATTACCATTGATCCCGACGTAGATAATGTCCTATCCCATACTGGAAAACATGAGAAGACTTATGCTTGCATGCTTGTTGAGTGTAGTACTTCCGTCGAGTATCCTGGTGCAGGTATTGAAATTGACTTTGGTCTGAGCAAGAATCTTCCCGGGTACTTGCGTGTTGGAGGTTTTGATGTTCAATCCACTTATGCCGAGTTATATACAAGGATATGGAAGAAGTTCGACCACTTCTCTTTTGAAACTTTCAGAAGCTATAGAGCTTTAGAACGAGACGTGTCAAGTCTTTTACCCATTATACAAGAGATGATCACACTTCCTTGGAATAAAGTTTTTGATGTAGTCTTCGAGGAGTGGGAGGATGCTATGACTAACGCCGAGAACTCTGGTTTGAATGCCATATGGGTTTGTCATCATATGGGAACCATGCGAGAGCATTTTGTTGAGGTGGGAGAACTTGCTAATCTGGAGGCAGTGACCAAGGCTAGAAAAGAGGCCGAAAGGCTTTCCCAGGAATTAGATTTTGCGTTGGAGACTCTTGGGAGGATGGAGAAGGAGTACTCTGTAGGGACTGAGCCAACTTTCAAGGATTTTTTCTTGTTTTATGATTTTGTGAAGCATATTTATGGTTTTCTTTTGGGATTTTGAGTAAGTAGATTTTGACAAGTTAATTATAGAGAGAGATAGACTCCTTTACCATCATTTTTTTTTGAAACTGATAAAAATATTTAAATTGATTGATAAACTTGAAAACCTAACTATGGACGTAGAAATATTGCACTCATTTTAGAGGAAATATAAATATTGCACGAAAATAGGGAAATATTTGAAGTAAACTGGTGAAGCACTCAGGCTTTGCAAGCTTTGAGCCACTTGCCATGAACCACTACTCCTTCTGGATTGTCACAGTTTATAAGATGGTAGTGATCACCTAGTAGAGTCTAAGTAATTATGTAGGGTTCTTCCTCGGTAGTCAAAGGAACTGATGTGAGAAGTTGTACCTTCTTAGTGACTTTCAGAACCATGATAGGTGCATAATCATACATTTTAAGTAGTTTTTCCTGACCCTTATTTGCTATATTTGAGTGAATTACTATGTTTTGTCATTACTTTCGAAGTTTAGTTGTCTTTTCAGGTTACAGTTCAGAAACCTGCAGAATGGAGCTGTATGAGAAGAATTACCGAGGAGACAGTAAAACTATGCTTAATTCAGGCCTTTCACCCTCCACAGTGTACAAAATTGAATTATGAAGCCAACGGCGAAAGAACGAGGTCATTCTGATCTCGTATGAGGAAGTTATGGGCAAAGCCACATGGTGGCAAACTAGCTTGTGCTGCTAGCGCCCAGGCGCTAAGTTGGCTGAACCGTAGGTGCTAAGGTGCTAAGTGGTTAGTTGGAGGTGCTAGAGTGGCTTGGTGGAGTAGTGTCTAGCTTGGGGAAGTCATATGGGATTAGGAAAGAATTTGGAGTTGCTATATCTTGTGGGATGGAATAAGGAAACTTAGCACATTTCCTAATTCCACTAGGATTGTGAAAGTGGCTAACTCAAGTTCTATAAAAGGAACTCAGGCCTTTCTCGTGGCAAGACTTTTGGAGAGGTAGCTATAGCACATATTGGAGGTCCAAGGGATATTTGGGGGTCAGGTTTACTATACAAGGCAGGAAACAAGTCTACTCACGTAAGGAAAGCTAAAAACGCAAGGATTCTCGGCTGCGCTGGACTTAGCATTTACTCGGCTGGAATTTCCCTCACGTATAAGAGGGAGAAGTTGGCTGGAAATAGAGGAGAATCTAATTCACGTTATCATACAGGAGATTAGGTTGGAGGAGAAGAAAAGAGGCGCAAGAACACAGCAAAGGAAAAGGGGACAATCGCAACTTGAAGGCTGGCCACTTTTTCATACAGGTGATTCTGCAGAAACAATTCTTCGCTATCTTTCCGGGTTGGATTTGCGCCGGGTTACTTAGAATAACCTCAACTCACAAAGACCATTGCTTTCATTGGGTTGAACTTGTGTGGTGCATTACACCAAGTTATCCGGTGTTAAGGATTCAGAGAGTGGCGCGATACCCTCTCTGATGATATTAGGAGTTTTGCTGGAGTAGACCTGCGATAGGATGCTTTAGGGTTATTGGTGTTACTAATGCATGAATGTTGAGTATGCTTTGATTGATAACATGTTGGAAAACTGACGATGAATTCTCTAACCAATATTTCTCTCTCTGATATTCGTTTTTATTAATCTGCTTTAGCTTGTTTTAGTATAATTTAGTTAAAATCACAACAAAAACCCCCCTGTTTACTTGCGTAATTGAAAGTAATTAACAATCACTAGCCTCTCTGTGGGAACGAACTTGTTCTTATTTGCTATACTTTAATCTATTTTGGAAGAGTAAGAACTCGATTATTTTGGTTGATTACGACACGACCAAATTTTGGCGCCGCTGCCGGGGAAGCATAGCGGATTGTTATTTATTTTTAGTTTTGTTTTATTTTTATCTTTTGTTTTTAATACAGTTCTGAATTTTTTTTTTAGGTACTTGAATGTGCATACGACTTCGATCAGGCACTTTACTGAACGAACTAGTCCGGGCAGCCAACACGCCACTTCCTCCGAGTACAGCAAGCGAGTTTGCAGATTCGGAGCAGAACCAGCAACAATGGCTGCCGCCGAGCACACAATGAAAGATCTAGCGTCTCATAAGCTAGATACGCAACAATGGTGCATACAGACGGCTTCTACTTTTGAGATTAAGCCGGGACTGATCCGTGAGCTCCCGAAGTTTTACGGGATGACTAATGAGGACCCGAATAAACATCTGATGGACTTCAATAACCTCATGATGGCCATGGTTGGGGCTGAACCCGACGTTGATGGAGCCATGCTTCGAGCTTTTCCATTTTCTCTGATGGACACGGCTAAGGAATGGTTATACTATTTACCTTCCGGCAGTGTTACAACTTGGAATGGCTTGAAGAAGCTCTTTCTAGAGAGGTATTTCCCTGCATCAAAGGCTTCTCGAATCCGTAAAGAAATTTGTGGAATGCAGCAGATGGCAGGAGAAACACTGTATGAATGCTGGGAACGGTACAAAAGATTAGTCGCTAGCTGCCCACATCATCAATTCAGCGATGCTTTGATCGTACAGTAATTCTACGACGGGCTTCAACAAAGCGACAAAAATCTTCTCGATGCCGCAGGTGGTGGTGCACTGGTAAACAAAACTGTAACTCAGGCTAGAGATTTAATTGAGGATATGGCATCAAACTCTCAACAATTTCTGAGTCGTGAGTCACCGGTCAAGAGGGTGTCCGAAGTTAGCTCCGCATCGCATCTGGAGCACAAAATCAGCCAAATGGAGAAAATGATGCAACAGATGGCTGACGTGATCATCCCATCCTATGAGGGGGAGGCCGAACAGGTAAGTGCAATTTTTCCGAATCAGCAGAGGCAAAGGTATGTCCCTATTCCAATACATAAAATCCAGGTTGGAGAGATCACCCGAATTTCAGCTATGCGAATCAGCAAGCTGCGGCTTCAAGGCCGGCCTTCAACCACCAGAATGGGATGCAACAGCACGCACAACCACCACAACAAGCTCAAAATTCAGAGTCGTCAGAGATGATTTCCATGATTAAAAATATGACGGAACAGATGCAGAAAAATCAGCAGGATACAACCAAAAATCAGCAGAACACGGAAAACGCGATAAAAGAGTTACAGACTCAGATGACCGCTATGGCCGGTAGATTGAACCTTCTGGAGACACAGAATAGTGGGAAACTCCCTTCTCAACCCATCAATCCAAGAGAAAATGTCAGTGACGTGACATTGAGAAGTGGTACACGAACTGTACAACCAGAAGAAGCCGAGAAAATTAGAGACCCGAAAGGGCCGGTCCCGGAAAAAGAGAGTAACTGTAACTATGAAGAGAGCCCTGATGTCTCTAAAAGTGCTGAGGTATGTAACGAAAATTCTAAAATCCCTCTACCTACTTACGTTCCTCCTCTACCTTTTCCTCGCAGGTTTGCTAACTCGAAAAAGACGGAACAAGATAAGGATATCTTAGAAATTTTCAAGAAAATTCACGTGAACATACCACTGATTGACGCAATTAAACAGGTCCCCAAATATGCGAGAATTTTGAAGGACTTGTGCACCAATAAACCAAGATTAACCGGCAATGAGGTAATGAGAGTGGGGGAAAACGCTTCGGCTATCTTGCAGAAGAAACTCCCACTCAAGTGTAAAGACCCCGGTAGTTTCGATATTCCTATTATTATTGGTGACACAACGTTTAATAAGGCTATGCTAGATTTAGGAGCCTCAGTGAATGTTATGCCTGCATCTATATATGAATCGTTGAATTTAGGACCGTTGAAAAAAACGGGAATTGTGTTACAACTAGCTGATCGCTCTAATGTATACCCTCAAGGTATTACTGAAGATGTGCTTGTGCGAGTTAATCAGCTAGTTTTTCCTGCAGATTTTACGTACTGGAGATGATAGACGGATCAACTGATTCGTCTATTCCATTTTTATTGGGCCGACCATTTATGCGGACAACAAAAAAAAAATTTGATGTTTACGACGACACCTTAACAATGGAATTCGAAGGAGAAATAATACGTTTTAATATTTATGAGGCTATGCGGTATCCTAGCGATGTGCATGCTTGTGTTTCTATTGACGTTATTGACTCTTTGGCTCAACAGATGTTCAACTTGGAGAATACTGATCCGTTAGAGGATGTCCTCACGGGAAGCATGGGTTCTCAAAATTCAGCAGACCCGAGAACCAAATTTAAATTAGGGGACGCAATTAATGAGGCTATTTGCGCACTTAATTCTTTTTCATACAGTTCACTTGTGCAGAATGCTTCTTTTGTTTCTTTACCGTGCACTGATGAAAAATTATTGCCATCTGTCTTGCAGGCGCCTAAACTAGAGCTTAAACCTTTTCCGGATCACCTAAAATACATGTGCTTGGGTGAGAAAGAGGAGTTGCTGGTAATAGTTTCAAAGGAGCTAACTGAATTGCAGCAACACAGACTCATTCGCGTGTTGAGAGAGCACAAAGCGGAGATAGGGTGGACAATTGCCGATATCAAGGGAATAAGTTTTTCTCTGTGCATGCATAAAATACTACTTGAGGAGGGGACGAAGCCTACGAGGGAAGCGCAGCGTCGACTGAATCCTCCGATGATGGAAGTAGTAAAGAAAGAAATACTCAAGCTATTAGACGTGGGCATTATTTACCCAATTTATGATAGCAAGTTGGTTAGCCCGGTACAGGTCGTACCGAAAAAATCGGGCGTTACAGTGGTGCATAATTCAGAGAATGAACTAGTCCCGACCCGGGTACAAACGGGTTGGAGGGTTTGTATTGATTATCGAAAGCTTAATGCAACCACTAGAAAAGATCACTTTCCTTTACCTTTTATGGATCAAATGTTGGAAAGATTGTGCGGACACTCATATTACTGTTTTCTTGATGGTTATTCAGGTTACAATCAAATTGCGATAACACCTAAGGATCAAGAGAAGACAACCTTCACATGTCCGTTCGGAACATTCGCATACAGAAGGATGCCCTTCGGCCTCTGTAATGCGCCGGTCACTTTTCAAAGGTGTATGGTAAGTATTTTTTCAGATTACGTCGAAAACATCATCGAGGTATTTATGGACGACTTCAGTGTGTATGGGGATTCATTTGACTTGTGCTTGGATAACCTTACATTAATTCTTAGACGATGTGTTGAGACTAATCTTGTGCTGAATTGGGAGAAGTGCCATTTTATGGTAACTCATGGCATTGTTTTAGGCCATATTATATCTTCTAAAGGCTTGGAAGTTGATAAATCAAAAATTGACATTATTCGTGCTCTTACCCCTCCCACCACAGTGAGGGAGATTCGTGCTTTTCTTGGTCACGCAGGATTTTATCGCAGGTTTATCAAGGATTTTTCCAAGGTGGCGGCACCATTATGCTCTTTATTACAGAAAGACGTGGTTTTTAACTTCGATGAGAATTGTGTGGCGGCATTCAACTGTTTGAAAGAACTTTTGATAACAACCCCTATCATTAAGCCACCATACTAGGACAAGCCATTCGAGATAATCTGTGACGCCAGTGACTACGCAATGGGCGCAGTACTAGGCCAACGGATTGGGAGGCAGCATTACACCATCTACTATGCGTCTAAGACACTGAACGGAGCTCAGCAAAATTACCCAACTACTGAAAAGGAATTATTAGCAATTGTTTTTGCATTAGAAAAATTCCGATCTTATTTACTCGGTTCTAAAGTGGTTGTATTTTCTGATCATGCAGCACTCAGGTACCTACTTACGAAAAAAGAGGCGAAACCGAGGCTAATTCGATGGATATTATTCCTACAGGAGTTTGATCTCGAAATTAAAGACAAGAAATGTATAGAGAATACTGTAGCAGACCACCTGAGCCGTCTGACTATAGAGGAAGAGGCTGTCCCGTTGAGCGAAAGCTTTCCGGACGAGCAACTCTTCACAGTTACAGTTTCGGAACCCTGGTACGCAGATATTGTGAATTATTTAGTGTCTAAACAAATCCCGAAAGATTTTTCTCGTGCTGAGAGAGACAAACTGAAAAAAATAGCCTATCAATATATATGGGATGATCCATATCTGTGGAAACATTGTTCAGACCAAATTATGCGAAGGTGCGTACCCGAAACTGAATACACTTCTATCTTGTCTTTCTGCCACTCATTTGCGTGTGGAGGGCACTTCGGTGCCAAGAGAACAGCACTAAAGGTTCTTGAAAGTGGGTTCTACTGGCCCACTTTATTTAAAGACGTGTATGTAACTTGCGCAACTTGTGATAGATGTAAAAGAACATGCAATCTAGGTGCCCGAAATCAGATGCCACAAAAATATATTCTTCACGTTGAGATTTTTGATGTTTGGGGTATTGATTTTATGGGCCCTTTTGTTAATTTTTTCGGTAAATTATACATCTTACTCGCTGTTGATTATGTCTCTAAATGGGTGGAAGCTAAAGCCACCTCTACTAATGAGTCTAAAGAAGTTATAGATTTTGTGAAAGAACAGATTTTTGCACGGTTTGGCACTCCGAGAGCCATAATCAGCGATGGGGGATCACACTTTCGAAACAAATTCTTTCAGAGTTTGTTGACAAAATACAACATATCTCACAAAATTGCCACAGCGTACCACCCACAGATAAGCGGGCAAGCCGAAGTCTCAAACAGAGAGGTAAAGTCGATCCTAGAGAAAACCGTGAATCCGTCACGGAAAGATTGGAGTTTACGCCTCAATGATGCATTGTGGGCATATAAAACAGCATACACGACGCCTATTAGGATGTCCCCATACAAACTCGTCTACGGGAAACCGTGTCATCTTCTGGTTGAAATCGTGCATAAGGCTTTTTGGGCGATTAAACAGTGCAACATGGAGATGGACGGGGCTGGCACACACCGGAAACTTCAACTGAGTGAGCTAGAAGAAATCCAGAACGATGCATATGAAAGCTCACGGATTTATAAGGAGAAAACAAAGGCTTTTCATGATAGTAGGATTTCTAGAAAACAGTTTACTGTTGGACAGAAAGTTCTCTTGTTTAACTCTCGCCTTTCTTTATTTCCTGGTAAGTTGAAGTCTCGTTGGATAGGACCTTTTCTGATAACTAATGTTTTTTCTCATGGTGCAGTGGAGATTCAGAGCTTGATAACGGGAAAGGAGCTTAAAGTGAACGGGCAGCGCTTAAAGCCATATTACGAGCCGTTTGAGCCTGAAAAGGCTGAAATACAGTTAGACGAGGCGCTCCTTCTGGAGGAGTAGCACAGAATGCCTCGTCGGGCTACAGACGTTCAACTAAGCGCTGAATGGGAGGCAACCCATTGGTTTTGTATTTCTATCTTTCATTTCTGGTTTTTATTTTTAGAGCATGTAGAATTTCCCATCTTGACGTTACATTGGATGATTCAATTCACATTGAGGACAATGTAAATTTTAAGTGTGGGGGAGTATTTAGGCATATAGATTTTTAGGTAGAATTGTTAGGCATACACACATTTGCATGAAAACCTTCAACTTTTAGAAATTTTAGAGTCACTGGGCATACGGCTAGCTACGTTTACATACGAATTTCGACTCGAAACAACTGAACTTAGAAATATTAGAGAACTATATTCGGAGTGCTTAGTTTTTGAGAGGCTAGAGACGACCAAAATGGGCCTAAATTGCCGTTAGAAGAGTATAGGTTAGACTTGTAATCATTCAATACCCATGAGTGAGGCACCAGACCTTCAATTATACGTTTAGAGTGTTTCATCTGCGCTAATTCCGGGTAGAATGATGAGCTACCTAACCTCGCACTATTTTTGATCTCTTGAGTGCTATTTTTTATCAACCATGAGGGTGTCATCAGAATTGCTAACTTATTCTTGTAGTTTGGTTTGCAGTTGGCATCGTTCTCTCGACAACGTCCATAGAAACATAGCATCATCAACAAGCGGAACATCAGAAATTTGAAGGAAAGTTGAAGACAGTCAAGGTACAAGCAACAATTTAAAGAGGAAATTCATATTTGAGTAAGCAACAATACAATTAAACATGTTGAAGACTTACAAGAGCGAAAGAAATCGAAAGGTGTGGATTCTATACAGATTTAGAGACGAAACAGAACTCACGGGAAGAGAAAATACTCACGTAACAAGAAATTGAGAAAAATAGCAAAAGTATCCAGGAGAAAGTGTATGAGGAAAGCAACTCAAGTCAAACAAAAAAAAAAAAAAAAAAAGAAAATATATTTTTTATGCTGACCCAGAGCTATTCATTCTGAGTTACATTGCTTGAAGTGGTATACAGGCCGTGAAGAGAAAAAGAGCTAACAATAGTCAAGTTCTACGAAGTTCAAGAGTTCATTATCTACAGTTGATACCGAAGACATTTCTATGGGATGTTGGGAGAGTGGTGCTGATTGTCGACCGGGTGAGAAGGTAAGTAACAATTCCCATCTTCGCATAATGGTTGATTTCCTTTCGTAGAATAAAAAGGGGTTCTTTCTTGTCCCATTTTCTATGGGATCACATCTTAATATGACTCGGAAGGTTACCTTTCCTTCCTACCCATCAACATGTGTAGGCCTTCTATCTTTATTCTTGCCTGCACATATGTGAGAAGCATAGAGTGCGTCTTTTGAGTGTCAAATTCATAAAACCCTATTGGTGAGGCAGAATTATTCAGTCACTCTCGAACCGGGACTCTTTTATTTGGTGGTTTTCTCCAAACTCAAGGATTAAGCATGAGAATAATGTTCTTTATATTTCTGACTTCTTATTGTTGGTATGTAGAAACTTTATGTCTTCGTAGCTATTTGGATGCAGGTGCTTTGGAAAATTTGGAAGTTGAAGTAGGTTTTGTGGGTACATCTCTGGTAAACCCTCACGAGACTATAACTCGTCCACTAGGAACATCTAGGGGTTTAAAGGCTTGTTGCACATGCTGAGTGTAACCGTTTACTCGACGAAACGGAGTTGTATTTTAGATTAGTTTAGATTTATAGTTTGCTCGAGGACTAGCAAAAGGCAAGTGTGGAGCAATTTGATAGGTGCATAAATCATACATTTTAAGTAGTTTTTCTTGACCCTTATTTGCTATATTTGAGTGAATTACTATGTTTTATCATTACTTTCGAAGTTTAGTTGTCTTTTCAGGTTACAGTTCAGAAACCTGCAGAATGGAGCTGTATGAGAAGAATTACCGAGGAGCCAGTAAAACTCTGCTTAATTCAGGCCTTTCACCCTCCACAGTGTACAAAATTGAATTACGAAGCCAAGGGCGAAAGAACGAGGTCATTCTGATCTCGTATGAGGAAGTTATGGGCAAAGCCACATGGTGGCAAACTAGCTTGTGCTGCTAGCGCCCAGGCGCTAAGTTGGCTGAACCGTAGGTGCTAAGGTGCTAAGTGGTTAGTTGGAGGTGCTAGAGTGGCTTGGTGGAGTAGTAGCTAGCTTGGGGAAGTCATATGGGATTAGGAAAGAATTTGGAGTTGCTATATCTTGTGGGATGGAATAAGGAAACTTAGCACATTTCCTAATTCCACTAGGATTGTGAAAGTGGCTAACTCAAGTTCTATAAAAGGAACTCAGGCCTTTCTCGTGGCAAGCCTTTTGGAGAGGTAGCTATAGCACATATTGGAGGTCCAAGGGATATTTGGGGGTCAGGTTTACTATACAAGGCAGGATACAAGTCTACTCACGTAAGGAAAGCTAAAAACGCAAGGATTCTCGGCTGCGCTGGACTTAGCATTTACTCGGCTGGAATTTCCCTCACGTATAAGAGGGAGAAGTTGGCTGGAAATAGAGGAGAATCTAATTCACGTTATCATACAGGAGATTAGGTTGGAGGAGAAGAAAAGAGGCGCAAGAACACAGCAAAGGAAAAGGGGACAACGCAACTTGAAGGCTGGCCACTTTTTCATACAGGCGATTCTGCAGAAACAATTCTTCGCTATCTTTCCGGGTTGGATTGTATTTTCTTTATTGATTTCCATGGGTTTTGAGAAACAAATAATGAGCTAAACCCTCTATATTGGTTAGGGATGTAATCTTAAGTTGGAAAACATGTTTATCAATTGAATGGCGCATGCTCACATGTTCATGTTGTTTTTAATATCGTTCATGTTTTACTGATTATAATGCCATGTATGATTGATTGTTTGTTTGTTTGAGTCGAGAATTGAATAAGCATGCATTGATATATACAACTAAATTAGAGTTTTCGATCCGGAATTGTCGAAGGACTCTGGTTACAAGTAGTATAGCATATTTGTTAACGATACTTAAAATTGCCATGCAAGTATGTGTAGAAGCTTGACCTAGGTTGAAACCGAGTTGCACTTTGCGCCGGGTTACTTAGAATAACCTCAACTCACAAAGACCATTGCTTTCATTGGGTTGAACTTGTGTGGTGCATTACACCAAGTTATCCGGTGTTAAGGATTCAGAGAGTGGCGCGATACCCTCTCTGATGATATTAGGAGTTTTGCAGGAGTAGACCTGCGATAGGATGATTTAGGGTTATTGGTGTTACTAATGCATGAATATTGAGTATGCTTTGATTGATAACATGTTGGAAAACTGACGATGAATTCTCTAACCAATACTTTTCTCTCTGATATTCGTTTTTATTAATCTGCTTTAGCTTGTTTTAGTATAATTTAGTTAAAATCACAACAAAAACCCCCCTGTTTACTTGCGTAATTGAAAGTAATTAACAATCACTAGCCTCTCTGTGGGAACGAACTTGTTCTTATTTGCTATACTTTAATCTATTTTGGAAGAGTAAGAACTCGATTATTTTGGTTGATTACGACACGACCAAACCATGTCTCCAATTCGAAAAGGCCCAGACTATCATCTCGTATGAAAGGTCTTCTCCTTAGGCGTCCAAGGATTATTGCTAGCATTTATTCTCATCGCCAGAAGCACCTTGACTCGCAAGTGAGTCATGAATTTTCCCGTTCTTAGCAAAAGCAATTTTTAAACATTTGACAAAATATTGAAATGGATCGGCTTCCCATTCACATCTTCTAGCCATGACATAGTTGTCCTTTAAGCAGCGCTCTCGGGTTCTGACGGGACATGTGATCATTGATTGCAAAGAGGATTGAGAAGTGGGACTTACTTGATCGAGTTTTAGAGTCCGAGTCATATTCTCAAGCTTTGCGTGGAGTCATTGGTCATATTCCTCATCATCTGTGTCGACCAAGTTCTCAAGGGAGGGTTGACTTGGGAGCGGGTCCTTTCCGTAAAGAATAAGCGCTTTCCAGCTACGATATGGTTCAGGGCGGCAAAGACGTCTTCACGTTGTCGTTTCGAGAGATAGAGAAGCCCACGCAAGGGTTTCATCAAAGATTGAACTTTCTGGTTGATTGACTTTTTGGAGAGAGTGAAGTTTCTGACAGAAAAGGGATTTTTATGGACTCCTTCAGCTTCTAATTGCAATTTTCCTGATTCCACTTTTTCTTTGAAAATACGCTTTAGGTTGTCATAATTGCTGGTGGGTGATTAACATATCGATGATAGTGAAAATATTTAGGATCTGTCATCTATTGAGATGTGGAAAGCCGTCACACAAGAGGTAACTGGAGAGTAATGTCTTTTATCCATGCTTCGAGTAGTTCGAGTACCTCTTCCGCTGGGACTGGGAAGTCCGGAAACATTATGTTTGGTTTAACATCTTGTCCCTGCTGCGGTTGTAACTGTTGTTGCGAGGCTTTGGCAATGTTCTGAACAAAGTTGATTTTCGAGTTGGTTCTGGCGTCGAGGTCGGATGGGAAAAAGGATGTTTTATCTGTGACTCTTGTTGGGATGAATCTTTCCTCTTGTGTCCCTCGTTACTGACAACACCAATTGATGGTTAAACATTATACTGATTTTTTAATACCCGTCGTTCCCATGGGTATCTCTACGACTTTCTTCATTTGATGGCCTAGTTCTCTCCAGGAGGGAGGGAGCAGTTGTGGCAGACCATTTTGCGGCTTCACATAACTCAGAGAAAGTCTAAAAACGTAAATTTTATAGAAGAGCATGATAAACAAGGATCATACCATTAATGAAGAGCTTCACTAGTTGTTGTTCTGTCACATTAGGATCGTGGCAATCCAGCGCTTGAATTCTGAATCTTTTCACATATTCATTGGGGTGCTCATAATTCTTTTGGAACATTTTTCCCAGGTCTGATAGGGTTATCTTCTCTGAGACGAAGAAGTATTTCTTATAAAAGGCGTTAACCATGTCTTCCCAATTGGAGATGCTGTTGGGAACGATGTTGGTATACCACGTGTAGGATCTTCCAAGAGAGGGATTTTCAGAATTCTTTGAGGCGCAGTACGTGATTATATTCATGTCCCCCGCAGGATTCGAGAAATCGATAGACCTGTTCACGGGCATTTCCAGTTCCGTCGTATAATAAAAAAGTTGGAAAAGAGTAACCTCCTGGTAGAGGGATTCTCTGAATTTCAAGAGGGTATGAAGGTTGGTATTGATGAGATGAGGATGAGTCTTCCTTGCCATGGTCTCATAAGATCCTCTCCAGATCTTCACGGGTGACAAAATTGGATTGCTGGTACTTCTTTGGTGGTCGATCAGGAATGTATGGACTCCTTTTTCTTTTCGAGCCCCAGGTGTTTCAACATCAGCGGACGCTGCAAAGTTGGTCCTGGTTTTCTCTTTTAGACGATGACGTTATTCTGGGGAGAGTTTCTCCGCCAGGGTCTTGATGCAAACGAGTTCTTCCTTATGGGTAGTGGCCATGTCCACCTGAGTCCTGGCAAGAACTTCTTTTCTCTTCAAAAGATCAGCTATGTTGATTGGAGTTTGAGTATTCTCAGTGTCTTCAGCGGTTTTGTCACCGAGATGAGGCGGAATAGTAGTATTAGTACGATGAGTCTTAGTAGCAATGTGGGTGTTTTCAGAATCACCACCACCAGTATTGTCTGAGCCGACTATAAGAGTTATAACTTCTCCAGACCTAAGAACCACCATTTTGAATAACTGAAAAATTGGCTTTTGTAATTGTGAGGTTGATCTCCCGCTGTGGTCGCCAATTGTTTTAGGGTGAAAATAAGTGTACTGCAAAATGGTACTTTCAAGTAGGTTCGAGAGATCAAGCCTGAACTGGACAAGCCTAAACCAAGTAATGGTCGTTCATGTCCTGCTTCGATTATAAAGATGAAAAGGATTTGGGTAGGTCTTAGGGGAGGGAAGCAAAGAAGGTTGAGAAAATGTCAGTGTGATACTGTACGAAGAAGAAGAAGAATGGATACTCTGAGAGGAATCGCTAATTCTGTATGTTTTTTTTCTCTAGACTGATTATCTTGTTTGTTCTTGTTTTGAATAAATGAGAATCATCTATTATAATTCAAAGAAGACACACTGATTTCTCATAAGTCGTGGAAGGTAGGTAGAGGTGGAGAAGTGATGATTATGAAGATTGTAATGGGGTGGTGCCCGGAAAGTAGGGAAGACATGTCTGACCACTACTTCTCATCCTCTTAAATGTTCTGTAACCGCCCACTACTTATTACCTTCTTATTCGTGGAGGTGGTGCCACCACCCACGATTTCCGTAGACCGCCAGACCAATACCCCAATGAGAATCCCTCATGTTGTATTTTATATCTCGTGGAAATAGTGGAGTCATACGCCACTATGGTTTTGATTAAGTAAAGTCAAATGACTTGCTAAGATAGTGAGAAAAGTTGTACGACTCACTGGATTGATACTCATACTGATTAGTGTCGAGTTTGGGAAGTTCATTGGCCATGTACTTACTTATAAGTAACATGGCATATTTAATGGCTAAGTATTAGCTCAGAAGCGACTTATCGTAAGTCTGAGAGGCGTTTGAGGCCAAATATTGTAGAGGGCTCCTTAAGTAAGGAAACCTATTAGAATTCGAGTAAGACTTAATGTTGGACTCATATTGAGAAAAAAGGGTATTTCTGAGGAAAGTGGATAGCTAAGCTAGCACTAGCTACTTAGCGCAAATACGAATGTGCTAGCTCTTTTAATATAAAAGGGTAATGTGCTAACATCTCAGAAGTAAAACCAAAATTCGTGGATTCTGGTAAACATCAATTGTACTAAGGCTAGGAAGCTAATGTCAAGGAGGGTTGAAGTTATCATTTCAATAGTATAGTTAGCAGTAAGGTATTAGCGTTAATGTATTTGTGGCTAAGTCGCTAAGTATGACCACGCTAGGACAATGGGCGCGTTGGATCCAAGGACGCATAGGAGATAGGAAACCAAGGAGATAGGGATGCCAAAGGGCGTGTTTGAGCATTATAGCGACGCACAAGAGCCAAGGGAGGTGTTCTCAAGATTAGTAGGGACGCATTGGAGCCAAGGGAGGCGTGTTCAAGCCTAGCAGGGACGCATTGGAGCTGTTAAGGCGCATCGGCCTTAGTCGTTACTCGAGGGCGCGTCAGGTAGGTGATGTCAGTGTTTGATGTCACGTTAGCTCGATGAGACTATTTCCCAAGGAAGCGTTAGGCTAGATGGATTGGTACTCGAGAATGCGTTAGATAAGGCACTTGGATGCGAGGAGCTGGCGCCTTTGGCGTTAGGGTTAGGGTTAGCACTTTTAGTGCTAATATTGAGGTACTAAGGTGATGTTGCGCTTTCTAAGGCCTCATTAGACCAAGATGTGCTAGATAAGACCATTTTAGGTTAGTTGGCACTTTTCAGGTGCTAGGGTTTAACACCAGGAAAGTTAACGCTTTTAGCGCTAGTGTGACTAACTGGTGTAAATATAGTGCTAAGCTAAATAGCTAGTGCTAACTTGGCACTGATAAGAGAAAAGGCTAGGTTTAGCCTAGTTTAAAGGTTCAATGCATTTTTACGCATTGCTTCTTGGTTTTGGCCCATCCAAGAGGAATAACGCATTATTTGTGGCTTATATTTAAGAAAAGTGCTAAAGTAGCATATTTGGGCTCAGAAGAGCAATTTGAGGAGCATTCGTTGCGAATGAAACATTAAGCTAGAATATATTTTAGGGTTTCAAAATTAGCTATTCCCGAGTTTGATAGATGTTGCTGGAACATCGATGCATATTTGAGACAAGTTCAAGGAATTCAACTGTGAAATTGATGCGACTTGAGACTAGTTCGATATGACATGAATATTATGAGTATTGAGGAGGCTGCAAGGCCAGTTTAAAATATTTAGAGAGAATATGTGTTCTTAATTAGATTGCGGAATATAAGTAGAGACACAATATTCTCTATTAAGTATATGCGCATAAATATGCACATATATATGTTCTTGTTGCTTAGCATATGGAAATTTTATAATTCTAGCTCTTGTCAAAAACTCACCACCTACACTCAGTTATCATTTCGCTAAGTGAATGCCCACCTACGTATATCTTCGCCTGGAAGACAGAAACTGATAGGCATGACCAATGCATCTCCGGGTTATAAGCCTTGATCAAGCAATGATAATGGATCTTACCTTTTGCAGCATTGCAATGACCATATGAGGACTTCTGGTATCCCATACCACAAAGCACTGTATCCGAAAGGAATCTTTTTTTCTAAATCATTGAACTTGGTATCCCTAATAGAAAGACTAAAAAGGAAAATAGTAAATTCGAATGAGCTATCATTACGTGGTAGAAGAGTCTCAGTCATACATTCATCAAGCATAAATTATAGACATTGATCCAGAATGCAAACTTCCATTTATGACTGAGACCACGCAAGTCATCCGACCTAAGTTTCCCAAGAAGGAGCTTATAATTATTGAGAAACACTTTTCGAAAATTAAAATTGAGAAACTTCATGAGTAAACAGTTAGCATTTTCATGGCATGGTTAAAATTAGGGATGCAATATAATTGTAAGGATCAAGTAACTTACTTCAGCCTTTGGGTCAGAATAGAAGATCTTGGCATTGGATTGGGATCGACTAAGCTGGCTTCGATTGCTTGTAAGTGTTTATATGGGCCTACGTCCCATTTTTTAAATTCTCCATAGATATCATAAGGGTCTTTAAACTTAGATTCTACAGAATTTTTGTATGAAGAAAACTCAAAAAGGAACGAGATCCCTTGGCCTTCTGTGTCCTCAACCTCAAGAGAATGGTTGAGAGACATTCCACATTATCCTCGCACATCTTGTTAGGCTCGGCCAACTGTTTTTTTCTGCCGAACCCTTCTGATCCGGAGGAACCGAGCAACTTTCTTTTGCACTATCTCGATCTATTGCTCTGTATTCTAGATGGATTTCGAAAACTCCATTTTAGATGACCCATGAAGAAGTAATTTGAAAGGAACCAAATGTTCATAGTAAGCTATATATACCTGTAATTTAAGAGGAACCAAAATTTTTTCCTGTGATGTATTCTCCATTGGTGCAATTTTTTAATGGTTTTGATTCTTTGGATTGGTTTACTTTGTATTCAACACACTAAAAACTGGAGTCAGAAAAAAATTTAGATAATGTCAAGAGAAGATAAAAAAAAAGAGAGAACACCGACGTGTATTTTAAGAAGAGGTCTGCAATATTTATGGAAATAATTTAGCGGAAAAGGAATAAGTGCATACCCGTGACAGTTCTCCACTGCGAAAGCTCCCTTGCACCATCCAAGAGTCTAGATGCATCATGTGTATGGTATAGTCTACCATTACTCCAAATGCTTGTTTTTCATCAATGAACTCACACCTTCCCGGTACACCTTCCCGATACACCATATTACTTCTAGCATTTATATTTGATCAAACATCAGCAAAAACATTCATACTTTTTTATTAATGGGTCAATACACCACCATACACCACCATAACTCAATAGGCTAATAGTTTTCATTTCCCATCTCATGGAAAACCCTTTTCGCTCCGCTTAGCCCTATCCCCGTCTAGGGGTATTTTAGTGATAGGTTCTATAGGAACTGGACACCTTGTAAAACCCAATTCAAGATATTACGTTGAGTAACTATAAAAGAAAATCATCATCTACTTTACACATATTTTCGGAACTTATCGTTGTAACTCATCTCGACAATTAGACCTCATCAAATTAGTAAAGTACGCAGTAATCTTCAAATTAGTCAAGACACACTTAAAACATGAATGACTATCTCATAAAAGGAATTCAATCACCTTTTAATATATAGTGCTCTTGAAGAGACTACAGATAAGTTCTCATGGAAGACTATCGGAATATGATCCACATTCTCTAAGTTTGTACCTACTTATTAGATATGAGGAAATGATAATGCCCCTGAAATGACGCTGATACCAGTCTGTAAAACTTTTATTGAATATGAATATGGTAGTGATTATGCACCCCTATGCAGAGGAACATCGACATCGTGATTGGTAGGCATATAATCCAATCCCATCAAACTAAGGTAGAGACTGGAATCTCTCGAAAAATCGCAAAATTCAGATCCGACTCACACCATAAAATTGGGAAACTTGTATGTTATAGGTTGGTGTTTGAGATATAATGCGCCGAGAGTAATATAACCACTTTAAGTGCGATTTGAGGGTTTCCTGCTGGACCCCATAATTGTTTTTGTAAAGATAAAAGTATTCCCATATGTTGATGCACTTTAGCGTGGTAATCCCCGAAGGACTTAGTGCACTAGGTAATGGTGAATATATTTGAATCCATGAAGGGTTCGAGTTTCTGATAACTCAGGAAGCCACCCGACCTTGTGAATTAGGACAGGATTAAAAAAAATTCACAATTAGCACTTTAAATAGGAGAAGCTTGTGAACAATCCTGTGTGTGTTTTACAGTCTTGGAAGAATAATAAAATCCAGATGAGTTGATGATATCATCATTGGATTTTTGAAGATCCTTGAATAGCGTCAAAATCCATGCTTGAGCTAAATTCTGAGATCTCATTGAAATTGAAATTATATTTTCTTGGCCTGAAGTATGAGAACATGCTAGAATATAAAACATGTCTATATAGTCGACTAGAGTATCTAATTTTTGATATTTGTGATACTTATTGTGCTACTAAATTATCATCATTATTATGTGATCCCTTAGAGTGAAATAAGATCGATCAATCTCTCACGGCCGTAGACATATTATTTTATGGTCCGGAAGTACCATATAATGCATGCATTATCTTGTTGTTCTAACTTTTGTTTTGCAGGTTATACTTTTAAAGGGTAATATTGATTCTACGATAAAAATGATTTTAAAAGAAGCCTTTTATCGTTGTGCCTGAAAGTAAAGCGACGTCTGAAATTGGTGTACAATGAACGGAGGATTAAAATGCGAGGTGTACAGTGTTAATGGTACACCCCCCGCATGACATGGTAGTCAATCCTCCACATACCATAAATTATAAAGAAGTTTTTCTAAAAGATGTTAGCACCACCAACTAATTTAAGAAATTTATACTTCAATCGGAGTAAACTCGTAGAGTCTTCGTCTGGGCTTAAACGCATTGTACTATTTCTTCTTTGCAAGGGTTTAACGAGGCAACATATGCGTGTTGTTAGAGTATCGCTCGGTTGAACTCGTAAGTTTTGATATCTCAAGCTTGTTGTCAATGTTAGTCGTACAAAACTATATCTTTATTTCTAGTCTACTAAAGTCAAGTCTCGGACTAGGATTAAAGAATGTTAGTAAACCCGGTTTACAAGCCATTTTGTTTGTTCGTGAATCTAATTATGGTTTATAAACCCGGTTTGTAAACCTACCCAGTTCGGTGTTAGCAGAAGCTCACAGACTCTTTTTATGTTAAAGTCTAACTTTGCTAAATCTCTCAAATACACTTCTAAGACATCTTTAATCATTAAAACTCTTTTCTTTGTGATTTATTAAATTAATCTTGAATGATTATTGAACACCACCTAGCTTATTGGTTCTAGGCTTAACTTATCCGACCTTGACCATCATTGTGCACGGTTCCAGTACCATGAAACATAATGCATATTCTTCTATGTAATTTCAAGGCGTACATTCCACATGCTTGAATGAAGTGTTTTCTTGGATTCCAAGTAACCTTAACTTGAATTCTATGCAACCTGGAGCCATGAATATAAATAGAGATAACTCTAGCAACCGGATTTCTCAATCCCTGGCACGCATGTGTCCTAGTTGCATAACTAGAGTCGTCCTCTAAAACCTAGGTTTCCCTCTGGTGAAACATAATTAGGTTACGACTTGAAGACTTTAATTAGGGATTGAAGCCCAGTCAGACTATCTTTACCTTGATAGTTCTTGTATTCAGATCTTGTTCTTATTGATCTTCGATACTCTAGATATATCATATCATGAAAGAGATAGTTAGAAATCACAAAGTTCTCTTCGTCTTAGACATTGTGATTCCCCAAGATAGATATCTAAAACTCTTCTTAACTGATTTTTTTGTGATTTTTCTTGAGAGGTGGTTAGTGATCTAGGATGCTCTTCGGAGTGTAAGTTTACCGGATCCTTGAGATTTGCTGGACTTTATCTACTGCAAATAAATTTCCAAATATAGATTGAAAAATCAAAAGGGAAATCAAAAAGGCTTGTCTGTTAGAGGAAGATAGGTATCAAATGTCTTCACTAAGGTTGAAGCAACTCTTAGGATGTAAAGGACGTCAACTAAGGGAATCAAGTGCGTAGAATCTTGCGAGGTTCAAGAAACATAAGGAACATGACTACAACTAAATTTCTTGGAGGGTTAATTCGGTCTCAACTATATTTCATTCCGAAGTCTGATAGTAGTCTAGTGTCTGTAGTGGTTTAATACTGTGTGGTGTTCAAGTTGGACGAGGTCCCGGGGTTTTTCTGTTAGTTGTGTTTTCCTCGTTAACAAAATTCTGGTGTGTTGTGTTTTTCCTTTTTCGTATTATATTGTTTTATCTTAATAATAGGAATTGCACACATAGTACGTACATCAATCTATTAGTTAAAGTACTTTATAATTATGATAAAAAATGAGACTCATTCTTGTTGAATTAATATCTTCAAAGATAGACAACAAATTTTCGTTTGTCAGGAATTCAGATCCCCTTAACTTGGATACGTATAGGTTGATCTTGGATATTGATTTGTGAGATCGTCCAAGAACTCTTCTACACAATCAGGTACACGGACCTACGGTATAATGCATATTGATTGTGGAAGAGAATAGAGAGAAAATCTGTAACACCCGCAATTTTCGCATGGCGCTTACTCATGGACGCGTCATGGCCTGGGTTGAAGCTTCATCCTAAGCTTATAAAGCTTACCCAAATATGCATTTGGGTGTGGATGCCTCAACCTCGAATTATAGTGTCAAGTCCCTATTATGCGTGATGCGTATTCGAAGAATGCATCACCGAGCCAATATCGCTATTCAAAGAATGCATTATAGTGATAAGGCACTATTATGCCGTGATGCATTATTGAGAATGTATCACCGAGCCAATATCGCTATTCAAAGAATGCATTATAGTGCTAAGGTACTATTATGCCGTGATGCATTATTGAGAATGCATCAATGAGCCAACGTCGCTATTCGAAGAATGCATTATAATGCTAAGGCATGCCGTCATGCATTATTGAGAATGCATCACCGATCCAATATCGCTAATCCAAGAATGCATTATAGTGCTAAGACATTATTATGCCGTGATGCATTATTGAGAATGCATCACCGACCCAATGTCATTATTCGTAGAATGCATTATAGTGCTAAGGCACTATTATGCCGTGAATGCATTATTGAGAATGCATCACCGAGCCAATATCGCTATTCAAAGAATGCATTATAGTGCTAAGGCACTATTATGCCGTGATGCATTATTGAGAATGCATCACCGAGCCAACGTCGCTATTCGAAGAATGCATTATAGTGCTAAGGCACTATTATGCCGTCATGTATTATTCAGAATGCATCACCGAGCCAATGTCGATATTGGAAGAAGGCATTATAGTGCTAATGCACTAATGTCGTGATGCATGATTTAGAATGCATCAATGAATGTGGCTTATTCGAGAAGGCATCATAGTGCTAAGGCACTATTGTGCCGTGATGCATGATTAGGAATGCATCACCGAACCGATGTCGCGTATCCGCGAGAGCATCATAGTGCTAAGGCACTATTATGTCGTGATGCATGATTCAATGCATCACTGAGCCAAAGTTGCGTAAGTGAGAGCATCATAGTGCTAATGCACTATTATGCCGTGATGCATGATTCAACGCAGCACTGAGCCAAAGTTGCGTAAGTGAGAGCATCATAGTGCTAATGCACTATTATGTCGTGATGCATGATTCAATGCATCACTGAGCAAAAGTTGCGTAAGTGAGAGCATCATAGTGCTAATGCATTATTATGCCGTGATGCATGATTCAATGCATCACTGAGCCAAAGTTGCTTAAGTGGGAGCATCATAGTGCTAATGCACTATTATGCCGTGATGCATGATTCAATGCATCACTGAGCCAAAGTTACGTAAGTGAGAGCATCATAGTGCTAATGCAATATTATGCCGTGATGCATTATTAAGAGCATCACTAAGCCAATGCTGCGTAAGGGAGAGCATCATAGTGCTAATGCACTATTATACCGTGATGCATTATTAAGAATGCATCACCGAGCCAAGAATGCATCACCGTGATGCATTAGCGTGTTCACTTGTTGGTTACCTGAGAATGCTTCGCTTGGCTTTGGCAAGAAAGTTTCATTTTCGGCCTTGTGCAGTCGATGTATGTAACTTCCTATTCTTATATTTACTTGTAGAAATGCGAGTAAGACATATATAGGGGGGGGGGGCATTGGATGAAAAAAATGAAAGCATTCTTTTTTTAGCTTACCCGAGAATGCTTCGCTTGGCTTTGGCAAGAAAACTTCATTTTCGGCCTTGTGCAGTCGATGGATGTCACTTCCTTTTGTTATATTTATTTATAGAAATACGAATAAAACATATATAGGGAGGGAACTTTGCTTGAATGTGCATGAGCGGTAATGCACATATAAATGCGACGTAGCCTATACGTTGGAGCATACTTGATGCTAAAGCATCAATATGCTTGTAGCTTAACCGATGAAGCTTGAATGTGCATGAGCGGTAATGCACATATAGATATGCGAAGTGGCCAATATGTTGGAGCATACTTGATGCATAAGCATCAATATGATTGTAGCTTAACGATGAAGCTTAGAAATGAATGAGAGGTAATGCATGCGATGTGGCCTATATGTTGGAGCATACTTGATGCTAAAGCATCAATATGCTTGTAGCTTAACCGATGAAGCTTAAATGTGCATGAACGGTAATGCATATATAAATGTATGCGATATGGCCTATAAGTTGGAGCATACTTGATGCATAAGCATCAATATGCTTATAGCTTAGCCTATAAAGCTTGAATTATGCGAAAGCATCATTCAATCGTGCTACGTACTTGAGAATGCATATTTGCAAAATAACTAGCGATAGTTATGCACAAGCTAGTATTATACCTTGCGAAAGTCCTTCGGCCTATACGGTCTAGGATTTTCTTGGCCTTTGTCCTTACAATGAAGTTGGAAATGATGTTGGTTTTGCCTTAATAGACTTGAGTTGCTTGTTCCTTTCGAATTGACCCTTTGATGAACTACGGTCATGCTTGATCCCTTCAAGGTACGGGTTGGGTAAGTAGGCAGCCGAAATGCAATACATTAAGGTGCAACACCTTGTCGCTCATATCATCTAATTTAGAGGTAACTCGTATCATCTGGCTCGGCAATGCTAAGCAAGAGTGATTGTTGCCACACTTGATGCGGCAGTTGCAATTCCATTTGATGGATTGTTCATACTTCCTAGCAACCGTTGCGGCATGGAATGGCATGTCCTTGGATGTTGCACCCTTGGCAAGAACAAGGGTGAGGTGGAACAGTATAAACGTAGCTTGAATGATGTGGGAACTACGTCTCGAGTATAATTCTTATAAGGCATGCTTGGAAAACAAAAATCTACCTGCATTTTCCAGCGAGAAGTTAAATTCTAAGGTCCGGTTACTCTCTTTTTGTCATGGACCGGAAAATTCCGCCTCCGGCGCGCTGCGCTGGGCAGGCCAGAACTCCCCGATGCGTGATTTTAAAGAGTGTAACCCGACCTTAAAGCCTAACTTTTCGCTGGAAAGTGCAGGTAAATTTTTTCTTTCCAAACATGCCTTGTATGCATTATACTCGAAACGTAGTTCCCACATCATTCAAGCTATGTTTATACCGTTCCAGGTATATTTGCCTTCCCAAACATGCTTTGGAAGCATGGTACTCAAACCGTAGTCTCCATATCGTTCCAACACACCCTTGTCCTACAAAGGGTGCAAGGCCATTAAAGCCCATGGTGAATGCCTTTGACTAGCATACCATTCCAACTTACCCTCATTATACCAAGGGTTGAAGGCTATACAAGCTAATGGGGATGCCTTTTGCAAGCATCACATAATTTCTCTTTATTGTCCAGGCCTAACTCATGCCTCGGACCAACCCCTAGGCTATTTCAAGCCTAAGTTTTCGCTTCAACAATTTTACTTCGACCAAGAGCTAGAGCCTGCACTTATCTTGTTCTTGCCAAGAGTGCAATATCCAGGCACATGTCATTCCATGCCGCGACGGTTCCAAGGAAGTATGAACAATATATCAAATGGAATTGCAACTACCTCATCAAGTGTGGCAACAATCATCTCTTGCTTAGCATTGCCGAGCCAGATGATATGAGTTACCATAATATCGTAATCATCTCCCAAATTAGATGATATGAGCGACAAGGTGTTGCACCTCAATGCATTGCATTGCGGCTGCCTACGTACCCAACCCGTACCTTGATGGGATCAAGCATGACCGTAGTTCATCAAAGGGTTGATTCGAAAGGGACAAGCAACTTAAGCCTATTAAGGAAAAACCAACTTCGATTCCAACTTCTTCGCAAGGCCAAAGGCCAAGCAAAGCCTAGTCCGTGTAGGCCAAAGGGCTTTCGCAAGGTATGCACTAGCTTGTGCATCACTATCGTTATTTATTATGCAAATATGCATTATCAAGTACGTAACACGATCGAAAGATGCTTTCGCATAATTCAAGCTTCATCGGCTAAGCTACCAGCATATTGATGCTTATGCATCAAGTATGCTCCAACGTATAGGCTACTTCGCATATCTACATGTGCATTACCCCTCATGCACATTCAAGCTTCATCAGTTAAGCTACAAGCATATTGATGCTTATGTACAAAGTATGCTCCAACGTATTGGCCATTTTGCATATCTATATGTGAATTACCGCTCATGCACATTCCAACAAAGCTCCCTCCCTATATATGTTTTATTCGCATTTCTACAAACAAATATTAGAAAGGTAGGGGTCATCCATCGACTACAAGGATGCAAATGAAGATTTCTTTCCAAAGCCAAGCGAAGCATTCTCGGGTAAGCTACAGTTAAACACGCTGATGAGCATCAAGTATGCTCCATCGTATAGGCTATATCGCATTTATATGTGCATTACCGCTCATGCACACTCAAGCAAAGCTCCCTCCCTATATATGTTTTATTTGCATTTCCACAAATAATTATTTGAAAGGTAAGGGCCATCCATCGACTGCAAGGACAAAAATGAAGATTTCTTGCCAAAGCCGAGCATTCTTGGCTCGGTGATGCATTGGATAATGCATCACGGCATAATAGTGCCTTAGAACTGTGATGCATTTATCGAATAATGACATTGGCTCGGTGATGCATTGGATCATGCATCACGGCATAATAGTGCCCTAGCACTATGATGCTCTCACTTACGCAACTTCGGCTCGGTGATGCATTGGATCATGCATCACGGCATAATAGTGCCTTAGCACTATGATGCTCTCACTTACGCAACTTCGGCTCGGTGATGCATTGGATCATGCATCACGACATAATAGTGCTTTAGCACTATGATGCTCTCACTTACGCAAATTCGGCTCGGTATAATAGTGCCTTTGTACTATCAAGCCTCCTCGAATACGCATCACGCGTAATAGTGCCTTAACACTATAATTCAAGGTCAAGGCATCCACACCCCAATGCATATCTGGGTAAGCTTTATAAGCTTTGGACGAAGCTTCAACCCAGGTCATGACGCGTCCATGAGTAAGCGTCATGTAAAATTTTTGGGTGTTACACTTCTAATCGTGCATCGGGGAGTTCTGGCCTGCCCAACGCAACGCGCTGGAGGCGGAATTTTCCGATCCGTGACAAAATCTATAATACAATCTTATACAAGGGTCTTTACTGTTGACCAACTTGTGATTGTATTAGGATTTGTCCATTCAGGTTGCCGAATGAAAAAGTTGTTGGTGTACTTTGCACACTCTCCTTTTCAACTGGTATCAGGGCAGGAAAACATCGTTAGATCTAATAAGTCTGTGTTTCTGGAGATCTGACCTATAGATAAGAGTTCTATTTTTGTTAACCTACCACCAGTTAAAAGCAATGTCTTTATAGATTCTATCAAAGAGATCGGTTCCTCCTCGCTCTCTAAAGTAGATAAACCTTTGGTTCCCATAAAAAGGTAGAGTGTTAACAATTTTTATTCCTACTACCCTTATGCTTCTGACTCAGAGGTGGAAAGTGAAACAGCCAAGAAAGCGCTGAGATTTTTAAACATCTAAAAATACAGGCTTCTGAGGTCAAGTGGCTGAAAAAAAAAGTTAATACTCTTATTGGAAAGGTTAATGAAAAATATTCACAAATCAAGATCTTTCTCAAGGAAAATTCCTTGGTGGATAAGGAAATGATTTCTCTCGAGTTGCGATAAGAGAAAAACACTTTGGAATTAAAACGCCTACAAGATGCTCCTCCTACTGCTTGTAGTCATGTGTGTGAATCTGAAAAATTAGCTTTATCCATGTCGCTTGAAAGGATTAAAGAATTATAAAATATGTGCTAATGGTTCCCATGAAGATCACTCGACTAAGTCTCCTTCAGAAGATATGTCTCAAAATACTTCTACTTCTTTAAGGGATGTACACTTAGAGCTCTGACCAAGAAAAAACTGTCTCTCCTAAAAGGAAAGGACCTGTTGATTCATGTGCCAAGTCAACTCAATTTGATCCCATCAGAACTCAGAGGCTTTTCTACTTCTATGAATCGAAAGGACACCTTCGTAGAAAGTATAAGCTCGGGTTGGAGAATAATCGATTCTAGAAACAAGATACTTTGAATCTTATTTTAAAAGGTGTAACTGATATTCGAGATTCTGGAACTCTTGGTTGAAGAATATTAGGTGTTGTTCCTTCCATCAAGGAATCATATCCCAAAACTGTCAGTACTGCCCACTCCACTAATGATCGAGTAGCAACTAATATTTATGACACAAATCAGTTCAATAGGAAGAAGTTTTCGAAATCTTGGGTTCCTAAAAGTACTTGTACTTTTACAATAGACTTCAAAGATCTACCGGTTAGAGAAACAACTTAATCAGCTAACATAAACCTGATGATAGTTGGATATAATAATCTCGTTGACAAGTTATCATACAACCTCAAGAAAAAACTGAAGAACTCAGGTAAAGGTTTCAACTTCATCTATTTCCATGATGATAGCGTGTTTTATGATAATTTATCTTGATCGAAAGACAAAAACTCAAAAGAAAGAGGAATGAATAAATTTAAACATTGGCTTGTTTCTCGTGTGAGCGTGTGGATGCTCACCTCAGTGTTATCTAAGCAACATAGATTTGGATCCTCATCGACTTAAAAATCCTATATGATGAGTGATAGGAATATTTTTGTGTCCGATTTGTCTCAATTCTCTATATTGTTAGTGCTCAATTGTGTATTTATTATGTTATTTTATGTGTTTATAGGTGTTTTTGGAAAATAAACGTTTGTGAAAAAATTGGCTCGAAAAGAGATAAAGGCACCACGAAAATTACTAAGCGCACCCAAGGAATTGATAAGGGAACCTAAGTTGCTAAAGGCACCCCTATTCTAGATAGGGGCACCCATGTCTTCTTCGTTTCTTAAAAATATTTTGGCGGGAAAATAACTTCACACCTGCGTAACTTTGTGGATTGAATTTGGTTGAGATATTTTTGGAGTTACACACGGATTTGGATTAATATCAACATGTTACATCAAAACAGGAATGGTAAGTGGGTTAGTTTCGAGAAAAAAAGAAAGATTTCCTTTCAAGCAATAAATCAGAGCAGTGAGGTATTCTCGGTTATTTGTTGCTAAATTTGGAAATTACGTGGAAGATAAACCCCGCTAGGATTCGTATTTACCAAATAAAGAGAGTTTGCAATGAGTTAGAAGACGCATGAAGGAGTTAGAGAGAATAATTCTCGTGTCTTGGCAAGGAAAAAAAAAAGGAGATAAACCAAAGATATTTCCAAGATTTCTTGAGAGATTTTAGCCCTGCGTGTATATATAGGGTGTTGGGGAGTCACAACAGGGGTTACCGAGAGTTTGGGGAGGCTATAGAGTGAAAAAACCAGAGTTGCAGAGAAACTTTCATCACCAGCAGAAGAAGACCTCAGAATAGTGACACTTATATCTGTTGCGGTTTTATGCTTCTTTGCAACGAGTATAAATGTTGCAGTTCTCTGTATATTATGTTTTTTTTTCTCTTCTTTGTAAACATTTTTGAGCTACGAATCAAACTGTTGGGAGTGTTTTGAGCATGATGAGATAAACCCAATAACTGGGACAATGAATGAAGCCATTTTTCACAATTGAATGGCAATTATATTTGATTCTTTATGACTTTTTGCACCGAATTAAATTGATTTACGATTTTCATTAATTAGTTATGATTTTGTTTGATGGTGTATGCTTAGACTTAAGAGCTTTTGATGCGCCATGCTTATGATTAACAATTGATGTTTTAGAAATCTATTTTTGCCAAAGAAATCGAGTCAATAAAAGAGCTATAATTGTTAAGAATCATCATATATATCACTTGATTATGATTAATGGTGGAATGCTGAGTCCCAGTTTCTCTCAATATTGTTATTATCCTTTGCGTATTTGCTAGTTTAAATCAGAATTAGGTTTAGAACGAACCTTCACAAGTCTGAGTGAACGAACATATTTTTACCATTTTATCAAAACGAGCAAGTTTTTGGCACCGCTGACGCGGACTTGTTCTTAGATTTGTTTTTAGGTATTTTGTTATTTTTTTTTACGTGTTTGGTATTTTTCTATTCTTTTCGGATTTGGAAAGCTAAAAGAAAATAAAAAAGTATTATAAAAGGAAATAAAGGCCAAAAGAAGGAAAGAAAAGAGAAGTTCCAAAAGTTGTGAAGAAGAAGATTTTATTTTTTTAGTTTTTATTAGATTTTATTTTTAGATTTGCATTCCTTTTTAATTTTAGAAACTTAGGATTTATATTTTTGTAATCTTTTATTTTTCTTGGAATTTTTGGAATCTAATTTTGGAGATTGGGACATTATTTTTATTTTTTTAAACCCTACGAAAGGGTAGTGTTAAATATAAACTGCACATGGAAGGACGATAATTACGATATTGTCTCTGCCTATCGGGTTCGCACACTGACACATGAGTTAGTGGCTCGATTCAACTTCAAAGGTTCATCGCCTGTCTGGTACGGGAGGTAAGACTCACCCATGAATCCTCTGTCAGTGGGTTTTTTGGATTCCTTCGTGTGCATATATGTCGAGGACCAAAAAACATATTTACTTTTCTAGTAAAAGGCAAGAACTGGCCGTATAAGTTAAGAGTGGGGATTGCATCACCGTATCCTTTTTGCCATCTTGAGGACTATGTTACCAAACGCAAACCTAAACCTGAAATAGAAAGACCGATAGGGTAAAGAACTTACTGGAAAATCTTTCGAAAGGATTGTAATGGTTAATTTGTTAGCTTAACTCAAGGATCCGGAAGATTATTTTAAGTTGATTAGCGCCGCCTTGTAACCCAGGGAAACATTCCATAGAGGTAGGTTTATTCAAGCTTCTCTAAGCTTATCCTGTTTCTCTTCGCCTTAATCTAATTTGGATCGTTCTAAGAGGTTTGCTAAAATTGTAACTAGTTGCCTTTTGGAAGAATAGAAGTTGACTAGAAACAATCTAGTGGAGCCATCATTGTTTTTATGTGCTAGATTCAATAGGTTTGATTTGGTTGAGTCATCGTTGCTTGTGTTTGTCTATAATTCCCTTCCAATTAGGATTTACTTTTCTTTTTAGTCTTTCTAGTGTATGATAAGACCACTCGAAACCATCACTGAGCAAGCTTTGAAAAGAGACACTCTAGTTCGTTTGATTAGTGAAAAGCCTAGTAGTTCTATTCTTGAAAACGGGAATCTCGAAGACTCATCTGTTGAGAGCCCTGTTTTTAGAAATTTTAATTTTGAGAATTTGTAACTGTGTGAAGATGTTACTTCTAGTCATTTGATAGTGCCAGCAATGGCAACCTTAAAAGCTTTATTGAATTCCACTAGGACTACTCGCACATTATGCATCAAGTTAGCTGAGAATGAAGAAAACTATGAGTTGAGACCTGGCATCATACAGATGCTCCCATTTGCCTTTGGAAAAGAAAATGAAAACCTCTATTTTCACGTTATGGATTTTGAGGAAATATATAGTGCCGTTAGAATTCAGAAACTGGATGATGAGGCATTGAAACTTAGCTTTTTATATTTTTCCCTGAGAGACAAGGCCAAATCATGGTTATATAGTTTTCCATCTGAGTTCATCAAAACATATGAAAAAATTACATCTTCCTTTTTCCACAAGTTTTTCCTAAACACAGAACATCATCCATTAGGCAGCAGATTTGCGCATTTGCTCAACAAGAGGGATAATATTTATATAGGTATTTGGAAAGGGTTAATGATTTATAATCACAATGCCCTCATCATGGCTTAGAAAAGTGATGGGTGTCTTAAACACCTTGATTTACTATCAACTAATTATGATTTCTTTGGTATTTTTCTTGTGGATTATGTATTGTACATTTGTTTTGAGTTTTACAGGTATTTTGGAGTCACATGAAGTAAAAGAAAAGAATTAGAAGCTCAAGGCATCTCGGCAACTTTGGGTGTTGGCGGAATCAAAAGATAAAGCACGCAAGTCTCAAATGCGTCATTTCTGAGAATTACTAAGGGGAAGCCGAGTTTACAAAGAAATTCAGAGAATTATTAGGGGGAGGCCTACTGTTCTAGTAAGATGTTCTAAAGGGACTCAATCTTCTTGCTTATAAAGACAAACTACGTTTAGATAAGGGCCACCTTATTTTCCTATTTAAACTAACATGTTAGGTCTCGACTTAAAGATTGAGAACAAAACAGGAACCAACCCTGACTGCTGCAATTCATATGAGAAGATTTGGTTGTTTTTAAACCAAGAATCAGCAAGAAAATAAGTTGGAGATAGTGCTTCCATTGCCACTGATTTTGGGTATTATGAGTATTCGAATTGGAGATGGATGTTGTTCAGTCAAGAATTTGGAAGGAAAGAACGAGATGAAATGGATCTATAATAGGTTACTGCTACCATAGGTTATGACTCAGGTCAATAATAGAAAAGAAGGTTTACTGCTGTTCGAATTGAAGACGAGAAAATTATGTAATTAAGTTGGGTTACAAAGATTTTCTAAGCAGAGAGATAAGAGACTCGTCTGCCATGGTGTTTATTTCAGCGAGAAAGTAAGAAGTTCGAGGAGTGAAATTAGAGAGCATCAATGACTATGGGTGAAGTGGTTCGAGAAGATAACATATGGGTTTAACTAAGACCGGAAATAAAGACTTTGGTTGCTTGAATTCGAGTTGATCTAGGATAGAGAGTTGATTGAAGAGATGAGTTTGTGTTGGGTTCGGGTAAGAGAAGCGAATGCGTTCTTGGTTTGCTGCTACTGTTAAATGAAATAGAAGTGTGGGTTTTGTTTTGGCAAGAACCTGAGATGAAACAAGAAAAGATATTGAGAATTGGTTCAGTTGCAGTGAAGAAAGAACCGGTGGTTGATGGTTGCCGTGAACTGAACTACATCCGTGAATGATTGAATGACTGTAGGGAATGAGTATTTGATGCCTGAATCACCAACAAAACCCATCATCACCACTAGAGTGCACGTAAAGTGTTCGAACAAATGCTGAGTTAGGTGATTGGATAGTCTAATATAACTGTTTAGGGCTTAGAAGTGGGTTTGGTCGATATTAAAGTGACTAAGCCTAGGATTTAATTTAGAAGGCCGGTATTTTAAGAGAATTGAAGTGTCAGGGTTATAATAGAAAAGAGAGTTCTATTCTAAGAGGGTTTCTACAAGGGAAAATATATAAAAGAGGAAATTCAACAAGAGGGAGAGATATCTAAGTTCTTACCTAGTTCTCTTCTCACCTCTTCTACTTCTTCTGTAAGTGTGAGCGTGGAAAATTTCTTGACATTTATGGTTTGCAATATTTTTCTTCTTGTTATTAACTCCATGAACATGAATAACTAGTTTCTTTTTATTGGTTAAAGATTAGTTGGATTTTACAATGCATGTTTCTTAAATAAATTAGTTTTGTCATATATTTATCGTTTATATTTCACTAGATATATCGACGTATATGATTTGATTGTTTGTTTTGTTAAGTTACAAATTGTTGAATTCCTAATCATAGCTAGAGCTAAATTAGGGTTTTTTTATATGCAAAATTGATAAATTCCTGATTATAAGTAGCACAAATATGGTTATAGCTTGTAGTGATATATCCTTGTAACCATATGTGAACCATGACCTTTGTTAAATTGAATTAGTGCGTTTTCCACGTTCAATTGTATTGATTAGCATGATTTCATGAATCTTAATGTGTTTGGGGAATTAAACATGATTAGTGCGCTTTCCACGTTAGGTTGCTTTCTAGAATAGAATTCATACTTGCGTCGTTATGTAAGTGTGATGATTTTAGGAAATTTATGGAATATTCTTGCGACCAATGTATTCTAGGCCTTTTGATAAAATGAGATTAAATATCAATTCTAGTTATTAAGACAAGATCATGTTTGTGAATAAAAATGAAATCCTTGACCAATATTTTCACATCTTTGATTACTTGTTTGATTTGCTTGTTTTTATTTAGCTTAGTTTAGTTTACATAAAATCATAAAATCTCCATTTGTTTCACATAAGATATCGACCACAAATAACAACCCAGACCTCTCGTGGGAACGATTATTTCTTACCCTTGCTTCATAATACATCATAAGTAGTGAGCAAGTGCATAATGATTTTGGTAGTCCAGATTCTCTATGAAGGGTTAGATTATTCAACAACAACAATGGTTGAGTCTTTTTGTACATGTGGGTTTGAAAATAAAACTGTTGATCAGGCGATGACATTTTTGAATGAATCACCGATAAATCCCAGCAATAGGAATGTAGTAGGGAATCCCAAATAAAAATTCTAATGATAAGAGGTAATGTCAATAGGGTAGAAGAAACTTTTGAATCATATGTCAAAAATACAACACTATCAAAAAGCTTAGAAGCCTTAGAATTAAGTCAAACTAGTTGTAGAATAGAGCCCAACAAGTTCTTTTGGGGAGGACAAACTGGTGAAGGGAAATCTTATGCTTTTTACAATAAATCTATATTCGACAACCATTAGAAGTTTGACCCATATTCAGAAATGTATAATCCTGGTTGGAAGAACCATCCCAATATTTCATTGTCTAAGGGTCAGAATCAGGGGCATCCTAGTAATCTTCAAGTTCCGCCAGGGTTTAGTTATAACATGATAGACACATTTTAGTGTCTAATTTGCACCTTAGTTTCTATTAAGTTAGTATTCGATTTTGCAAATATTACGTGTTTTTATGCTTTTGTAGATACATTTGAAGAATAAAGATTTGTGGAAAAATTGGCTCAAAAAGTGATAAAGGCACCCAAGGACAAGTGTTATTTGGCACCCTAGAAGTGGATAAGGGGTACCCTCGAGTCAACTCGGTCAAATCGGTTCAAATCGGGTCAAACCCGAGTCAAATCGGTCAACCCGAGTTGACCGAGTCAACTGCCAGTCACGGGATCGGGACAGTTCCTGAATCAACTGTGAACTCTAGTTCACGTGAAATTTCGAGTTGTTTTGCTTCCAAATTGATACACAAGATAGAAGATATTGATACAAGACTAAACACATCGATTTGGAGTGATTTAAGCCGGAAAAAGAGGTTCCCGAAGTGAATTTGGCCGGAAAAAGGAATCACTTTTTGATTCGGATTTGGGAAGATTTTGGAGTGTTTTAAAGAGTTCTATTAGGTTTCGAACTCTCCCTAGGGTTTGTAGAGCCTATATATATGAAGAGAATCCAAGAGAAGCAAGGACGAAAGCCTAGAGAATCAAAAAAAAGAGTCGCTGGAAACTGGGCAGTGATCCGTCGCCGACCGGCCAACTGTTCTTCATTGCTGGAGCCAGAGAAGACGATCCTGCAACACTTATAAACGTTGCTGTTCCTTTTTCGTTTTCCTTCTTCTTTCCTGTTGCTTATTTCCTTTGTGTAACGGCTGTACCTTCACCTGTAACGCTTATAAGCGTATCTATTCAGCTGTTTTACACCTATTTTACCATTGTAAGCACTTTTTGAGCAATGAAATCAACTTTTGAACAAGTTTTCTTCACCATGGGCTAAGTCTATTTACTGGGATGATGGAGGAGGTTTTTCTCTCAATTTTATGTGGTAAGTCTATTTTTAATTAATTATTTATAATTCTTTTATTATTATTTGCATGGATTTAAATTAGAAAAAAAATGGTTTTTTATTAAATAGTTGTGTTCTCTTTTGATGGGTCATGCTTAGTTAATTACTCTTGATGTCTCATGCTTAGGATTTACAATTATTCTTTTAGAAAACATATTTTTGGCAAACTTGAATTAAATTGTTAAAAAGAATTACATGATTAATCACATGAATTGTTAGAAATAACTGAATCTTGATTCCTAGTTTTCTCCATATTTTCTAAAAAATATTCTCTAGTTTAATTTCCTGATTTTTATTAGTTTAGATTAAGTTTAATATTTTCTAAAATCATTACCTTCACAAGTTCGAGAATCGAACCTCTTTTTACCACTATATAAAATTACATCAATTTTTGGCGCCGCCGACGCGGACTTGTTTTTAGGTTTAGGGTTTTAGATTTATTTTTAGGTTTTTATTTTTAGTTTTATTATTTTACTTTGTTCTATTTTACGTTTCTTTTGGTATTTTTCCTTTTTACTACAGGTTCGATTTTGGATCGAAAAGAGATTACGCCCAAGTTTTGGAATTAAAGCTAAAGACTTGGAATTAAAAAAGGGAAAAGCTTAAAGAACGAAAAAAAAGATCGAAGATTTTATTTTATTTTTCTTAATTAGATTTTTAGGTTATTTTAATTAGTTGTAATTAATTTAGAAAATTGTATTAGGGTTTTAATTATTTTTGTAATTTTTCTTTTATTTTCGGACACTTTTGGACATTATTTTTGGACTTTGGACTTTTTATTATTTTTAAAACCCTACGGAAGGGTAATTTTAAATATCAAACTGTGTGCAGGGACGGACGACAATTACGATATTGTCTCGGCCCCTCGGGTTCGCACACTATTAAAAAGGATATTAGTGGCCCGAGTCGACTTCAACGGTTCATCGCCCGTCTAGTACGGGAGGTAAGCTTCGACCAACCCACGAATCTCCTGTCAGTGGGTTTTCTGGACGCCTTTGTATGCATATATGTTGAGGACTGAATACGGAACTTAATTTTTGCATAGTAAAGGGCAAGGCCTGGCCATACAAGATAAGGTTTCGGATTTCATCACCGTCTCCTTCTTGCCCGCCTTAGGAAAACGAAACCTACGCGAACCTAAGCCTAAAATCTTGACTAGAAAGAGACCGATAAGGTAACGAGCTTATAGGAAAATCGGTCGAAAGGACTGTATTGGTTACCTTATTAGCCTAACTCAAAAAGCAGGAAGATTAGATTAAAGTTGATTAGAGCCGCCCTGTAACCCAGGGAAGCGTTGCCAAAGAGACAGGGGTATCAAAGCTCCATTGAGCTTCTCCTGGTTCTCTTCAACTTGATTTAAATCGGATTGCTCGAAGAGATTCGCTAAAATTGTAACCAGTTGCCTTCTGAAAGAATAAAAGCTGGTCTAGAAACAATCTAAGTGGAACCATCATGCTTGTTGTTTGCTAGATTTAGGTTTGATTTGGTTGAGTCAGGGCACGATTGTGTTTGATAAATTTCTTGTTAGGGTTTAATTTTTGCATGCCAAGAACGCCCTTAAGGCGAACTTGGGATAGAGACCCTCAAGGTAGGTTAATTACTGGAAGACTGGTAGTTCACCTTAACCTTGAGAAGTCAACTGAGAGTGAAAATAGTCACTCCCGAGACCGTGTCAGCAATGACAACTCTGAAGGATTTGTGGAATCCAACCAGGACCTTACGTCCATCTTGCATCAATTTAGCCGCAACTGAAGCGAGCTACGAACTGAAACCAGGAATTATCCAGATGCTCCCATTATTCTTAGGAAAAGAAAACGAAAATCCCTATTTTCATGTCAGGGAATTCGAGGAAATATGTAGCACGATCAGAATTAGAGACTTGAATGACGAGTCTATTAAACTTAGACTATTTCCCTTTTCACTAAGAGATAAAGCCAAGTCGTGGCTGTATAGCTTGGCTCCTCAGTCAATTGAAACCTATGCGCAACTTACTTCAGCTTTTATTCAGAAGTTCTTCCCTAGGAACAAAATTTCGTATGTTAGGCAGAAAATATGCACGTTTTCCCAGCTAGAGGGAGAGTCTCTGTATGTGTATGTAGATAGGTTCAATGACTTATTATCCCAATGCCCAGACCATGGTATAGAGGAATTAAGGCTAGTTCAAATCCTCTATGACGGTTTAGATTATGCATCTATAACCTTGGTCGAGTCTTTGTCAACCGGAGGGTTCGACAGTAAGACTCCTGCTGAGGCGATGAAACTTCTGAGGGACATCGCCGGGAAGACCCAGCAGTGGGAGAGTAGTAGAGAGCCAAAAAGAACAATTCTTCTAGGAAGAGGAAATGTTAATAGGGTAGAAGGATCTTTCGATTCAAAGGCCCAAATAGAAGCCTTATCTAGAAGGCTAGAACTGGTCGAACTGAATCAAGCTAGTAGTTCAGAACCCAACCAATTCGAAGAGCAGGCTTTTGCTCTTTATAATAACACTAGATTTGATAACCAGAGAAAGTTCGACCCATATTCGGAATCTTATAACCCTGGTTGAAGAAACCATCCAAACCTTTCCTGGTCGAAAGGCCAGGATCAAGGTCAGTTTAGTAATGCTAAAGGTCCTCCAGGCTTCAGTTATAAGAATTCGGCTGGTCCAACTCATCCCAGCAATGACGAAAAAAATGAGCAGAGATTCCATACCTTAGAAAAAGCTATCTCTAGTTTACAAACCCAAGTCAGTGACATTGCTGTGGCTCTGAGAGAGCGAGAACTTGGTAGGTTCCCTAGTCAACCCGAACCAAATCCTAGAGGATCCAATGGAATGTTGACTGGTGAGAAATCATCCAGTCATGTGAATGCAATTAGTACCCTTAGGAATGGTAAGGTAGTGGATAACAAGGTAACTAGGCCTGATAGTGAACAAACTGTAGTTCACCCTGACCCAATAGTTGAAGAGACTGATAAAGCCTCTGAAGAGCCTGAGGCAAACCCTCAGAGAACTGATTTCATGCCTAGAGCCCCATACCCAAGGTTGTTAGCACCTACTAGGAGGGAATCCAATTTTAATGAAATAATGGAAGTGTTTAAGAAAGTCACTATCAACCTTCCATTATTAGATGCAATTAGGCAGATTCCTGCTTACTCCAAGTTTCTTAAGGACATGTGTACGCGAAAGCGAAAACTTAGCGTACATAAAAAAGCTTTTCTAGCTAGTCATGTAAGTTCAATTATACAGAGTAGTACGGCCCTTAAGTACAAAGACCCAGGTTCCCCAACCATTGCTTGCATGATAGGAAACTACCGTGTAGAAAGAGCTTTACTCGATTTAGGAGCCAGTGTGAACTTACTGCCGTACCATGTGTACCTTCAGCTAGGACTAGGAGAGTTGAAACCGACTCAGATGACTTTGCAGTTAGCTGATAGGTCTGTGAAAATTCCTCGTGGTGTCATAGAGGATGTTTTGATTGAAGTGGATAAATTTATTTATCCAGTGGACTTTGTTGTGCTTGATACCAGACCTGTGCCTGATCCAGAGAATCATATACCGGTTATACTAGGTCGCCCGTTCTTAGCAACATCTAATGCGATCATTAACTGTCGTAACGGTGTTATGAACTTGTCTTTTGGTAACATGACTATTGAGATGAATATCTTCAACATTAGTAATCAACCACCTGAGCTTGATGACCCCACCTTAGAAACCATCAACATGGTAGAGACCCCAGTTCAGGAGTCATTACCAAACACTTTGATAGAAGACCCGTTAGCAAAATGTCTATCCCACTTTGGATTAGAGTTTGATGAGTTAGGCCAATCAGAGACCTTACCTGTGATTGTAGCTCCAGATTTGGATAGTGACCAAGAGAAGAGGCTAGTAACCGTGCTTCAGGACAATCAGAAAGCCTTAGGAGGGACCATATCGGATATTAAGGGAATTAGCCCAACAGTTTGTATGCACCAGATCCATTCAGAGGAGGAATCCAAACCGTCTAGGGAGATGAAGCGTAGGCTCGACCCATTAGACGATCCATTAGAGAAATGCCTAGCCAACTATAGAATTGATGGCGATAATGATAGTGTTATTAATGAAGTGAGCACTTTGTTATGTTCTACACCACCAGATTGTAATTTAGAAGAAGCAATTGACTATTTTCGAGAATCTGACGATCCAGAAATGAGGGAAATTGTTATTAGTCTATCTAGAGACACTGAAAACTCTAAGTTTGGGGGTGACTATCATTCTCCATGTGCTATACCATTAACTCTTAGGAAGGTCCCTAGCTTGGGACCTGATATATGCACGTCTGCCATTGTACAAGATCATCTTCGAGCTAGATCCAATGATCATCCTGTTCAGAAAGAAGTTCAGTTGCCAAAAACCCATCCTCTGGTCGATGTGGTTTACCTAGATAGGGATCAAAGTGTGTTCAGATTGTTTATCTTTGTAGCTTGCTGCTGTTTCCTTCTATTGTGGTTAACACTATTTGATTCAGATGATCCACAGTTGTTCCGATTATTGCTATATGATTTAAGGAGGTAACTTATGCTCATGCGACACGGTAATATCTTTCCCTAATTCCTTTTCGTGCAAACATTGAGGACACTGTTTATTTTAAGTTTGGGGGTATTGGGAAAACTTTTTAGGATTAATGAGATTTGGAATTTAGAAGCATGTGAACAATTCAGGGTGACACTAACCACTCTAGGTAGATGGAAACTTAGCCATTTTGCTATAAGGATTGGTGTGCCCAGCTAGATGGTCTATTCATAAAGGAGACAGAGTTCAGGTGTTAGAAATAACATGATAGTTGTCACCACCATATCACGTTCTGTTTTATTATTTGCAATTTCGTGTTTCTCTGAGAGTATTGGTGGGTCCTAGCATCGACGTGTTAATTAGCGCTGGAATGACATTTAGTGTGTTGAGATCATGCCCCAGTATGAATAATATGTTATTGTCTTAGAGTTATGTGTGTGGTCCTCCTGTCTCCGTCGCCTAAGCAAGCGTGGAACGCAGGATCCATGGGAACACACATGTATTAGGAATCAAAAAAAAAAAAAAAAAAAAAAAAAAATCGAAAAAAGTTAGAAAAAAAATAAAATAAATAAATATAGTATTTGGTATTTTCAAGTTCTCCCTGTCTCCGTCGCCTAAGCAAGCGTGGAACGCAGGATCCATGTGAACTTGTAAATATTTTAGTTGGTAGTAACTGTTGAAAATAAATGGGGAGTATCTCGACACACTAGGTTTCATCTCGGTACTGACCTTCAGACAGATATGGGAAACACCGTGCGCCTCAGTCAACATTTGCGACCTTCTACAGTCTACTTTCATCTTCTAAGTCTTTTCATGTGATGTGTGGATAGATAACTGTCTGAGTAGAACTCTGTTGTCTTAGATATGAATTTTTAGTATGCTTGAGTTAACACTCGTGTACAGTGATTGGATCCATAAAGGGTAATGGTCCCTATAGCCGAATATCTGAATAGCCAACTAACTAGCTTGTTTAGTGTCTATCCTTAATCGTTCACGTGTTGCTAAGATCTAGATCCAGGTTTTGTGGGTATACCTCTTGTAAACCCTCACGAGACAAAACTCGTCCACTAGGGACACCTAGGGGTTTAACGGCTTACTGCATATGCTAAATGTAGTCGCGATTCCTGCGAAAGTGAGTTAGGATTTTTACTTTATTTTTAGAGTAGTTTGCTCGAGGACTAGCAAAATAGTAAGTTTGGGGGTATTTGATAGACACATTTTAGTGTCTAATTTGCACCTTAGTTTCTATTAAGTTAGTATTCGATTTTGCAAATATTACGTGTTTTTATGCTTTTGTAGATACATTTGAAGAATAAAGATTTGTGGAAAAATTGGCTCAAAAAGTGATAAAGGCACCCAAGGACAAGTGTTATTTGGCACCCTAGAAGTGGATAAGGGGTACCCTCGAGTCAACTCGGTCAAATCGGTTCAAATCGGGTCAAACCCGAGTCAAATCGGTCAACCCGAGTTGACCGAGTCAACTGCCTGTCACGGGATCGGGACAGTTCCTGAATCAACTGTGAACTCTAGTTCACGTGAAATTTCGAGTTGTTTTGCTTCCAAATTGATACACAAGATAGAAGATATTGATACAAGACTAAACACATCGATTTGGAGTGATTTAAGCCGGAAAAAGAGGTTCCCGAAGTGAATTTGGCCGGAAAAAGGAATCACTTTTTGATTCGGATTTGGGAAGATTTTGGAGTGTTTTAAAGAGTTCTATTAGGTTTCGAACTCTCCCTAGGGTTTATAGAGCCTATATATATGAAGAGAATCCAAGAGAAGCAAGGACGAAAGCCTAGAGAATCAAAAAAAAGAGTCGCCGGAAACTGGGCAGTGATCCGTCGCCGACCGGCCAACTGTTCTTCATTGCTGGAGCCAGAGAAGACGATCCTGCAACACTTATAAACGTTGCTGTTCCTGTTTCGTTTTCCTTCTTCTTTCCTGTTGCTTATTTCCTTTGTGTAACGGCTGTACCTTCACCTGTAACGCTTATAAGCGTATCTATTCAGCTGTTTTACACCTATTTTACCATTGTAAGCACTTTTTGAGCAATGAAATCAACTTTTGAACAAGTTTTCTTCACCATGGGCTAAGTCTATTTACTGGGATGATGGAGGAGGTTTTTCTCTCAATTTTATGTGGTAAGTCTATTTTTAATTAATTATTTATAATTCTTTTATTATTATTTGCATGGATTTAAATTAGAAAAAAAATGGTTTTTTATTAAATAGTTGTGTTCTCTTTTGATGGGTCATGCTTAGTTAATTACTCTTGATGTCTCATGCTTAGGATTTACAATTATTCTTTTAGAAAACATATTTTTGGCAAACTTGAATTCAATTGTTAAAAAGAATTACATGATTAATCACATGAATTGTTAGAAATAACTGAATCTTGATTCCTAGTTTTCTCCATATTTTCTAAAAAATATTCTCTAGTTTAATTTCCTGATTTTTATTAGTTTAGATTAAGTTTAATATTTCTAAAATCATTACCTTCACAAGTTCGAGAATCGAACCTCTTTTTACCACTATATAAAATTGCATCATAACACCCGCAATTTTTGCATGAAGCTTACTCAAGGATGCGTCATGGCCTGGGTTGAAGCTTCATCTTAAGCTTATAACGCTTACCCAGATGTGCATTAGGGTGTGGATGCCTTGACCTCGAATTATAGTGTTAAGGCCCTACTACGCGTGATGCGTATCCGAGGAAGCATCATAGTGAAAATGCACTATTATGCCGTGATGCATGATTCAATGCATCACTGAGCCGAAGTTGCGTAAGTGAGAGCATCGTAGTGCCAAGGCACTACTATGCCGTGATACATGATCCAATGCATCACTAAGCCGAAGTAGCTTAAGTTGGAGCATCATAGTGCTAAGGTACTATTATGCCGTGATGCATGACCCAATGCATTACCGAGCCGAAGTTGCATAAGTGAGAGCATCATAGTGCTAAGGCACTATTATGCCGTGATGCATTACCCAATGCATCACCAAGCCAATGTCGTTATTCGATAAATGCATCGTAGTGCGAAGGCACTATTATGCCGTGATTGCATTATCCAATGCATCACCGAGCCAAGAATGCTGGACTTTGGCAAGAAATCTTCATTTTCGGCCTTGTAGTCGATGGATGACCCCTACCTTTCTAATATTTGTTTGTAGAAATGTGAATAAAACATATACATGGAGGGAGCTTTGTTGGATTGTGCATGAGCGGTAATGCACATGTAGATATGCGAAATAGCATATACGTTGGAGCATACTTGATGCATAAGCATCAATATGCTGGTAGCTTAGCCGTTGAAGCTTGAATTATGCGAAAGCATCTTTCGATCGTGTTACGTACTTGATAATGCATATTTGCATAATAAATAGCGATAGTTATGCACAAGCTAGTGCATACCTTGCGAAAGCCCTTTGGCCTACACGGACTAGGCTTTGCTTGGCCTTTGGCCTTGCGATGAAGTTGGAATCGAAGTTGGCTTTGCCTTAATAGGCTTAAGTTGTTTGTCCCTTTCGAATTGACCCTATGATGAACTACGGTCATGCTTGATCCCATCAAGGTATGGGTTGGGTACGTAGGCATCCGCAATGCAATGTGATAAGTGCATAATTTATACATTTTAAGTATCATTTCCTTATTCTTATTTGCTAGATTTTATGTGAATTACCGTGTTTTATTATTACTTTTCTAGTTTATATGTTTTATTAGGTTACGTCTCTGAAACAAGCGAAATGGAGCTTTACAAGAGAAGAATTGCCAAAGACCCAGTAGAGCTCCGTCCATTCCAGGATTTCTACCCTCCGTCTTATAGAGAATTTGATTACGAATCCAACGGCGAAAGAACGAAGTCATTCCGACTTCGTATGAGGAAGTTATGAGCGAAACAAGAATAAAGGGCAAAATGGTCATTTTAAAGTGACCGGATATTTACAGCCATTCGTAGGTTAAGGGGTAGCCCGTATTACTTTAACTGTCAGTTTCGTGAGACTGACAGTTGATTGGGTACTGTTAATGGCACCAGCCATTCCGTTCAGGGCTGCCGAGTATTTGAATTTCATTAAAGGCATCCATTTTAAAGATAAAGGCTACCTTATTCATCTTCAGAATTTCGAGTAGCGAAGATCAGTGAACAGCTTGAGCAGAAACATGGTCGGAGGTTGTTGTCGGAGCTTTAATGATCTTGAAGGTGGGTTTTCTGTGGTGTTTACTGGTATTAGAAGTGAGTGATAGTTGTTGGCAGTGATGATAAAAGACGTGAAAGGATGTTGTGGTTGATCATCATGATGATCATGGTGACTGTTAATGGTTGTATCGATTTTGAATGGTTGCAGCAAGTGCTTGGAGCTGTTAAGAAGTTTACGTAATTGTCTGACTCTTGATTGGATAATAGAGAAGGTGTTGCTTCTTGCTGCCATTATTGGTCAGAGAGACAATCATGGTAAAGCATATTGGAGTGATGAAGGCAGTGAGAATTGAAGATGGTGGCTGTTGGTTATCTTGATGGCTAATGATGATGAGATATTAACTGTGATGTTTGATGACAATGGTAGCTTAGTTGAAGAACCTGAGAAGGACTCGACCTGCCAGAGACAATGGTGTACGCTGATGGGACGAGTTCATGGCAGTCAGGGAATGAACACGTCTGAGAGTTGGGTGAATGGGAAGACAGTGAAGATTGTTGGCAGTAGTGGAGAGTTGTTGGTAGGTCAAAATACTGATGGTGGTGTTTGGGAAGAAAATTGAATCAACCCAAAACAACCTAAATTATTCCTGGAGGGCAGAAAATTGAATCAACCCAAAACAACCTAAATTATTCCATCAAAAATCAGACCCAAAATCAACAACAAAAAAGAAGAGAAATTGACACAGTGATTTAACGTGGTTCGGCTATGAATAGCCTACGTCCACGGGTACTGATATTGAAGGGTTCTTATTCATGAGTTTGTGGGTTACAAGTACATAAAGATTCATTGGAGCTATGGTGTTTTTACAGTGAGCAGAGATTTTGAAGAGAAGAAAACCGATCCCATCTCTGTTCTTCCTCCTTTTCTTTTAAAGGAAAGTGACAAAACTTCAAATGATGTGGCATGTGTTTCTAATACGTGGCATCGTCAAGTCATCCCACCTGTCGACTCTATCTCTTTCAGATACTTCCATGTGGCATCTCCCTATCCATCCATCTGTTGACCTTATCTTCTTATCCAGCGGAAATGACCGGATCGGGACAGCATGTTCGGGACAGGATGGATCGGGACAGGACAGATCGGGCACCAGATGGAACGGGACCGGGACGTGGTGATGACGTCACTTCGGGATCGGGACGTGGTGATGACGTCACTTCAGGATCGGGACGTGGTGATGACGTCGCTGTGAGAAAAGATGACGTTACTTCGGGACAGGATATCATCGGGACAGGCTGGAACAGTCGGGATGATGACGTCGCTTCGGGCCAAATTAGGCTTCGGACTTGATGACGTCACTTCAGGAAAATGATGACATCACTTCGGGCGATCATCATTTTATCCCCAATAGGTGGAATGGATGGAAGAGTTGAAGCTATTGAGTTAGAGGATGACGCTGCCATGGTGGTGACGTTGATGGAATGATAGTGCTCGAGAATGGTCTGAGGTTGGATCTCGAGTTCGATAATGAGCTTGGAAGTTGAGTGAATGCTAAGTCCGTGAGATTGGTGATGATATTAACGGACCTTTGCTGCTGGGATGAGGTGAGTTTATGGGTCTGGTAGCAGTTGAAGGGGAAGCTCGAGTGATATTGGGAAGGAATGGTAGTCTGTGGTGTTTGGTTTGGCTAAGAAGTCAGGGAAGAGTTTGTTAAAACAAACTTTTGAGCGGCAATCCAAACAAGAACCAAGCCTTGTTTCACACGGAAATTAATTAAGATATTCGGTGATTGAATCCGTTTCTTACACGGAAAGAAAATTGATCGGTGGGGTGACAAGTTTCCTAATCAAGGTGAAACTCCAAAACAAAGGCATATGCGGTGACTTCTCTATATAAACAGAAGACCCTCACGTAGATACAAAAGATATCCCCTCACATACGGAGAAAAAAAAAGAAAGATCCTCTCTCACATATACTTGGACAGATAGGCTCATGTAGCTATACTCGGACGTGCACAGACTTTGCAGACGCTATGGCAGAGAACTTTTGGGCGCGTACACAAACAATTAAAGGGTTAGTTTGTATTTCTTTTTATTAATTTTCATGGTTTTTGAGAAAGCCATGTTGGGCTAATTCCCTTGTTAGGGCGAAAGGATGAACTTGTAGAGATGGTTTTATTTGTGTTTCGAAACTAGGGTTATTTACTGTATGAATTAAATATTATAAATTTGTCTCTCTCTCAACGTTTTACCGACTCGATGATTTTTCATGTTTTATGCCACGTATAATTCATTGTTTGATTAGTAGAAGGACTGGTTGAAACCTTGTATGAAATTGTTTTATGAATATTCTTTGACTCTTTATGCCCCGTATATTTAGTACTTCGAAATTCTACTTTAGGTTGAGAACAAACAATTCTTTTTGAAATAGAGACCCTATGTGACGAACACCATTAAACCCTAATCTACAACGGATTCCCGGAACTTTAACGTTTCCTCTTACTGTTTTCCAACTTTATTAAATAGTTTTAATTCACTAGTTAATTTAATTCTTTATAAATAAAACCTAAAAAAAAATATTTTAATCCAAACTCCTCGTGGGAACGAACCGTATTTGCTCTTGTGTACATCTTTCGACACTGTGCGCTTGCGGTAAAACAAAGTCGGTTTTCCGACGCATCACAATGCATTGAGGTGCAACACCTTGTCGCTCATATCATCTAATTTGGGAGATGATTGCGACATTTGGGTAACTCATATCATCTGGCTCGGTAATGCTAAGCAAGAGATGATTGTTGCCACACATGATGGGGCAGTTGCAATTCTATTTGATGGATTGTTCATACTTCCTAGCAACCGTTGTGGAATTTCAAGATAAGTGCAGGCTCTAGCGCATGGCCGAAGCAGAATTGATGAAGCGAAAGCTTAGGTTTTGAAATAGCCTAGGTGTTGGTCCAAGGCATGAGTTAGGCCTGGACAATGATTGAAATTATGCGATGCTTTCCAAAGGCATCCCCCTTATCTTGTATAGCCTTCATCCCTTGGTACAATGAGGGTAAGTTGGAATGGCATGCTATTCAAAGGCATTCACCATGGGATTTAATGGCCTTGCACCCTTTATAGGTCAGGGGTGAGGTCGAACGATATGGAGACTACGGTCTGAGTACCATGCTTGCAAAGCATGTTTGGAAGGCAAATATACCTGGAACGGTATAAACGTAGCTTGAATGATGTGGGAACTACGTTTCGAGTATAATGCATACAAGGCATGTTTGGAAAGCAAAATTTACCTGCACTCTCCAGCAAGAAGTTAAGTTTTAAGGTCCGTTGACTCTCTTTTAAATCACGCATCGGGGAGTTCTGGCCTGCCCAGCGCAACGCGCTGGAGGCGGAATTTTCCGGTCCGTGATATTAGTTATCCCAAAAATTCATTTGAGCAAACATATTCTCATAACCATGCAGAGAAGAGGATGACTAGCTTAGAAGAATCTATCTCCTTATTAGCTCAGAACATTACAAAGTTTCAGCAATCGGTTAAACAATCTTTATAAGCTAACAATAAGATTGTACAGGCTAACATTAAGGCTATTTCCAATTTACAAATCCAGGTTAGTCAGATAAATTAGTCTTTGCGAGAAAAAGGCGAGTTGCCTAGTCAACCGCAACATAATCCTACAGGAGTTCATGAAATATCTTTAACTGGTGAGAAATCATCAAACCATGTGAATTCGATAACAACCCTTAGGAACGGAAAAATGGTAGATAATAAGGTATCCATGCCTGATAGTGGACATACTGTAGTTCCACCTTCTAATTCACAAGAGGATCCAGTAGCTGAAGAGACTGAGAAAGTCTTTAGGGATTCCCATGCAGTTCCTGATAGGAAAACTTTTGTGCCTAAAGCCATGTATCCGCAGTTGTTAGTTCCAACAAAATGTTCCACCAGTCTTTAGAAGAAGCTCTCCAGTATTTTTTAGACTCTAAGGACCCTGAAATTCAAGCCATGGTTTTAAGTCTATCTGAGAGTAATGATTACCCTAAGTTTGGGGGTGATGATTCTTGTGATCGTAAAATATCCCTGCTTGAAGTCCCTAACTTGGAACTCGAGCTTTGCACGTCTAAGGTATTACTTGAGTTTTTTCAGACTCCACAACCCGATCCTCCTAATACTGTCCATGAGGAAATCCAGCTAAATGGATACCCCAGATAAATCTTGCTATCTTAAAGTAAACCTTAGATAAGGTTGTGCTCGTATGTTCATTTTTCTGATCCATTACAATAGTCTCATATTTGTGTCAGCTCTATTTGGTTATGATGACCAGCAGTTGTTTTGGCTATTGGTACGATTTTGAAGGGTGACTAACCATTTTGTGGTATTTGATGTCTGGATGAATACTTCAAACTTAGCACTCGCTAGGAGGTAACACGTGCTCATGCGACTCAGTAATATCCTTCCTTAACTCCTTTTATTCTAGTGATAACATTTTATCATTGTTCATGTTTTCAATCTTTTATCTTTAAAACATTGAGGACAATCTTAGATTTAAGTTTGGGGGTAGGAGAGAAACTTTTAGTTGCATTATGAAATCCCAAAATCTAGAAACTCATTCCAATTCAGGATGATACTAACCAATCATAGTGGATTGAAACAAACCTGTTGGTTGTAGGAGTTGGCGTGCCCAAACCTAAATGGTTTATTCATAAAAGGATGCCTGTCTCAGGTGTTAGAAATAACATGATAGTCGTCACCATATCCCGGAGTCAATCTCGACCATATCACTTTATGTTTTTATTTTTGCAGCTTTATGTGTTTCTTTAAGTGATTTGGTGGGGCTTTAGTATTTTTCTGTTGTCTCCACTGGGATGAGTAGAGTGATTGAGACCAAGCTCCGTTATTTTGTTTTATTCAGCCCAAAAAAATAAAATTAAAAATTATATTCAATAAATCGACGGTGGGGCCCTTGTGTATACCAGCTAAGCCGATATTAGTATTAGGACTCGGAAAAGTGGGAGCGTATCTCAATCCATTAAAATCTTTTCTGGAGATATCCATTTTACTGGAGAGATATATAAGATATCCTGGCATAGCGGCATCTTAATACCACCGGGAACAGGAAAAAAAAATGCCGCATATTCAAAAAAATGGAAAAATTGGATCTATGTCCAACGGATCACACCTATAAAGAAAAAGTTTTTTGTTTTGGTTTGACCTCACTAACTTTAATACATATATTATGGAAAACACCTTTCACCTTAGTCAACATGCGCAAACTTCATTATCTTTATATCCATCTTCTAAATCTATTCATGTGATTTAACTTTGATAGATTCTGAGTATTGTGGTCCATTGTACGACTATCTGAGTAGAGCTTTGAATTATCTTTATATACAGGGTAATGATTCCCATAGCCAAGAATAAGTGGACAACTATAGAGATTTTTTAGTGTTGTCCCTAGATTCTTCAAAAGTATCTAGGGTTCGAAGTAAAGGTTTTGTGGGTACACCTTTTGTAAAACCTCACGAGGCAACACTCGTCTTCTAGGGTCATCTAAGAGTTTAACGTCTAGCTGCACGTGCTAAGTGTAGTCGTGATTCCTACAAAAGTGAGTTAGATTTTTATTTTCTAGATAAGATTTTCTCGAGGACTAGCAAATAATAAATTTTGGGGTATTTGATAAGCCAATTTTTGTGTCTGATTTGTCTCAATTCTCTATACTGTTAGAGCAACTGCAACGGACGAGGGTACCAAAGAGTAAAGATTACATTTACTCTTTGGTCACCCAAAAAGAGGCGCAACGGGAGAGTAAATTTAGTTTTTCGGCGAGTATAACTACTGTTCCAGAGAAGTTTTTCTCCGAAACTTATATATACTCGCACGCTCTTGTAAGTGGAGGTTAACAAGAAATGCTTCCTTATGACAACGTTTAGAAACACGGATGCTTGCGGAGAGAAGCGTTTGATGAGACGCTTTGGCAGAGAAGCGTATGAAGTAACGCTTGACTAGGAGAACGCTGATCGGAGAAACGCAAGCTAGAAGAGCGTCTCAACCAGACGTCCAGTTACGAAAACGCTTTGAATACAACGTCCCCATAAGAGGAGGCCTAGTCCCGGCGCTCACCCAAGACGAGGCGTAAGGATGAAACGCTCCTCCAGATGAACACCTACATATCAAGCGCATCCTTAGGTGGACGTCCCAAGTAGACGCTCCTCCAGCTGGGCGTGGCAACAAAACGTCCACCATTAAGATCGTTTTGTTACCGTTGTAAACTTTCCGACAAAATTTTTACCGTTGTTGAACGTTGTAAAATTTAACCGTTGAACGGCTAGTTAATTCGTAATGTATATAAACGAGTTGACGTAGTATGTTTCATCTACACAACAACATTTCATAATTCAGTTACAACAAAGAAAGAAATTTCTAAGGTTTTCAAATTTTTGGTCATTCCAATTTGTTTGTAATCACTTTCATTAATGGGTCCAAAACCAAGAGGTCCAAATTTTACTATTAGTGAAGATATAACCATGTGCAGGATTCATTTATCAATATCTCAAGATTATAGTGTTGGTACCGAAAAATCAGAAGATAAATTATGGTCTCGCATCAAAGATGGAATGAAAGAAGTTATACCTTCAATGGCTGATCGGAGTTGGACCTCTATTCAGAAACGGTTTCAAGGAATAAGTAAAGATGTGGCTCTTTACTCTGCAAAGGAGGCTGAAGTGGAACGTGAACACCCTACTGGATGGGGTCCAGAAACAAAGGTATGTGAAGACTTAAATTTTATGCACTGCCTTATTAAAGTTTTGAATTGTATGTGATGCACTAACTATTTTTCTAAACAACAATAAACAGAGTGTAGAAATAAGGAGGCTATTCAAGGAAGCTAATGGTGGGAAACCATTTAAGCACGAAGAGTGCTACGCAATTATGTTAGAAAACATCAAATATTCAAGACGATCAACAACTGCTTTCGATTCATCACAAGCCGAAGAAGATTCGGATACCAATGACGATACTCAAAAAAGACCTTCGCCAAGCCAAGGCCAATGGAGTGGATACGAAGAAATAGGAGATATACCTAACACGTATCCCCGTCCAATGGGAAAAAAAAGAGGCTAAACGTTTGAAGCAAACAGGGAAAGCAAAATCCAGTGCCCAAGCCGATGCCTTGGACACAATTATTAACAACCAAAGAAACTTCAACAACAGTTATATGGAAAATGCTAAAAAGAAGAATGATCAGAGAGAAGCAAAAGAGGAGTATCGTATAAGGATGACGGACGTCTCCCATTTGGATACCGCAACAAAAGAGTGGATTGAAATTAGGAAGCAAGAGATTTTACAGAAAAGAAGAGAATCTCGTCTTACCTAAACAGTATTAAACTTCGAGTGTAACAATCCTTTCATTAATGAAAATTCTAACTTTTGAGTCGTGAAATTGATTGTCAGTTATTCATAAAAACAAAACACAAATTTACATTAAGATATCTCATTTCACATGAGTAGCGGTTGAACTTAGCACGTGCAACATGCCTTTAAACCACTAAGTGCCCCTAGTGGCCGAGTGGTGTCCTGGGAGGATTTACAAGAGATATACCCACAAAACCTATCTGCATGGTTTACTAATTTTTCATACTTCACCGAAATGCGACCATAAATGTTCAATCAAGTCAGTTCATAATCGAATATGCGTTTCTTTGCTATGTACTGCAACTCGGCGTTGGTGAGTTGAGATCCTCGACAGTTCTGCAGTTTCTTGACGGGATATATTAACCGGTGCACGGTAGCGCCCTTGATCATATTCATGTGGTCAATCACCGGGTTGACGTTCATCCTCCACAATCATATTATGGAGAATAATAACAGTTTTCATTATATATGCGAGTGCGTCCATATTCCACATTCTTGCTGGTTGTTTAACGATTGCAAATTGGTTTTGCAGTACCCTAAATCCTCGCTCCACATCTTTTCGACAACCCTCTTGCATAGCTGAGAATTTGCGTTTCTTAGGTGAATCTGGATGCTTGATCGACATAATAATAGTAGCTATCTCTGGGTATATCCCATCACCCAGATAATACCCCATATCATATTGGTTCCCATTAACCTCGAAGTTCACAGGTGGTGTTTTCCCTCTGATAAGGTTTTTAAAAATATATGACCGGTTCATTACATTGATATCGTTTTTGGAACCAGGCATACCAAAAAAAGCATGCCAAAACCAGAGATCTTGTGAAACCACTGCCTCCAATACAATACTTTCATCGCCTTTGTAGGCAGTATAGGCACCCGATTCGGCTGATGGACATCTATCCCATTTCCAATGCATACAATCCACACTACCGAGCATTCCAGGAAATCCCCTAGCTTTGTTCTGGTTAAGCAACAATTCTACATCCGCAGCAGCTGGGTTGCGCAAATACCGTTCCTCATATAAATAGAGAATCGTCAAACAAAACCGTCGTGTTGCCTCAAGAACCGTGCTTTCTACGATGCGTAAGTACTCATCTATTGCATCCGCCGAAGATCCATAAGCCAACAATACGAATTGCAGCAGTAATTTTCACGTGTGGGGTTAATCCAAGGCGCCCGGACGCATCCCTTTTTTAACTGCTACTATATCCCGCAAGATACGGTTGAACAATTGTCTTCGCATTCGAAATCTTCTACGAAAAACATTAGGAGGAAAAGTCGGGTTTCTTGAAAAGTAATCTTTCCATAGCTGTCTAGCTCCGTCCTCACGATTTCTTTCTATTTCGATCCGAGTACGTGGCCAGTCAATGTATGAAGCGACCAATCCCAAATTTAGTGCTTGGTCATTTTGGTTAACTGCAAATGATTCTTCGTCTGATGCAGAACTAGTGTTATTACTATCATCATTAGATGTCGAAGATAAGGTTATCTGATTAGGAGGAATATAAGAAGAGGAAGTAGAAGCAGCATAATACATGTTGAAGTTTTGATTACCTGCCATTGGCTGGGGAAGCAAGTATGTTTTTGGGAGGTTGCTAGTTTTGTGGAGTTTAGTAGTTTTGGGTTGGTTTGTAGTTGTTGCTGTGGTTTCAATGGAGAATGATGTTTTCATTTTATAGTTGTGTTTAAGATAACAACGAAAAAATAATACAAATACAAGAGCAAGAAACAAAGACAAGAGGTAAAAACAAGAAGTTTTAGTTGATTAGACAATACAACAACGAAATAAAAGCCAAATTAAAGTAAAGATCAGTGCTAAAAAAAAGAAAATGACAAATCATGTAAATGAAATAATCGAGAGACCAGAAGTTTCAGTTGATTAGACAATACAACGAAGAAATAAATGCCAAATTAAAGAAGATACCATTGCTATAAACAAGAAATGGACAAATCATGTAAATGAAAAAAAACGAGAGATCAGAAGTTTCAGTTGACTAGACAATACAACGCACAAATAAAATTCAAATTAAAGCAAAGACAAGAAACTGAAAACAAGAAACTGAAAATTCATTTCCAAAGAAAAAAAATCAAGAGATAAGAAGTGTCGGTTGTGGAGAAAATACAAAAAGTAAAATCCAAATAAAGAAAAGACAAAAAAATGACATATCCATGACGTAGCTAAACCTAATTTTGTTTTTCTCTATTTATTCATCTTTTATTTTGTTGTTCACTTCATAAATTTACCTCCAACCATGTCAACATTTCATTTACCTGAAGACTTGGCTATAACAAAATCCTGGTATAACGAAACCTTACGTCAAGATGTTATAGTCGGAATTGTTGATCCAGAAACCTTATGGGGGAGGATCCACACCCATTATGCTGAGGAATATGGAAATTCAAACCGAAGATCTGTTGTAGAAATTTATGATCGATACCATGTTATTCGAAAGGGAATAGCTGATTATGTATCTATCCAACAACGAATCTTTAACCCCACCCATTTAGGATTATCGATCCAGCAATTTGTAAGTACCTATTCCATTAGAAAAGTTGTCTGCTCTATCAATAACAACAATGTTAATTAACAAATTATGTAACTGTTTCGTCTGCTTGTGTAGGAGGAAATCGCCAAAATGCACTACTGTCAGGAAAAGGGAGAAGAATTCATATTTGTAGCAAGCTACGAGTTCATGAAGTCCAAAATGTAATCGGAAGTAGCTCCTAAATTTATTAATTGAATTTTTAGTTTATGCTATCCTTTTTAAGAGTTTGGTTGGTCAATGATATTTTCCTAATTATAGCGCCTGAATCGTCGTAAAAGGAAGTACATGTTATGCTTGTAAAATCCTTTTATTAAATCAAAAAAGACATACCTTAAAGGGAATGAAACATAGCTATTGCTAAAGAAGGAAACCAGACTTCTGATATAGAATAATCATGTCATATGTAAACCTATAAGTGAAACCTTAAGGATTGTCTTGTCGGACGACGTGGACGACGTTCTTCACTACTGGGTAGAAAAATCAACACAAAAGGATTGAATTCTTCCATTACCCTTAAGATCTCGAAATGAGGTTTGTACCGGAAATCATGTCTTTCCATCTAGTCCATTCCTCCAGTGATCTGGCAACAACTTCATCATCAGTTTCATTCCTATGACGAAATTCATTGACTTTAACAGCTAAAGAGGAAAATTCTAGGACTTCCTTTGTTATTTCCACATATCGACAAAAAAGGCCTGCTCTGTTCCTGTAGGTCGGATTACCGGTTTCATTACAAAAGTTTACATGTGTATGTTCCAACCATTGCATGCTCATTGAACCATTCATCCGACGTTCATGCCTCCTTGCTGGATAATGCAATACTATGTTTCGACATAGGGATAAATCTTCGTCAAGTGTAAAATTCTCTGCATTTAGCCGATTTTTTTGTAACCCGCCATTAAATTAAAACCCAGAATTACAAATTTGAACTGAAATGTTAAAGAGGTGGATTTGGAATAAGAATGATAGATATAAGCTAATGTATTTACAGGTCTATACAGAATAAGGGTATTTGGTCGTTGTTCAACGGTAACAATCCATAACGGTAAAAAAACGGTAACATATATGTGCGAGATTTTTTTGAAACAATTTTTAAGATTTTGTACGGTCACAACGAAAGCACATAATTGAAAACGAGAACAGATAACGTCAAATGTATTTTGAGTTTGCAAAACAGTAAAGGACAAAATAAAATGTAAATTGGAATGACTAAACAATAATGGTAACACTAATCACTAGTGTTTTGGTCCCCACGAGATGAGCGAGGTGGCATAAACGGAGGCATACTTGACGAAGTTCCCTGACCCCCCGTGTTCCACATTTGAGATGGGAGAGTTGCCGAAAATTTTCCAAAAACTAAGTGTGGAGTTTGAGATTGAGCATGGGAAAGTTGTAGTTTCAAAGTAGTCATTTGATTCTTATATTCGCGCATCTCTTCCATCCTTTCCCTCGACTGGGCCAAATGAAACTTACAGAACTTTTCGGTAAAATCAGCATATTCTTGCGCAAAAGTATAAGCTTCGCCCTTTAATGGAAAATAAAAAATGTCAGTTTCTAACAATTTTCTTTAAAACTATGTCTCCGTTTATATTGGAAATATACTTACATATGTCCAATTATCTTGAGGCGGAATGGCAACATGTTCAGCGGGTTGGTCGAGGGTTTCTGTAACAAGGCCCCCCAAACAGTCATATGTTTCCACCTCCCAGTTGACTTGGGTGCAAAATTTGCTGGAGTTAGTAACATGTCGCCAGTACTCCAAATAGCAATCATACGTAACTGGATCTTGGAGGTAGTCATTTAATTGTAGGTCACTCGATTCCCTCAGCTTGGTAGCTTCAGGATCAGTGAGGTTGCTCACACGGCTTGGGGGGTTGCTCGGAATTCTCCATCCACCATAGATTTGGTTCCATAAGCGGTCTCCAAGGAACACGTTATGCTTTAAAATGTAATTATTATCATCCATGAACCAGTAAAATAAAAAAGAATATTAATAAATATGACTATTTGAAAAAAAAGTGTCAACTCACAGTGCCAACCCAAGTAAATACGGTGCGCCTATTTGTTACCACCATAGCTCTCCGGATAGTCTCATTAAAATGGGGTGGCATGATATCAACCCACAATTGTCATGTGACATCGTCGGAGGTCAATCCATTCAGAAGATTCCTTGCACGCTTAATATCATTACTCTTCTTTCGTGTACTCTTCCACCGCGAACATGTTGTCCAAGGACATTCGGTCTCATCAGTGATGTTGTGAGATCGAAGTATGCCCAGATGTTCGTACCCCCAAAACTTAAATTTGATTAAAGCAAACAAAATTAATAATTTACCACGAAATACCTAGTTAAAGGAAATTTGAAGGAAATAAAATTACCTCCAATATTTGACTAGACCCGGTTAGTGACTTTTGACCCCTCCCCGCTGCACCAAGTGCGGAATAAAGTCTTGACATACCAGCACTACCCCAGTCATAAGATCCAACTTTCTTTGTATCCTCGAAAGCATCTAACCATCCAGCATCCATGTAGTTCTTAGCATTGGAAAAGAAGAACTGTCCCAGAACATACATCCAGAAAGCTCGCGCCACTCTCTCAGCAAGTAGTTTATCCTCTTGCGCCTCAAGCAACTTTGCCTTTGTAAAGTATGAGGCCAAAAAGGCCACAGTAATGGCTTCTGAAGTCCACTGCTGCGGGATACCTTCTCTCCTACACACTTCGGAGTTTTTAATTCTGGAAAAATATGGTCACAGACATGTTGAAAGGTATACTTATCCGGGTCATATGGAGGTTCCTCGCTTATACCAATAGTTATTCCGATCAACATGACCCAGTCTACAGGTATAAATCCTATTTCACCAAATGAGAAGTGAAAGGTGTTCGTCGTGTCCCAGAAACGCTCGACGATGTAATTAATCAACGCATGTGACGAGTCACCAACATCCATTGTCAAAAACTGGTCCCATCCTGCCCTTTCAATAATAAATTTTGCTCTTGCGCAGTGTTCAGTTATAGCTTTATATGCTTGTAGGACCGATTTCAGAGACCCCCGATGCATATATTTGGTCTTTGGGTCATCTCTCGAAGTCATATTACTGGAAGCGTGACCGTCATCATCTTCCACCATACTGTAATTTTCTAACCCAATAATATCGCTCCCTCCTTCGCCAGTGCTAACTTCTGGTGCATCCTAGGTTGTTTTTTCTTTCTTGTTCTTTTTTTTTTCCGACCAACGAATCGGGAAGCGGCATTTCTCAACATCTATACAAAATCAACGGTTATCAACACAATTGACCAAATATATAACTCCATAAATCAACAAGAATACAAATTATAGTTCAAAAAATGTATAGACACAAACAAGTAATTATATCGATTCAGGTTATAGTTATTCTTATATAATCATTTACAAACATGGAAATAATAAACACATACAACGAAAACATCATGGAAATACAAACATGTTTTTCATATTTCTGTACTAAAAAACTGTAGTTCAAGCCAACCAAATACCCATGAACAAAAAAAGGAAGAACTAAACCATTCATATATAGAGACACACTTAGCAATTGGCAGAAAATACACAAAATTTACTTAAGAAGCATTTGGTAAAAACTGATTAACACTAGTAACATAGAAATGTCATTAGACAATCAAATTTAATAAATTAAATTAAACAAACATGTTCTACTGATAGTGTTAGAAATTTAAAAAATTATAATTAAGAAATCAAAATTGACATTTTAGACTAAACCATTTCTAACACTAAAATTGACATTAAAATTAATAAATTACTGATGTTAAAATTGACATTAAAATTAAAATTGACATTAAAAGTAACAAACATGTTCTACTACATTTAGACTAATGACTAATGGGTTCTTGTTTTAATTTTTTCTTATGAAAAATGTTAATAAGTTATTAATTTCTTTTGGTGTAGGGTTTTGTTTCTAAGACCAAACCATTTCTAAGACTAAAAAAATTCATATAGCTAAAACAAGAAATTGATACAGCTAAAAAAAGAAATAAAAAGACAGAGATAAATAAATTTGTTACCGTGATTAGACCAGATTTTAACCGAAATTGAAGCAGTTCCCTTCCCTAGCCGCCGTCTGTGTTGTCTGTTGAGTAGAGAAAGAGCGTTTGGAAAAAAAGAAGCAAATACAAGAGCGTCTTATATAGAGAAGCAAACCCTACCCACGACGCTCACGACCCAACACGGACGCTCCTCTACAAAGGACGTCTGTATCCTGCACGCTCTTACAGCGTGGACGTCTGGTTGAGACGCTCAACCCTGGTGGACGTCTAATTGATGCTCTCTATGGTGGGCGCTCAGGTAACGCTTCTGTGGGTGGACGTTTCAATAGTAAGCGCTATTCTAGAAGGGCTTCTGGCATTCAGGCGTCTATTAGGTAGAGCGTTTATCACTAAACGCTCACGCAATACAACGTATAATTTCTAGACGTTCACCCAATACAACGCTGGTACAATAGACGCTTATTAGTGTGGACGTTAAACATACGTCCACCCACAGAAGCGTACGAGCATGCAAACGCTCATCTATAAGTGTGTCTGGTTCCAGAATATGAAACGCTCACATAAATTTGCGTCCAACAACATACGTCCCACTAGAGAAACGTCCGTCTCACTAACGTTCTTCTACAACAACGTTTTATAACAGACATCCAATTAAAATGATGTGCGATCATATTTACTCACAAAACCGTCGTGGAAAAAATGAAAAAGACCAAATTTTTTTACTCTTTGGTATTTGGTATACTCGTACCGTTGGAGTTGCCCTTAGTGCTCAGTTGTGTACTTATTGTGTTATTTATGTGTTTATAAGTGTTTTTGGGAAAAACATTTATGGAAAAGTTGACTCGAAAAGTGATAAAGGCACCCCCAAAATTACTAACAGCACCTATGGAATTGATAAGGGCACTTGAGTTGCTAAATGCTCCCCCATTATGGATAGGGGAACCCATGTCTTCTTCATTTCTAAAGAACATTTTGGCGGGAAAATAACTTCACACATGTGTAACTTTCTGAATTGAATTTGGTTGAGATTTCCTTGCAGTTATACACGGATTCTGATTAATATCAACCTATTACATCAAAACAGGATTGGTAAGTGGGTTAGTTTCGAGAAAAAAAGGATATATTTTCTTTCAAGCAATAAATCAGGAAAGTGAGGTATTCTTGGGTATTTGCTGCTAAATTTAGAAATTATGTGGAAGATAAACCCTGCTAGGATTCGTATATACCAAATATATAGAGTTTACAATGAGTTAGAAGACACGTGAAGGAGTTAAAGAGAATAATTCTCGTAGTTTGGCGTAGAAGAAAAAATGGGATAAACCAAATGTATTTGAGGATTTTTTGAGAGATTTTAGCCCTGTGTGTATATATAGGGTTTTAGAGAGTCACAACAGGGGTTACCGAGAGTTTGGGGAGGCTACAGAGTGAAAAATAATCATATTTTTTTGTTATGCTAAATTTTGGGTCATACGGTAATTTGGATCACACAATCTGATTTTGGGTTATGATAAAAAAGTTTGGGTCCAAAGATAGATATGGTGTTACATTTATTCTTGGGAGATAGTGTTACGCAAGAATTCCATACTGAAAGCATGGGTTGTGGGGTTGAATTCTCAATTAAAATTTTGATCAAATTTAATGCTACTATGGAAAGAGAAACTCCCTTTCATCCCAAACTCAATCCACTACTCATTCAATCGAGGGAATGGTCGAACTTTTGCCTATGAAGAAACTAAATGGAAAACGACAAACTTTTGTCTTATGGTAGTTTTTCTTCCCTATACGACAAACTGTTTGCCTTGTGCTAGTTTTTCTTCCCTATACGGAAAGCGGTTTGCCTTATGATAGTTTTTTCTTCCTATACAACAAACCGTTTTCCCTCAAACTCAATTTTTTCTTCATAAGACAAACTATTCGCCGTATAGTCTGTTCAGATACTAATACCAATAGTAAGATAATCACTCCTTCAACTTCACTCTTATCCGTTTGAAAGGTGTTCCTGCTCTAAGTTTATAAGGAAAATGTGGGTCACAATGAAAATTTCCAGTCTTAAAAAATTATATCCCAGGTGGCTCATTTAGGGACTCGAAGCAACCTTTGTGTCTCAATAAGAATCATGTTTTGAGGAATACAAAATGATTAGATTATCTATTGTATGTTTATAAGGGATATCATAGCCTTAATTGGTATCCCTACCCTGAGATTAAATTACTATGTTACCCTTAAATAATTAAAATTATATAAATACTATTAACAATATTAAAAACATAAACCTAAACAAAACAATTTCAAAATCTGTTCAACCCATTTTCTACCCGTCTTTATACCAGCCGAATTTCTTCATCTTCCTCTTTGAATTTTTTTTCGTCGACAATTAATCGTTCATTCATAAAAATTTGATCGTCGATTAAAATCAAAACTATAAAATGGAACCACAAAGTGGAATGAAGCGTTTCCTAGAGATTTACTTCCATATCCGAAAATCGGAACCCAATTCAATCAAGCAAGTGAAGCACAGATTCAAGCACAAAACAGAGATTTTCCCCGATAATATATATTAGAAGGTATTTACTACAAAACCATCTTGTTTTTATTTTTTTTGATCAATTGAGTAGGATTAAATAGATTTTTTTAGGTTTATCATATGTAATTTTGGCTAGTAATCTCGTAAAAACCCTAGGTTTTAGTACCCGAACTTACCCTAGTTCTTAGTTTCAGATGAACAATTCGGCTTCTATTAATGGCCGAACCAAGGGTATAGTTCATAATGCTTGAGTTCGTCTATTTTGATATAGCTACAATTTCAGCCGAACTTTTGGTATTTGCAAGTTCGACTCATAATTTAGAAGTCCAATTAGTAGATGAACATTGCTCTGTGGATTTAATTTTAATGTATGTTGAACATTGAAGTTCGGCTTATAATTGAGATGCTTTAATTAGTAGCCGAACTTGACTCTGTGGCTTTAATTTTTAAGGTTAGGAGAACATTGAAGTTTGGATAATAATTCAGATGCCCAATTAGTAGTCGAACATAACTCTGTGGCTCAACATTAAAGTTCGACTGTTTTGATTTTGTAATATTTTCAGCTGAATTTTTGATACTTGGTAGTGCGACCAATAATGTAGGTGTCCCATTAGTATCCGAACATTTCTCTGAGACTCAAAATTTAATGTGCTAATTACATTTTCTACTTTGTGTTAGGAACCAAACCAAAGATGAAGGTAAAACTGAAACTTCAAGGATTAAGAGGAAAAGGTATATGGAAGTAACTCTTTATAATGATAAAACTCCCAAACCTCAAGCAGGACGCAAAAAATTAGGGAAAGTAATAAGGGTACTACAACCTCTGAAACATTAAACACAGAGACAGAGATACAAAGACAAAGAGAAGTACAAGCAAGTGAAGGTAACGAGGGAAACAATTATGTTATCGTTGTGTTTGAAAGGGGAGGAGTAGTATAAGGAAATGTAAATGGGGATAAAGATGAATATGATGATGACCAAAGATGACCACGACGCCATGGAAAAAGATTCATTCAAAGAGATGACAATGAATCATCGTAATATGAAGATGATGAATAAGAAGTACAAGCACAACCACAAAAACAAGTAAAAGAGAGGAAACTTGATGAAGCAAGGAAGACAAAGCTTCATCTTCTGACTGAGGATAACATATTACCTCCTCAACCTGATAACCTGGTTTATGGTCCTCTGCTAGATGGAGGAAAAATGTTGATCGGTTACAAGGAGTCATGGGCAACGAGGATTTTTGAGACTCCGGATCATAGGGAAACAACCCGACAATTGAGACACCAAAAAGCTGCAACTTGGGATTTTTTGGGAGAGGTTCCTGAGGTTCAGTTGATAGTCCAACAATCTGTTTTATGGGAAACAATTACGTACGAATAGAAGAAAAGTGATTCAGTAACTAACTCTGCCTTTTATGAGAGATTCTTTCCTGAGACGTACATATTTTATCTCCCATTCGACAAGATGACAATCACACCTGATGATGATCAAAATATATTAGGTATTAAGGCGCGTGGGAAAAGTGTAGATGTTGAATATTATGATCTAAGGTTGGATGAGATTTATAAGTTGGCCAAAGAAGTTCTTGGTTTGGATTACAGAACTTTCGAGTTGGGGTTTTGTTGTGGAGATGAAGAGAAAGCGTGCATAGTGATGGACCAGGTAATGTCATACCAAAGATATTGAAATCGTTCAAGATAACACGTTTGAAAGCTATGTTCAAGAAAAGTAAGGATAAAGTAGATGATGGGAGATTGGTGATGGACGAGAACAAAATAAACCAGACTGTTGATGCTTATTTGTTGTATACTCTCGGACGAATCATTTTTCCCGACCATACTGGCAACAAGGTGACTGCTCAGTATCTTCAATTCTTAAAAGATCTCCTAACCTTTCGTGACTAAGCATGGGTAACTGTGTGTGTTGTATTTCTTCTCAATCATCTTGTGCAATTCTCTAGGAAAGATACTAGAAACATTGGAGGAAATTTCAGTCCCTTGTAGGTGATTCTCAACAAACCTAGCGCTTTGTTATTGATTTATTTATTTGAATCTAGCTGTGCATAGGTTTTCAAACTATTAATGCACCAGCAGATGAGTGTTCGTCTAGTAATTGAATCTAGATTATCAACCGAACAACTATACTTCTTTTTTTTTTCTTCTAGAAAATGTCAGGTTCGGCCACTATTTAATAATTCAATTAGTAGCCAAACCTGACCATAAATCTTTTTGTTTTGCAATTGTCAGGTTCGGCCTATAATTAATTTATTATTAGTTGCCGAACTTTTATATGTACTCTTCATTCTTGTTTGTCATTTCCTATGTTGTTTGTATAGGTGTGGGTATATGATCCCTTCCCGAAGTTGGGAAATAGCAAACCTGTTGCCAACTGGGTGGATACAAATCCTACTTCGGCCCAATATGGGTTGGTGGAGCATAAGAAGAGGAGTAAGCCTCATTTTGTTGATCAGTTTACGACAAAAGTTAGACGATTTAGATGTGCAGGAAGTTGTATTTGAACCATATAATACGGAAGAAGAAGTAGATGAAGTTGTTCGAGATGAAGATATGCCTTTGGGGATGTACCACAGAACGTTGTTTTATCCAAACGGGTTTGTAATTTTCGATCCTCATCGAGTACTTCGTCAATTTGGATGTATCCAATCAATACCACTGGATGATAACGAAAAGTTCAAGTTTTTTCCAAAGGGTAGTAAAGGAACAAAGAGCACCACTGGTTCATGAAATCCCAAATATGACCCCGATCCTACGCTTGCTTATTGGAAAGAGTTGGAAGCCAACACGTTGAGTTGAGAGGGGTTAGAAACTTTACGTGAAGATCCTCGTGAAGTTGTAGAAGGCTACACTAATTGGTTTAATAAAATTTCTCATCCATTTGTTATTAACAAAGAAAGTAAAGATCGTGTCGTAACTTGAATTGCAAGGGGAAAAACAAAGAAAGCTGGGGCGAAGAAGAAGTCTGACAACATAATCCAAAGTGTATCCGAGGCAATGACGATCATGGTAAATGATGTGTTTATTTATTCTTTTAAAAGTGTTATATAATATGAAAGCATATTTTTTTTCTTAATTTTTGGTTTTAACCTTAATTAGGTGTCGGCGGCTAATATTTGTTAAAGAAAATGAAAACCAAAGTTAGTTGCAAACAACTTATATCAGTGGTGGAGCAGCGAAGTTTCTACGATGAATTGGATTCTATCATTAAAACAACTGAAGGTGTGAGCTCCAAGCAAAGGGTAACAAAGAGAACCCGGCAAGAATAGGGAGGTCCAAATGGAGGTGTTAAAAGAGGTCGTGAATGAATATGGTCGTTAACATACTTTGATTAAGTGGATGTTAGTTTATTATAGGTCTTTAGTATTCTTTTCTTTGTATTTTCTAGATGACAGACTAATGTTATCGCTTTTATGGTGGTTTGGATATTAGATTATGATGGTACTTAATACAACTCCACTTGTTTTTTAAGATTTGTTTTTTTTAATGAATGGCAGAGTCAAATTTGGCAACTAAATTTTAACCAAATAGTAGCCGAACCATACAACTTCATTATTCTATTTCAATGTATGTCAGGTTCGGCTGTAAAATATGAATCAAATAGTAGCCGAACTTGATTCTGTAGGCCTCAAAAAATATGTAATAGAGGTTCGGCTGATTCGATAAATAAAATTAGTATCCGAACCATACAACTCTATTATTGTATTTCAATGTATGTCAGGTTCGGCTACAAAATATGAATCAAATAGTAGTCGAACTTGACTTTGTAGGCCTCAAAAAATATGTTATAGAGGTTCGGTTGTTTTGATAAATAAAATTAGTAGTCGAGCCATACAACTCTATTTTTCTATTTCAATGTATATCAGGTTCGGCTACAAAATATGAATCAAATAGTAGCCGTACTTGACTCGGTAGGCCTCAAAAAATATGTTATAGAGGTTCGGCTGATTCAATAAATAAAATTAGTAGTTGAACCTGACATTCTACTTCACATTTTTCAATGAACGACTCTTTTCTTCAAAAAAAATTCAAAAATATAGCCGTTACTAACCTCTATTCTATATATACCCACTCCACATACACATTTTTTATTTATATTTCTTGGAAAATGGCTACTAACTTTATTATAAAGGAAGATATATCACTATGCACAAACTATGTAGCATATTATCCAAATAGGGGTGAAGAACATCGCATGAATGGTATAATGAGTAAGAGTTATTGGGGTAAGTTCCTGAAACCTTCATCTCTGACACCGAAAACCCTCAAAACCGAGAACGAGTCGCGTTGTTTTGTCGATTGTGCGAAATAATAAGACAAGTTGAATATTCTATTGCTTTAGTTTGGATTATAATCCGATATCGACTTAATGGCGAAACAAATGTTGAAATTGAAAAAACGATCTTGGGCGGAATGGCGAAGATGGAAGGGATACAATTTCGAATACGACACTCAATACCGCATCCTTAAGGAGTTCCTTGAATTACGTATGAGATTATAATAACCCGTATATGGGATTTTTTTCATTATGTAACAACCTCTAATGTTCATTCTATTTTGTAATGGGTCATTTTATGAATAAAAGCCAATGGTGATACCAAAGACATCACTAGGTTCGTCTTCATTTGTAAGGTTCGGCTATAAAGTTAAGTTCGGCTAAAAACATTAACCAAATAGGAGGCGAACCTGACAACTTTGATAAGTATTTTCAGATTATGTCAGGTTTCGACTAGTATTATAAAATACTTAGTAGCCTAACCTGACAACTTGTTTCGGGGTATGTCAGGTTAGGATAGTAACATAAAGCAATTAGTAGCCGAACCTGACAACTTCACTAAGTTGTTTTAGTATATGTCAGGTTCAGATAGTAACATAAAGCAATTAGTAGCCGAACCTGACATTTCTTCGAACAAATCAACAGAGTTGTCTGGTTCGACTAGTAGTGTTGCATTCTTTTGCAGGCGAACTTGACTTTATAGACCTCGAAAAGGTTTTTTAAATTGTGAAATTACCAATACACAAATAACAATAAGACTTAAGATTTCATTCATAGTGGGTGTTTGAGTATACATTTAATGTCATTCATAATCTAATTTCATCCTCACCAACCGAACAAAAAAAAAACAAACAATCCTTTACGGCGTTCCCAAAGAAGCTTTCATAGTATGTTTTAGGATAAATTTACCATATCTTCATTTACCTCTTCCATATCATCTTCATCCTCATCATCCGTTTACTTCTTGGCTTGGGAGCGAGATATACAAAGCATTCCAAATTTTCATTTCCGTCGCGTTCTTTGCACACCAATCCATCAAGTAATTTTGTTCAAATCTAGGCCAAAAGGCTGAAGTACACAACAAAGGTAAAGGGAAACCGAGACTAAGTTTGAGGCCGATAAAATGACAGTTTTGAACAACTGCAATAACAAGTCTTCTATCTATTACATCCTCACGGCAAGGTTTTATTGGAGGCGCGTAAGAAAAACTCCAACCAACCCACCCAAAACAATGAACCATGCAATTGAAAGCCTCCGCTATTAAAAACCTACAAATTGGCATTTGCATCCAATGTTCTCTTGTGATGACAGAATCCTCATGTAAACGTCGTTCGAATCTAATATACTCTTATAGCACCCCATTGTCTCCTCTTGGACCCGATATCATTATTGTTTTGTAGAAGTTTTTGTTTTGGCGCAGTGTTTGTAACAATCGATGTCTTATATACATGACTTTATTCCCATTAAACTCTTTGCTTCTTCAAAATGGTCCTAGTTGTTCCGCCGTGACATGATAACCACAATTCCCATCCCCCTCGACCCATTGTTATAATGTGCTCACGAATCATTTCAGTAGATCTTCCAAGTAGTTATTGTATATCATATTTGTAGGCTGTAAATACTTACCGAACTTATCTTTTTTAGGTCGTTTCATAGAACCCATCGCATGTAAGGTCCTTTTTTCCTTAATCTTGATTTTTTTCCCATTTATTGCGAAGGATACATCTTACACTTGAGTTGAACGCCTCTTTGACTATCATTTTGGTTACTTGTTGTATTTTGGTTACTTGTTTCTCCTTTATCCCCACTCGGCCGACCACATTTCCTATAAACATTAACAACTCCCATCTTTATCACCTTTTCCATTTCCTTATTTTCTTCTTTGTACCTTGCATCATAATACTCAACCCCCGATGGATCCCTTTGGGTAGCCTTCATCTTGGCATCTTTTCTCCTTGTCAATTTGGTACTTCGCCTACCTTTCGGCTTCCCCTTTTCCGGTTCCAATAAATCCTTCTTGGTGAAATGATAAATGACTCTTCTCAAGTTGTGGTAAATGATTTGTTTTTGAGATCGGTATGCACCTCGGTAGATCTCAGCTAAATTTTTCCCATAACTTATATCCCAAATCTTTTCGTTGGGATTTTCAGTGGGAAGAGGTACAAAACTCAATTGTTTTCAAAAAGGATCAACATCCTCAAAAGGTATAATACCATCCACATAACGAGCTATTTGGTGACGACAAGGAAGTACCATAGATTCATTCATTTTACATACACACACTTCATGCGGTTGATTAGCCCCAATCTTTCATTAACTTTACTTCAACCATCAATTTGTCGATGCACAAATGGAAGACCCTATAAATTAACCCCCGTAGCCAGAGATCATCCTTATAGGTTTTGTATTTGAACAATAAACTTTGTTCTAATTCCGTTTTAATTCTTACGATATCAATTTTGAAGTACTCTTCCATTGAGTCAAATACCGTTATAAACGTTTCAGCTCTCCCAAAAAGGTTCTTCTTCAATCGGTAGTGAGCCGACTCTGGCTTGGTTTTCGAAGTGTTTGTGTTGATTTGTATAAGCATACACAAACCTTTCTTTGTGAGGATCCAAGAATTCTTTACGCAAATAGCTAATGACACTTGGGTTTTCGGTCCCCTAATGCGCAATAAGTTCCTCAAGTCTTTCCCGATACATATCTTCGGTAATTGACCATGTCAAAGCATCCCATTCCCGGGAGAAACAAGCCCACAACCTTTCATTATCATTATACTCCTTCATAAATTCCTCCTTTTTCTTTTCTCATTTTTTATCCGCTAGTGTCATAATATTCTCTAGGTATTTCAACTTAAGCGGGTGAATTATCGGTTGACATTTTTTCTTAACGTTGTTTCATATATGAAACTTACAAAAAAATTATGTGCATCCGGAAATACCTTACTAATAGTATATATGAATGCTTTCTCTTGGTCGGTTACTATTACCTTAGGAAGAGCATCCTCCTGGAAAATTAGCTTGCATTGTTTTAACGCCCACATGTAGCTTTCTTTTGTCTCGTATTTCAAAAAACGAAAGGATACATTGAATGGTACCTTGGTTGACGTATGCCCAACTATGTTTAACAACGACATCTCATATTTGTTGGTCTTATACGTGCAATCCATGATAAGAACTTATGGAAAGCATAAAGCCAATTGAACGTAATTCGGGTGAGCAAGAAAAAGGTGCGCGACTTGTCCGAAGTCATCCAACTTCTTTTGTACCATGTAGTTGAGCTTCACAGCCAACCACATCACGTGTTGCATTACCTCCCTACCTTGCAAATCTTTCCTTCTCAAAGTGCTTCTTACGCTGTAGATATTTTGTATAGTAGATTTGTTATTCTTGTCATCCGCCTTCAATTTGCTAAGGATTTTAATCGGTGGCACACATGCTTTCGACATCTTAGCTATTTTCACTATTCATTTGTTTTGATCCTTGATAATTTTGCATGTCCATGAAGATCAAGTGCACATGGATGGTTATGATGACAATCCATGTTTTAATTCATGGTTCAATATAGTTCATTTTTGTTGTAATTGAGAACGATCTTGAAGGGGGACTCTCTTTTATTCGTCTTGATCTTATTCTTTCTACCTGTCTTCCCAATATACATATAACCCTTTTTATGCTTGTCTACGTCTTTCCCACTTCTCTCATATACCATTTCAAATTGGTCATCTCGGATTTGTCGCCCACACACTAGCACACAATTTATTTTCAATTCATGTTCTTCAACCCAAGCCCTTGCTTTTAGCTCTAGTTTGCCATGTCTACATTAATACAATGTCAAAATATATACTTAGTAAATATTTTGGAATATAATTAACATATAAAGTAAAACATCATACGATTTGTTACCTACCAAGTCATTATGAAAGTGATCTTTATTATCTTCGTAGATGATGTTAAAAGCCGAAGGTTGATCGTGCATATGTACAGGTTCAACAACTACAATCTACAAAAATACGGCAAGGTTAGATGACTAAAAAAAAACAACTTTGCTTCATCCATTAAAATCCGAACCACTTCTTTTATGAGGTTCGGCTAATTCGATAAGAAAACTTAGTAGCAGAACTTATGACTTGTGTGTTTAATCAACTTACATAAATTCGAATGATGATGATAAACCCAATTACTAGCCGAGCATCACACTGGAGTTCGTCAATTATGAACCAAACTATCTCAGGTTCCGCTAATAAATTTATATTACAAATTTTTAGTCGAACCTTTGATTTGTATTCGGCTACTAATTGGGTATAAGTTCGGCTACTAACAGAAAAAGTACGAATTAGCCGAACTTAATAATTCAAATTTAAACTTAGGTTCGACTTTATAATTACCAGTGGAACTGTTCTTCACGCGTGAAGTTCGGCAGATAAGTTTATAGCCGAACCTAAGACTGAAAATTTAAAAATTCAAGCTCTTCATTAATTCAACAAAAAAAAAAATGATTAAACATCGTCTACAAGTATTCATGTGTATTGTTAGCATAAAGTTCCTCATCAATGTATTCATCTTCTGGATTTGGCTCATAAAAATCATCATCTTGAGGTTTAGGTTTAGATTAATTTGAGTTTGAGTTTGAGTTTGAGTTTGAGCAAAATCATTCTCATAATCCAAAAAGTAAGCCAAATCGGATCATTGTTGTAGTTGATGTGTACTAAATTGGTTTTACGAGATGAAGGTTCTCCTTCATCATTTGAATCACCCATTTGTCACTCTAATCACAAAAGTCTCAGCAATCACAAAAATCTCAAAAATCCTAAGTTTTTTTCACTTCTTCTTCTTCTTCTTCCTCTAAAAAACCCCAACTCTCTTACACAAACCTGATTTGTCTACTAATTTACTGCTAAAATTTAATCATTATTATTAATATCTAAGTATTAACATTAACACTAATATAGTAAGGGTATAATTGTCATTATAAAAATGGTTGATAAGGGTTGATGGGGTTCTACAACCAAATAACCCTAATTTATTTTTATTAGATATGCCTCAAAAGTTTTATATATACCTCAAAACAGGATTCCTTGATAATAGATTTGGGATTACAATATAAACTTTTGGCCATAAGATAGATTTTAATCAAAATGCTTATTGGATTTTATACCATGAGGCGATTTGGGGGTACAACTATCCGAGTATGATCCCTGTGGCACATTTTGGGTTCTTCCGCGGATCTTGAATCACGAGGCAGCTTTTTGCAAAATGTAGACTTTTGGCCCACGACCTTGATTTTGTACCAAGGGTGTTGTCGACCATTATAGGTCAGAAGGAAAGATATTCTGCCATCATGAGGTAAATTTGGGGCCGCGGGGAAAGCTTTATGTCGCGAGACCGTAGATTATAGATCTGAGGGTTGAATATAGGATTATAGTGCTAAAATCCTGAGTCAAAACTTAAGGACCAAAGTCAAGATTACTAATTGACATCTTTGAAATTATCAAGTTTAACATTGCATTTAATCGCAGAGCAAAGCTTATATATACATGATTCTAGTTTTGAGATTTTTAGCATAAACCTTATGAACAAGAAGAAGGTTCATTCCATGTAAAATGAGTAAATAACTGGTAACACTGTGATTACCAAAAATCTTGCGTCTTTGGATCACAACCAATAAAATTTGAAACATAGTAAAGTTTGATAGCTTATCATAAAATCAACTCATATTAACACTTAGAAGATGATAATAAATCAGAACAAGAAATGAATTGACTCAAGTATTTAACGTGGTTCGACAATCAAATTGTCTACATCCACGGGTGATAAAGATTTGTATTATTTTTATTATTCATCATCATAAGTTACAGAAGAATAATATACTATAAAATTATAATCATGTTAATCAAGGAACAATTGAACTAAAAATTTACACAAGTATCATACCTAACTCTTGTTCTGATTCTATTCCTTATGTCCAATTTTTCTAAAGATTTTCCAGTCCCTCTTCCTGTTTATGAGCTTGGTATTTATAGCCAATTTGATGGGTCCCCCAATTTACTTTTCCACATATTTATTCTTATTCGTTCTATGGAGTGAAGTGTAATCTCGCAAGATTTATCATGCGGAATGCTTATTTCCCTTAGTTTCTCACTTGACGTCCCGCAACTCTTCTGCGGACTTGTATTCAAGTTGTTGTTTTTGGATTTGGATGAGCGTTGCGATCTTTATTAGAATCATAGCATGTCTGACACGTGTCCCTTGAAAGTGGCTTGTCATGCTTTAGTTCTTTTTGTTCCGCAACCTATAAATTTGATACGTGTCTCTCATGCACCGATGATCATCATTTTCCTTTATTTTGTCAGGCTTTCCCGCAACCTGGGTGTCAGTTAGGCAGCAAGGCTATCTGTTTCGAGCAGTGTGTCATGCTTTCCTGCAACCCAGGTGTCGATCATGCAACAATGCTGTCATTTTCAACTCTTATCGAATTTTAAGATGTCTGTTTCAGTACTTCTCAACGGGTTTTTTCCAGTGTTTCTCGTCTCATCATAATTCGTTATTTCTCCAATAGTTTTTGAAGACGTGTAGTTTAGAATTTATTCCCTCACAATTTGCCCCCTTTTTTCTTTCAAATTTTGACACATGGAAAAAATTTAGAAAAGGAAAAACACTTATTGCCATATTGATTTTCATACCTACAATAACTTCTCTTTCTACGATTACTTTTTCCCGATTTTTATGCTAGCAGTAACGTCTTTCCCCACGTTTTTGTCAGTTGGCGGTTTCCAGGTAATTAAATCTCTGATAAAGTTTCTCTCTCTTTCAGTTTTCGACGGTTCGTCCATTTTAGCTTTCTCCTATATAATGTTAGTCATATCCCTCATTCCATTCTTTTTATCATTTGTCTTCTTCTTCTTAAAGTTTTTGTGCTTTTCATTCTTCTGAGCTTTTCAAAGATTCTTCAGCGTCTTTTCATTCTCCCAAAATTTTGTGATTAAGAACTTTTGCATCGGGATCAAGTTTTCTGTTCACTCAATCATTATATTTTCTTCTGTCTTTTGCTTCATTAGACTTTTTCTTTAATGTATTTGTTCATCTTTTTAACTGAATCTTTTTAGAGTAATCAGTGATGATGTTCTTATTTATCGATTTATTGTTTGTTCGAGTGAATGGTGATATTGATGATGATGATGATGATGCTATTGTTCATCTGTTTATTGAATGTTGATAATAATAATATTTTAGTTTTGATGTGTGGTTGTTCTATCATGATCTTTTCTTTACCTTATTAGAACTGTTGGTTGGTTCGTATTTTGATTTAATGAACATCTTGTTGTTCTTCTGCTTTGTGATTTTCCTGTTTTGTTTTTGATTTTGATCATAGTATGCTTATTTTTTCTTGTTTTTCTGTATAGATAAAAATTTATCATGGCTGGGAAGAACGATGGTAGAGTTACTGGTGATACTTCTCATCAGGATGATCATTCTTTAACTAGGAAGTCATCCCGCTATACTGTATCGAAGAAGAAAAGAGTGGATGAATATGGTAGTTCAAGAGGTCATCCTTCTAACTTAAAAAAGTCCGCAAACGTTCCTGTTGCGGCCAACAATCCAGCTTCTAAGAATAAGCGGTCACACGAAAGCCTGAGCTTTAGGTCGGTGAACCTTGAAGAATTTAAAAGGAAGAACAATCTTCAGCGATTCAAGGTTTCCTTCTATGATCATGAAGAAAACAAAATTTAATTGGAGATGATAGAAGGGTTTAAGTATAGCAACAAGAAGTTGTTAATTCCTGCGGGAGCATTGGATGCGGGTTTACAGCTTCCTTTGTACCAGAGTGAGAGTCCTTTTCAATTTGAGGTTCTCGCAAGCCGCAGCAAATCCCCGCATGGTTTAGCCCGAGCCGTTACTCAATATAACAGGAATTGGTGGCGTGTGTTGGATGAATGCAGCATGCGAAGCCAAGGAAAAACTAACTTCACTTGTTACGTTCCCGATCCTGCAGAACGTAAACATTAAACAGTAGAAAACTTCCATGCTACATATGCGGACAACATAGTTGCGAAGAATTATAAGAGATGGAGTGTTGGTCCGGGCCGAAAAGGTGGTTAGGATTCCGTTTGCTATCGGAGATTGATAACTCCAAGATGAAATTTATTCCTGGGACGCAGGTTCCTTTAAAGGAAAAAATCCATGAAGATCATGATTCTAAATGGTACTGCACTCCTCTGGTCATTGAAGGTCCGTGGATCTTTGAGTTTGTCCAAGATAGCATGGTTTACAGTCTTCTATCACGTTTTGATAATTATTGCGCTTGGCAGTTGAATTTTACTGGTTCAATTATCCGATTATCACCGTGGTACGTAAAATTCTCTTTAACCTGTTATATCATGCTTTAAGCATTTTTTTTTAAATTATTTTTTTTTTATTTTTTATAGCCGCAAGTTGATGAAGGCTCAAAAGGTGACATGGGAGTCAAGCGCAAAGCCGCAACTCCCGCAGAAAAAATATTATTTTAACCTAATTACTTCTAATAATCCTTATGAATTTTATTTAATGAATTCTCACGGTATATTGACAGGGTCAGAAGAAATCTTAGAGTACTCCCCTCTTTTCTACTGACATGGAGGAAAGAAAAATTCGACACTCTCTCCCTCATCGACCAATTTTGAGAGGTGAGGGCAGCTCCGCTCCGGAAAGACATGAAGAAGAGCAGAACATACTACTGCAATTAACAAATTTTGAATCTGCGGATCAAACTGTTGCCGTGGCGGAAACCACAGATGCTGCGGTCAATTTTTCGCATCAAACTGTTGTTCCCGATTCTTTTTTTCTTTCTCAACTCTCTCCCATATTTTTTGATGAGCCAATTGATTATGCGACAAGTGAAGACGATTCAACTGATAAAGAGGATCGTCTCATTCAAGGTGGTCCGGAAAATGCTTCAGTAGAAGAGGATGCGCGTGCACATGCTGCGGTAGCAGATGAGTCGGCGGATAAGAGAGCAGCGCGTGGTATGCCCGTAAGCACTATGGTAGAAACTGGTCCTACCATAGTTAACGTCGCATGTGTGGCTGTTGCTGATGCAGTGCAGTCAAATAAAGAGATCCCGCAAAAGAATAAAGTCAAAGGAATCGCGGGAGATTCAAATCTTTTGGCTAAAGAATAAGAAGCCTTCCGTTTGTTCATGTCAAAGGGGCTTCTATCGGTCCCAAGTGATTCCTTACAGGTGGAAGCGGATAGTCCTACGGTCTCACATTTGCGGGAGTGCATGCGGTCAGCACCGTATGACATGGTGAAAGACGTCTGGCTAAGGGTCCAAGGTCAACCTGTCGATCCCACCTTCTTCATAAGTCAACCTTCTTCTCTTGCGGAGACAATTGCGCTCGCGGATGGAGAAGTATATTCTTTCCCGCAACAGGCTCTTCTGCAGGTATTCTTATTGTCTTTATATCCTTTGAATTCTCCTTATTTTTACTTTTATTTGTAACTTTAGTTCTGTGAATTGCAGCTTGCGCGGGGTCAAAACGCCGCACATACATCGTATAAATTCTTCAAGGCGCGGTCCACGATGATGGAGTCTCAATTTATGACTGTAGAAGATGAAGCCATGAGTTTGAAGCGAGAAAATGATGCGCTTCGTCAGCAATTGCTTGATCTTCAGAATCAAGGTTTTATACTTTTCCTTTCGTTAGATTTTCTTATTTTATTTTACTTATTTCTGAATTACTTTATGGGATCAGCGGGGGATTCAGAACTTATATCTAGGATGCGGCGTAGAAATACGCAGTTGAGAGATCATGTAGTGAGATTTAACAATGAGAATATGGAGATCAAGACAAGATTTAATGACCTTGTCGATAGTCACGATTTGGTTACACTGAAGTACGATGAATTAGAATCGAAGCATCGGCTTTTATTTGGGGAGAAAATCTGTAAGAAAGTGGAGTTTGATGTTACTTTATCGTGGACTAAAGATTGTGTCCTTGAGGCACGGGCACGATCCGATAGATTGGAAGAAGAGAACCGCAAACTTTGTGTAGAACGTCAGAATATCCTTGCGGGATTTTCTCGTTCCGGATCGTATCACAATTCTCAGTTTTATTTGTACATAGCTCAGTTCATTAAAGACAAAGATAACTCATCTTCAGAAGCTCATGCTAAAGGAAAATCCCTTGCGGATGCTCAAGTTAAAATCCGTAATTTATCTGATTCCGTACTTCATCGTGAGAGCGACATTTTTCGTTTGCATAAAGAAGTAAAAAGGTGTAGCCTAAATTGAATCAATTACGGAATAATGAAGAAGAGTTAAATAAGTATCGCCAAAATCTTCAGCAACTCACTGCTAATTATAATAAGCTTTCGGGAGAATATGATTTTCTTGATGTAACAAAAGATGCAATGGCTCTCGAATTAACGGAGTTTGAATCCCTCGCAAGAGGTATCCTATTTTACCGCATATTTGAAGTTTAATATTATTCCCGCATTGATTAACATGTTGCTTTTTATTTCAGGTTTTGAAGAAAAGATTAAAAATGCAGCCGCAAGAGCTTCCAAGGCTGAAGGGGAACTTGGTGCTGCAAATACTAGGATGGAAGAACTCAACAAGCAACTAGAGGTGGCTTCTATCAAGGATAATGAAGCGCAAACTCAGCTAGATCTTGCCTCTATCAAAGCTAATGAAGTGCACACTCAACTAGAGATTTTATCCTCTAAAGTTAAAGGAGCTGAGGACAAGTTGATGCATGAAGCTCTGAAGAATGAAAGCCTTGTTCGGGAATTATCTTCAGAGAGAGGGAAGATAACTTTTTGGAAAACAAAAGTTCAAAGTTCTGAAGCTGAAGTAAATCAGTACAAGAAAGAGCTTGATAATAGAAAAGCTTATATTTCTTGGTTAAGAGCCGAAACTCGAGTTTTAATTGCAAAGGCAATTAATAATACTCTTGACAAACTACAAGCCGATGGTTTTTCCAAGATCTACAAGCGTAAAGATGTCCCTGATAATCCTTCTTTTGAAGCATATCTTCCCGCACCTTAGTTTTCTTTGCTGTTGCTTTGTTCTTTCTTGCTTCCAAATTGTATTTGCACTCTCATTTTGCTTTATATTTTTATCCCTGCAAAAAAATTTATGAATATATATATATTGATTGTTAGTGCATTGAATGAGTGTGAATTGATTAACCACAAGGAAATTTTGTACCTTGAGTTACTTTGAGGGTTGTAGCGCATATCTAACTTCTCTCTGGCCAGGAGGAAATTAGGATGCGGTCCTTGGAGCATCTCCTGAAATGGAGAGTAATTGATACAATAATTAATGTCATGTTAGGCATCTCTGTAGCGAAAGATCCAATAGTAATACAATCATAAACATTTACATGGACTTTCTAGAGAGATTACACTCTGCTACTTTACCTAGTATGAAGCCAAATTATTGTATAATTGCATTGCTGGTTGTGAGCACTTCCTGAAGTGGAGAGTACCTGATACAATAATTAATGTCATGTTATGCATCTCTTTGGCAAAAAATCCAATAGTCATAGACATTCATATGGACTTTCTAGAGATTGAATTTGATCTTCTTTACCTATTATGAACGCGAATTATTGTACGATTGCATTGTTGGTCATGGGTAATATGGTTTAAGATATTGCACGTTCCAAGGATGCCGTAAGATTTCTCCATTCATATTCCGCAAATTGTATGATCCTTGTCCCGCAATATCTTGTATAATGTAAGTTCCTCCCCATGTAGGTGCAAAGTTAACTGCTTCTTTATCCCATTCGTATTCCGGGATTTGCCGTAGAACGTATTGTCCTTCCACAAAGTTCCGCAACTTCACTTTTTTATTGTATTCTCTTGCCAATCTTCTTTGATAATTTTCCATTTTTTGAAGTGTAACTTCTCTTCTTTCTTCTAAGTCATCCAACTTTTCAAGCATTAGGTCTGAGTTCAAGTTTTTCTCCCATGCTTCTGTTCTTGTTGTGGGTAAAATGACTTCCGTTGGAATAACTGCTTCTGCTCCATAAGTAAGAAGAAATGGTGACTCTCCATTGGAATCTCTTCTTGTTGTGTGATATTCCCATAATGTATTATTAAGTTGTTCACACCATCGTTTATGATGGCCATCAAGAGTTTTCTTCAGATTCATGGCAATTGTCTTATTTGTTGCTTCGGCTTGTCCATTGCTTTATGGATAGAGCGGAGTGGACTTGTTCTTTTGGATACTGAATGCTTCGAAAAACATATTGATATTTCCCTTGTAATTGTTGTCCATTATCCGAAACTATAGCTACCGGAATTCCAAATCTACAAATTATATTCTCAAATAAAAATTTGAAAACATCCGTATCTCTGATATGTGCAAGAGCCTTGGCCTCAACCCATTTAGTAAATAAATTGTGGCTACAATCAAATATTTTCTTTTTTGAGTACTTTCCACTAATGGTCCAACAATGTCTATTCCCCATTTGACAAATGGCCAGGGGCTGAGTACGGAATTAAGTTATGTTGCGGGAGCTTTGATTCTTTTCGCATAGCGCTGACATTCTTCACATCTTTTTACCACATTCTCTGCATATTTATGCATAAATGGCCAGTAATATCCTTGCGTTTTTTCTTTTAATGCAAGTGATCGTCTTCCACTATGATTTCCCGCATCTCCATAATGTATATCTTTAAAAATTCGTTGTCCTTCTTATTGTGATAAACATCGAAGTAAGGGTCCCAAAAAGGATCTGCGGTACAGAATTTTATCCCGCAACTGATAATTCACAGATTTTGATTGCACCTTCCTTGCCTCTTTAGTGTTGGCGGGAAAAATCCCATCTTGCAAGTATTGATGTATTGAAATCCTCTAATCTTCTCCAACTAATTTATTTTTTGATTTTTGTGGAAAATTCGTATCATCTTTAATAGCTACATCTTCAATATCTTACCCAACTTCTTCCATGTTTTCGACTTCCCACAACTTAATTGGCGGCTCATAAATGCGCCCAATTTTGACTGCTGATGTATTCTGATCTTTTATCATTGAAGAAATATATGCTAATGCATCGGCATGGCGATTCTTATCTCTGGATAAATGTCGAAAGATTATATTTGGAATTTGAGACGCCAACTTTTGCACCAGATTCTTGTATTCTATCAAATCTTCATCAAACGCTTGATATTTTAATTCAACCTGCCGAATTATTAACTGTGAGTCACTTATGAGTCGCACATCGCTTATCCCTAATTCAATGATGATTCAAAGAGCATGAACCACAGCCTCATACTCCACTATGTTATTTGTATGTTCGCCGAACTCAAGTCGAAATGCATGTACCATTCGGTCTTCTGTAGGAGCTGTAATCACAATTCCAATTCCCGTACCTTCTTTATTCCGTGGTTCATCAAAAAATACTTCCCATCTGTGGGAATTTACAGAACTTAGAATATCTTGGGAATCATCATCTTCTATTCCGGGCAAACCTTGGATTTCATAATCACCATCTAATGGTAAATCCGCCAGGAAATCTGCCAAGATTTGCTACTTTTGTGCAGTTTGTATTTCAAATATGATGTGGAGTTGTTCCAGTTGTGCATTCCATTTTACTATTCTCCCTACTTTCCCACATTTTTCAGTACAGACTCTGTCGGAGCTTTGCTTGGTACCCGTACATAATGTGTCAGAAAATAAGTGCTAATTTATAGGTAGCAAAAACCAGTGCTAATATTAATTGTTCAATTTTGGTATAATTTATTTTTGCAAGATTAAGAGTTTTGCCGATGTAATATACTGGTTTTTCTACTTTGTCATTTGTTCATACCAATACCGCACTTACAGCATCTTCTGTTACGGCTATGTACAAGGCGAACACTTCTTCAGGTTCTGGCTTTTGTAGTGCAGGTAATGTGGCGAGATAAGCTTTAATATTTTGGAAGACTTGCTCACAATTCTCGTTCCATAAAAATTTATTTTTCTTTTTCAAGGTGTCAAAAAAGGGCTTACATCTGTCCGATGATCTAGCAATGAATCTGCTGAGTGCGGCCAAACAACCATTTAATTTTTTTACTTCTTTAACATTCCTTGGAGATGGCATATCAACAATTGCCTGAATTTTTGCCGGATCAACTTCAATCCCTTTTTTAGTAACCAAATACCCCAAAAAATTTCCTGACGTAACCCCAAAAATGCATTTATCTGGATTGACTTTCATTATGAATTTCCGTAAGGCCTAAAATATTTCTCTCAAGTCTTGTAAGTGATCCTTTGAAAGTTTACTCTTTATCAGCATGTCATCTACATTGATTTCAAGGGTGCGACCTATCCATAGTTTAAAAAGTGCATTTACCAACCGTTGATATGTTGCTCCTGCATTTCTTAGCCCAAATGGCATTCTGGTGTAGCAGTACAAACCGTGTGGAGTGAAAAATAAAGTGTGTTCTTGATATTCTTCAGCTAGAGCAATCTCATTATACCATGAATGCCCGTCCATGAAGGATAAAGCCTCATGTCCTTCAACAGCGTCCACCAACTGATCAATGCTGGGAAGCGGATAACTATCCTTTGAGGATGCCTTGTTTAAGTTGGTGAAGTCTATGCAAATTGTTACTCCCCCATTCTTTTTTGGTACAATCACCATGTTTGAAATCCAAGTTGGGTATCGCATCTCTCGAATAAACCCTTCATCCATGATCTTTTTTAACTCTTTTTCAACTGATAAATAATATTCGGGTGCTACTTTGCGTATGCGTTGCCGAAAAGGTATAGCACCCGGATGTATATGCAACTCATGTCGAACACTGGTTGGATCGATGCCTGGCATGTCATCCATCTTCCATGCAAAAATATCCACATAATATCTAAGTATAGTGACCAAATAAAATTCCCTTTCTGCTTCCATCAGTGTTCCGATCTTAATCATTCTTGGGAAATCTTTTGTTCCTATGTTGATATTCTTAGTTTCTTCAATTGCCGTAAAAGTAGATTTTGGAGCTCCTAAAAATGTGGGAGTCCCCTTTAATTGATATGCTGGAAGACTACCCTCATCAACTTTCGGTATGCTTTCCTCCATCGAAGTACTTTTATTTGTCTCTTTTTCTACCTCACTTCCCGCAGTCCTAATCAAATATTGGCTTAGGGCTTCTTCTTTAGCCTTCATCTTTCGTTCTTTTTTCTTATTTTGTTGTTGTTGTACCCATTCTTCATTCATGCGGATTTCTTCAAGAATACAAGATTTTGCTACATTCTGATCTCATTTTATCTCCATCTCCCCTTGAGGCGTCGGGAATCGCAAGTATTGGTGATATGTTGAAGTTACCCCTTTCAACTGATGAACCCAATGTCTACCAATGATTGCGTTATATGGAGATGGAGCCTCCACTACACTGAATTTAGTCAGAATAATGATTGGTCCAGCCATAACATCAAGTAAAATTTCCTCTTTTGGTTTTGAGGCTATCCCATTAAACCATTGTGTAGCAAGAAGGTGTAAGTTGATCATCTTTTAATCCCATTTTATGGAAGGTGTCATAAAATAATACATTAAGAGAATTGCCCCCATCCATAAGAATTTTCTTGACATTCCATCCTGATACTGGTAGAGTAAGTACCAACGGATCATTGTGCGTTTCAATCTCCTGATCAACCTTGTCCACTGAAAAAGTTAGCGGGGAAGCCATCCATTCTTCCCATGTTTCAGTAACTTATCCCGACACTTGGAAGACTTCATGACTGTGAACCCTTTTATGCAGCTTCTTATCAATAGCTACACTCATAGATGATTGACCCGATTCAGAATAGGAAATCATATTAATAGTTTGATCATTTTGCGGAATATTTACAGTTTTTTCCATATTGAGCCATGGTGGAGGATCGGGTAAATAAATAAATTCTTTCAGCTCCCCCATATCAATCAATTTTTGAACTAGCATCTTCAAATTTCTGCATCGGCTTGTGGAGTGGCCCTGATAGCAATGAAATTCACAATACTCCTTCGAATTCAATGTGTGTGAAGGATGCTTTTCTTTTTTCCATGGCCAATAAAAATCTTGCCTGTTCTTAATTGCATTTAGAAATTGTGGATAAGGGGTGTTGAGTTTATTGAAAACTTTCTCCTCAAATTGGCGGATAAATTTTCTTCCACCATCTGTCTTACTTCGTTTTGATTCAATGTTAGGATTTTCTCCCGCAACCCTCTTTCCGAAACTTGTTGATGGTTCTACAACATTTTCCATGTTGGTATCCCTCTGATACTGGGATATTATTCTCGGATGCTGCTTTTGAATATCCTGCAATCTTGCACATTTTTTAATAATATCCCTGAGGTCCCCTTCGGTTTTTGGATTTTTATCATGAATATCAACAAAGAGTGTGCTTTCTCGGTTGGCTATCCCCCATTTGCAGCAGTTAATAGCAATTTCTGGAGTTACATCGCCTACTGCTTGACAGATCGTCTGCCATCGGTCCTTGTAGTCTCAGATGGTCTCCTCTTTCCAAGATGCCATGGAAAATAACTTGTCCATCCCTGCGTATGCGGGTCTATTATACATATATGTCTCTAGGAACTTGCGGGTCAATTGTGTGTAAGAATGCACTGATCCTTCCGGAAGATTATCATACCATGTTAAAGCTGTCCCTTTCAAGCTTGACGGAAAATACCGACACATAACAACATCATCTCGTTCCCATCAGGCCATGATGCGGTTATAGTATTTCAGGTGAGTCGCTGGATCCTTTGTCCCATCATATCATTCGAAGATGGGAAGATTGCACTTATGCGGTATTGACGCATATGCAAGGTGTGGTGCCAACGGTGTTCTTATGGCTTCTTTTATCACTTCTTCAAGTCGTCCTCCTTCTTTATTTTTTCAAAATTTTTCTTCTCGCATTTGTTCCATGTCCTCATAATATTTTTGCCATCTGTTCTTTTGCAACTCTGAATCATCGAAATCTAATCTATCAGGTTCATACCGCTGACGTGCGGGTTCCACTACCATCACTCTTTGATCTTTATTGACTTTAGCTTTTCTTCTTGCTTCTATTGGAGTTTTCTTCTTGCCCCTGTATTCTAGTTATAAATAGTTCGCATCATGCTGGGCTTTTTGTTTGAGCATTTGGTTTTCTTGGGTCAAATGTGAAATTTTTTCCGCACATGTCTGTTGTACCTTGTGCATCTCATTCATTTCTTCCATTAATTGATGAATGGGGTCAACACTATTTTGAGATATTTCTTCAGATGATTAATTAGCTGTCTGATTTACAAGATTGTTTATTTGATCATTCATGGGTTTTGGCCCTTGTGATTCTTCCACCATTTCCCTTTCTTGAGGAATCTCTATTGCCAGACTCCCTAAATTTCCTATATTAACATCTTAATCTTGCATGGTTTTATTTGTCACTGTTTCCATTTATGTAATCCCTTTTGAGATATTGTGATTTCTTCTTGGCTCAGTCTTATGTTGTTGTAGGAGTTTCTTTATCAATATTCTAAAAGAGTTCAGATAATAAGTTATGTGTTTCAAAAGATTTTAACATTCATAATAAATATATAAAGCAATTTGATTGATAGAAAATATCTAACTAAGATTTAACATATAACACATAAACTAGATAATTTTCTAATTTACCTCAGATTTTATAAGTTCAAATGCAGATAAATCAATAGCAAGTTCGGAAATTCAATCCAAAACTTATTTCACTGTTTTAATAAGAATCAAAAATTAGTTAAACGTAAAAATCAAAAACTAGATAGACGTAACACAATTTTTGGTGAGAATTTATAAGCTAAATTTTCAAACCCATGGTTAAAAGAATAACTTGGGTAATTCAACATATATGAGAAGTATGCAATAAAGAAATATTGTATATGAACATAATAACCAAATCTATATAAATACCAACTGATTAATTTGGAGTAAAACTATATGTAAAGTTTTTACAATATCACTTTGAATCATTGTATTTTTAAGGAAAATAGTTTTCTAATATAACAAGATTCAAGATTTTAAAGATAAGAATTTGGACAGGTAGAATAAATTCTTTACTCTTCCCTGTTTCTAGCGCCAAATTGTGATTACTAAAAATCTTACGTCTTTGGATCACAACCAATAAAATTTGAAACATAGTAAAGTTTGATACCTTATCATAAAATCAACTCATATTAACACTTAGAAGATGATAATCAATCAGAACAAGAAATGAATTGACTCAAGTATTTAACGTGGTTCGATAATCAAATTGTCTACATCCACGGGTGATAAAGATTTGTATTATTTTTATTATTCATCATCATAAGTTACAGAAGAATGATATACTATAAAATTATAATCATGTTAATCAAGGAACAATTGAACTAAAAATTTACACAAGTCTCATACCTAACTTTTGTTCTGATTTTATGCCTTATGTCTAATTTTTCTAAAGATTTTCCAGTCCCTCTTCCTGTTTACGAGCTTGGTATTTATAACCAATTTGATGGGTCCCCCCAATTTACTTTTCCACCTATTTGTTCTTATCCGTTCTCTGGAGTGAAGTGTAATCCCGCAAAATTTATCATGCGGGATGCTTATTTCCCTTAGTTTCTCACTTGACGTCCTGCAACTCTTCTGCGGACTTGTATTCAAGTTGTTGTTTTTGGATGTGGATGAGCGTTGCGATCTTTATAAGAATAATAGCATGTCTGACACGTGGTCCTTGAAAGTGGCTTGTCATGCTTTAGTTCTTTTTGTTCCGCAACCTATAAAGTTGATACGTGTCTCTCATGCACCGATGCTCATCATTTTCCTTTATTGTGTCAGGCTTTCCCACAACCTGGGTGTCAGTTAGGCATCAAGGCTATCTGTTTTGAGCAGTGTGTCATGCTTTCCCGCAACCCACGTGTCGCTCATGCAACGATGCTGTCAGTTTCAACTTTTATCGAATTTTCAGATGTCTGTTTCAATACTTCTCAACGGGTTTTGTTCCAGTGTTTTTCGTCTCATCATAATTCGTTATTTCTTCTGCAAGGTTGGCTTCAACAGTTTCTTCTTCAAGTTTGACATCTGCTTCAAAAGTTTTTTCTTCATGTTTGAAATCTACTTAAATAGTTACTTCTTCATGTTTAACTTACTCTGCTTCGAAATTGAGCCCAGCTATCGTCATCTTACCGACATTTACTACAAGTGATAACAAGTCTTGTTATGACAACACTGACTGACTCTTTGCCGCGAAAAATGAGAAGAAGGGATGCGTGTTAATTACCAAAAACATCTTCTAGTCCAACAAGATTTGACATGAATTGTTTGATATGATCTTCTGCAGCTTTATCAGCTTTAAGTGTTTCACAGTCAAATGAAACCGAGATTTCGTGCTCTGCATTCTTTTTTTCAACCATCTCGATGACATCTTTCTCCCATCTGTTTAATATTCTATCCTCTTAGTCTTAGCAACATTTTCAGTTTTGTCTCCCATGTATTTTGTTCACAAGAAGAAACTACTAGTAAGGTGGGAATAGAGATTCACATCCAAATATTAAAGATATACGATGTGTTTAACGTCCAAGGTTTAGAATCATTGTTTTCATTTGTATGGTGATTCATTATAATGGGTTTAAATTTCTTTAAATGAAATAAGAAGATATAAACAACCTTGATGGTGGCTTACCCATGTGCCTGGTCAATATTGCGGAACATTGCAGCATCATGGCCTCTGCATTCCACAACAACAACCCTTTATTTCTTCCTCTACACGAATACCGTTACCATAGTTAAGCAGAAAAGTCAATTGTGAGTAGAGAGAAGAGAAAAGAACACACCAATAATTTGAAGATGGTCTTACAATGTAGTCGATAATTGTTAGCTTGATTAAGCGATAATCCTCGCCTCTGCTGCATTCCATCTCACAAGCAAGTTCTTGTAAAACCATAAAGAAAACGACAATGATCTAAATTTAACCAATACCAAAAAAGAAAATGAAAAACCTAAAAGAATATGTCCCCATTTTTTGGATGAGGAAAACTATCAAACAAATACCGATCAAATCAAGAAGGTGAAAACAGCGGATTAAAATGCCCCATGTACATACCAGCGCCTTGAAGACCATAACATATAGAATCAGGAAGTTGAATAAAGTGTCCTGATATGGATCCACATGGAAGCAAAGCTATTGAGGCTACTCCGTCCATTACTACCTGTGCCATTGATGGAACAAAAACTACAACTTTCTTTTGTTGTGTTCTGGAACTTTTGGAATTATAAGGGGACACCGGACACCTATTATAAAGATAGGACACAAAGCGAAGAACATCAAACTTTTGATGTACCAATTATTTTATTCTATAAAATCAACGGTGTAGATTTGATCAGTGAAAATCTTCATAGAGCGCAATGAAGATTGATATAGTTCAGCTAGAGGAGGTTAAGTTTTCTACTTGGTAAGAATCAAAATGAAGTGAAAACATTTGATGGTTATAAGGTTTCCTAGTTAAATCAAGAGGAGGTTACAAAATCCTATACAAAGGAGAGTTTATATACAACTTTCACATATAATTTTCTCTACATCAAAAACCCAGGGTTTACTCCTTTAGGGGGGAACCATTCGTTCATCTTCTTCTTAGTTCTTGTATTATGAGTAGTTAATTTTTTTTGTTGATTAATGATGAATTCAATGTTCTTGACATGAAGCTTAATTAGTTTTACAAGTTTATTTGAAGTTTTAATTATTGTCGCTTTTCTTTACCATATCTAATAACTAATGCTTATGAGGGATTCTTAGATTGTTTGGAGTGTCCGCTAAATTTATAATACCCCGATTCGACAGGTAGGGTTCGCCGAGTGGAATATAGCTAATGTTTGTCGTTTCCTAATATCGAGACCTTTTCAGCTTAGTTGGCTCCAAAGTTGGCAAAAAAATCTGCAGTTAAGCATGCTCGGGCTGGAGTAATCCAGGGATGGGTGACCTCCTGGGAAGCTACTGTTGGATGACCGTTGTGGTGCCCGTTGAAAACCCCACACTGTCGGAGGCCGCAGTGGCTAAGTGGGGACAGTATCGGTGGAGGATCAGGTGATTAAAAATAGTATCAGAGCCGACGACGGGTCACCTGCCGAGGGTGAGAGAGTACGTTGGACGGGGTATTCCAGGTACTGGTCTCATGAGTGGCAGGGAACGTCGGAGATCTGGGATAGATTATATATTCAGGAGCCTAGGACGGCTCCAGTTTAAAGTGGTGGTATTGTAATACCCCAGGTAGGGTTCATATAATGGAATATAGGTAATGGTTTGTCCTTTCCTAACACCGAGGCCTTTTCAGCATAATTGACTCCAGAGTTGGCAAAAAGCTCTGCAATTAAGCGTGCTCGGGCGGGAATAATCCAGGGATGGGTGACCTCATGGGAAGCTGTTGCTGGACCACCGCAGCGGTGCCCGTTGAAAACTCCACACTGCAGGATGAACGCAGTGTCTAAGTGGGGACAGTATTGGTAGAGGATCGGGTCATTACGAAATTATTTCATTAATTATTGTATTGCTGGTAGAGAGTTATGAGATAAGTGCAATAGTCAAACAACGATCTACACAAGTAGAATCCGCGAGACCTTGCAGAGGGACTCTGTGGAGCAATTGCGAGTAAAGATAAAACCAGTAAGTGGACCTTTATCTAAGAGTTTAACTACTGAGGTCAAACTAAACTGACAAAGCCTAAAACGTTTAATTGGGTTACACCTTAAGTGATCTACTACTTGGTGGTTCAAACGAATATAATCTGGTAGTCGAGAACTTCCGTATCTAGTGATTAAAGGAGTTTTGGGAATACCACTGATCTAGTTGTTATTCTACGATTGGTGATGGATGATTCTAACGAAAGATAGATAAGTATATTACTTGAGTTAACGTTTGGTAACGACGAAGGACTCTTTAATCATCCTTTATTTCTTATTATCTTTTTATTGTTATTTTCATTTAATCAATCCACAAACCCCCTTTTTAGTATTCATTATTGTTTGCTAATCTAGATAATATATCAATTACATAGCTCTTCATGGGAATGATCCTTACTACCGCTATATTATTAGTTAATTAGTGGGAAATACATTGATTAATTTATTGCACTTATGACACACATCAACGCCAATGCTCATGGTTTTGGTATGCAGCACCAAGTGCTAGTGGTGACATCGGTAGGCAGTAGCAGATAGGTGTTGGAACATCAGGATGATGATTTGAGTCATAGATGGTAGCATCAAGGTTAGAAACAACAAAATTCGACAGGAAAAGATAGTAGTAGATTGAGGTTGTGGATGAAGTTGGTAGTGGACTCCAGTATTATTGACGTAGACTTGAATGTATAAATTCTTAGTGCAGAAGGTTCGCTGGCTTTATCTTTTAACAACATAAAACAAAGTTGTAGGGTTGGCTGCAGCAATACCATCAGAGGTTAGGGCGGATAACCACAAGGTTTTGACTTCTTCCTACTTGATATAATGAAGTCTATTTGTTCCAATGCTTTGAGTGAACATAAAGTGAGTCTCCAACTTTCATAATCACATGTTCATTTTCTTCGAATGGATGGGCGGATGAAAATACATATGAATAAACATAAATTTTTTGAGAAATACCTCGTCAGAAAAATTCAACTGGGCATCTTGTGACGAGAATTACTGTACATTCTCCATACAAACTTTAATTAAGATGTTTAACCACAAAATTTTTATCTAAGATAATAAGTTAACTTCTGAAAAAAAAGATTCACCCAAACTAGAGCCCATTTGGTCGGGAAAACAGGCTTCACACTACGAATTCTAGAGACCTCCAGATGAAATTTTAACAGTTTTCAGTAGTATCTTGTGTTTGCAGATGTTAGAGTTTTACTTATGAAGTAAATTGGTTTTTATGTGTTATTTTCTTCAGGTAGTTGCATTGTGCTTGCTGCACTTGTTCTAGTAGACATGTATAGGAATAACTTCTAAACTCTTAGTGCCAATGATAGGATTGAAACTGATGAAAGATATTTTTGGTTTGATCAAAAGCTGATTACATACTTCATCATATTGGAAATCCCGTTTTTCTTTAATAGATTGAAGAAGAACCTGAACATGTCTAACAACTTCGATATAAACCTGTTCAGAACTGCAAGTCTTCGTATTAGCTTCAGAATATCTTTTTCTTTACGAGTGTGGTTTAAGGTCTTGGATAACTCTGATTTGTATAACATCTACTTCAATTCCAATTCAGGTTACCATGAATCCTAGGAATTTTCCACTTTGAACTGCAAAAGAAAATTTTAAAGGATTGACTTTCATATCATACTACTGTGAATATTTCAACTATGCCTTTTGGATGATCAACTTGGTGATCACTTTTTACAACCATGTCATCAGCATAACACTCCATAGTGTTTCCAATGAGGATTTTTAAGATCTTTTTCACCAACCTTTGATAGGTACAACCTGTGTTTTTAAGACCAAAAGGCATTACCTTAAAACAATAAAGTCCTCTATCAGTGATAAATGTTGTATTCTCTTTATTAGCTGAGTTCATGGGAATCTGGTTATAACCAGAATACCCATCCAAGAAAGATAGTACTTGATAACCTATGGTGGCATCAACCATCCTGTCAATATCAGGTAAAGGGTAGTTGTTCTTAATACAAGCTTAATTCAAGTTTATGCCAATACAGACTTCAACTTTGCAATTTGTCTTTATGACAACTACGAGATATTTGATATCCATTTAGAATACTGAAATTCTTTTAAGATATTAGCTTCCAACATTCGATCGATGTCAACATATACAACATCGTATAATTTATCATATATCTTTCACTATTTTTTCTTAACATATTGTAGGTTCAAAATACAATGAATGACAAGTTACAGAAGGATCGTGTAACACCCGCAATTTTCGCATGACGCTTACTTAGGGATCCGTCATGGCATGGGATGAAACTTCATCGTAATCTTATAAAGCTTACTCAATTATGTATTAGGGTGTGGATGCCTTGACCTCGAATTATTGTGTTAAGGCCCTATTATTTCGTGATGCATGATTGAGAATGCATCACTGAAAAAATGTTGCGTACTAAGAATGCATTATAGTGCTAAGGAACTATTATGCAATGTTGCGTACCTAGAATGCATTATAGTACTAAGGCACTATTATGCCGTGATGCATGATTGAGAATGCATTAATGAGCCAATGTTGCGTACCGAGAATGCGTTATAGTGCCAATGCACTATTATGCTGTGATGCATGATTGAGAATACATAACTGAACTAATGTTGCGTTTTCCTGAGAATGCATCATAGTGCTAATGCACTATTATGCCGTGATACATGATTGAGAATGCATCACCGAATAAATTTTGCATACCCGAGAGCATTATAGTGCTAATGCCCTATTATGCCGTGATGCATGATTGAGAATGCATCACTGAACAAATGTTGCTTACCCGAGAGCATCATAGTGCAAATGCACTATTATGCCGTGATGCATGATTGAGAATGCATCACTAAGCCAATGTTGCGTATCTGCGAGAGCATCATAGTGCTAATGCACTATTATTCCGTGATGCATGCCCGAGAATGCATCACTAGAAAGTGCAGTAAATGAACGTCACAAATCCTCCTTATATCCACTTGTATAAATGCAAATAAAACATATATAGGGAGGAGTTGTTGGTTGGAAATCGATGATGCTTAGCTATGCTAACCAGGAAACGAAATAGCCTTAGCTAAGCCAACCATTTAGCAGATTTACCTAAGAGGCGCCAACCAGTTGGCGTTTTAGCCTAAAGCGCAGTCGATGGATGTTTCTTCCCTTTCTTTTATTTATTTGTAAAAATGCGAATAAAACATATATATGGAGGGAGCTTTGCTTGAATGTGCACGAGAAGCAATGCACATATATAAATGCGACGTGGCCTATACGTTGGATCATACTTGATGCTTAAGCATCAATATGCTTGTAGCTTAACCGATGAAGCTTGAATGTGCATGAGCGGTGATGCACATATATATAAATGCGATGTGGCCTATATGTTGGAGCATACTTAATGTTTAAGCATCAATATGCTTGTAGATTAACCGATGAAGCTTGAATTATGCGAAAGCATCATTCAATCGTGTTGCGTACTCGAGAACACATATTTGCATAGTAAATAGATAGTGATGCACAAGCTGGTGCATACCTTGCGAAAGTCTTTCGGCATATACGGTCTAGGCTTTGCTTGGACTTTGGCCTTGCGATGAAGTGGGAATTGATGCTGTCTTTGCCTTAATAGGCCTAAGTTGCTTGTTTCCTTTCGAATTGACACTCTTTTGAACTACGGGCATGCTTGATCCCTTCAAGGTACGGGTTGGGTACGTAGGCAGCCGCAATGTAATGCATTGAGGTGCAACACCTTGTCGCTCATATCATCTAATTTAGAGGTGATTGCGATATTATGGTAACTCGTATCATCTGGTTTGATAATGCTGAATCAAGAGATTATTATTGCCACACTCGATGAAGTAGTTGCAATTCCATTCGATGGATTGTTCATACTTCCTAGTAACCGTTACAGTATGGAATGACATGTGCCTGGATACTGCACTCTTCGCAAGAGCAAGATCAGTGCAGGCTCCATCTCATGGTCGAAGCTGAATTGATGAAGCGAAAAATTAGGCTTGAAATGGCCTAGGTTCTAGTCCAAGGCATGAGTTAGGCCTTGAAAATGCTTATAAGTATGTGATGCTTTCCAAAGGCATTCACCATTGGCTTTAATGGTCGTGTACCCTTTCTAGAATTAAGGGTGAGTTGGAACGATATGGAAACTGCGTTCCGATTACCATGCTTGCAAAGGCAAATATACTTGCATTTTCCAGCGAGAAGTTAAGCTTTAAGGTCCGTTTACTATCTTTTAGGGCGCGCATCGGGGAGTTCTGGCCTGCCCAGCGCATAACGCCGGAGGAGAAATTTTTTGGTCCGTGACAAAGGGTGTCAGAGCAAGTTCCGAAAAAACACTAGGGACTGTGGGTTTTGGACTCGTCAGTGAGTATTTTGTAATATGACTACAAAGTTTTCCTTCAAAGGAAATAGAAAGGGTTGGAAGAGTAGGCCAACTGTTGTGCGAAAATAGAGATAAATAAGGCCAAGTGCCTATACAAAAAAAAATTGTAACTTACTAGTTACTCCGCTAAGATTTGGATGAGCTTGACCTAGTTCTGTGAGTTTGCCAGAAAACCCGTTTGGAACGGTAGCTGGTATCCGACTACCCTTGGAACTAGGAATGATCACCCCACACCCGTCGCTGGAATGGTGTGCGTTGTCAGGTTGGCTAGCTCCCACTTACAAGTGGAAGATCGTCAGGGACGATGGCTTGCATCCGACTACACTGGTATTAGAGTTTGGTCCTCACAGTACTACGCTAGGAAATACTTATCAATTTGCGATGACTCTTTTCAGCCTCTGTGAACTTTGGGGACTCTTAAGTATATGGTATGGGACGTCCACTTAAGACCTCGTGTTGAGTAAATCCTTTTGCATTCTTGAGCAGGTGGTATGGGACACATGTTTAGGGATCCAAATTGATTTTTCTCGGTAGAGTTATAAAGCCTTTGCTGATCCTCGAGCATGCGGCATGGGAAGTATGTTCAAAAAGTCTCAATCAACGTTTATGACAATTGTGGACCCTATTAGGATTCTGGGATATGCGGTATGGGATGCATATTCCGAAGGTTCTAATTTGTGTTCATTAACAAAAATTAGACCCTTGCAGGATTTTTGTGCATCATGGTATGGGGCATATGCATAGGAAACCTTAATCGATGAAGCTTGTCCACAATAGTTTTTGATTTAAATTTCGGGGACGAAATTATTTGAAGGTGGTAAGAATGTAACATCCGTAATTTTCACATGAAGCTTACTTAGGGATGCGCCATGGCATGGGATGAAGCTTCATCCTAAGCTTATAAATCTTACTCAGTTATGCATTAGGGTGTGGATGCCTTGACCTCGAATTATTGTGTGAAGGACCTATTATGCCGTGATGCATGATTGAGAATGCATCACTGAACAAATGTTGCGTACTGAGAATGCATTATGTGCTAAGGCACTATTATGCAATGTTGCGTACCTAGATTGCATTATAGTACTAAGGCACTATTATGCCGTGATGCATGATTGAGAATGCATTACTGAGCCAATGTTGCGTACCGAGAATGCATTATAGTGCCAATGCACTATTATGTCGTGATGCATGATTGAGAATGCATCACTGAACCAATGTTGCGTTTTCGTGAGAATGCATCATAGTGCTAATGCACTATTATGCCACGATACATGATTGAGAATGCATCACCAAATCAATTTTGCATACCCGAGAGCATTATAGTGCTAATGCACTATTATGCCGTGATGCATGATTGAGAATGCATCACTTAACAAATGCTTCTTACCCGAGAGCATCATAGTGCAAATGCACTATTATGCCGTGATGCAAAATTGAGAATGCATCATTAAGCCAATGTTGCGTATTTGCGAGAGCATCATAGTGCTAATGCACTATTATGCCGTGATGCATGCCCGAGAAAGCATTACTAGAAAGTGCAGTAGATGAACGTCACATATCCTCCTTATATCCACTTGTATAAATACAAATAAAATATATATAGGGAGGAGGTGTTGGTTGGAAATCGATGTTGCTTAGCTATGCTAACCAGGAAGAGAAATATCCTAAGCTAAGCCAACCATTTAGCGGATTTACCTAAGAGACGCCAATCAGTTGAAGTTTTTGTTTAGAGGCGCCAATCAGTTGACGATTTTGCCTAGAGGCGCCAACCAGTTGACGTTTTTTCCTAAAGTGCAATCGATGGATGTTTCTTCCCTTTCTTTTATTTATTTGTAAAAATACGAATAAAACATATATAGGGAGGGATATTTGCTTGAATGTGCACGAGAGGCAATGCATAATATAAATACGATGTGTCCTATACGTTGGAGCATACTTGATGCTTAAGCATCAATATGCTTGTAGCTTAACCGATGAAGCTTGAATGTGCATGAGCGGTGATGCACATATATATAAATGCGATGTGGCCTATACGTTAGAGCATACTTGATGTTTAAGCATCAATATGCTTGTAGTTTAACCGATGAAGCTTGAATTATGCGAAAGCATCATTCAATCGTGTTGCGTACTCGAGAACACATATTTGCATAGTAAATAGTGATAGTGATGCACAAGCTTTTCGAAAGTCTTTCGGCCTATACAGTCTAGGATTTGCTTGGACTTTGGCCTTGCGATGAAGTGGGAATTGATGCTGGCTTTGCCTTAATAGGCTTAAGTTGCTTGTTTCCTTTCGAATTGACACTCTTTTGAACTACGGGCATGCTTGATCCCTTCAAGGTACGGGTTGGTTACGTAGGAAGCCGCAATGCAATGCATTGAGGTGCAACACCTTGTCGCTCATATCATCTAATTTAGAGGTGATTGCGATATTATGGTAACTCGTATCATCTGACTTGACAATGCTAAATCAAGAGATGATTGTTGCCACACTAGATGAAGTAGTTGCAATTTCATTCGATGGATTGTTCATACTTCCTAGCAACAGTTACGGCATGGAATGGCATGTGCCTGGATGCTGCACTCTTGGTAAGAGCAAGATCAGTGCAGGCTCCAGCTCATGGTCGAAGCTGAATTGATGAAACGAAAAATTAGGCTTGAAATGGCCTAGGTTCTAGTCCAAAGCATGAGTTAGGCTTGGACAATGCTTATAAGTATGTGATGTTTTCCAAAGGCATTCACCATTGGCTTTAATGGGCATGTACCCTTTGTAGAATTAAGGGTGAGTTGGAACGATATGGAAACTACGTTCTGAGTACCATGCTTGCAAAGCATGCTTGAAAAGGCAAATATATCTGCATTTTCCAGCGAGAAGTTAAGCTTTAAGGTCCGGTTACTGTCTTTTAGGGCGCGCATCGGGGAGTTTTGGTCTGCCCAGCGTATAGCGCCGTAGACGAAATTTTCCGATCCGTGACAGATCGATACCTGGCATGTCATACATTTTCTAGGTGAAGAGGTCCAGATTGTCCTTCAGAAGCTGAGATAATTTTTCCTTTTCATTTAAGGGCAAATCCCTGCATATGAAAGTGCCATTTGGTTCAGATATAATTCCCAGGTTGATATCTTCAAGGAGTTCCACAGCCTCTTTTTTAAATTTTCATTCAGGAAAATTAAATAGGTCTTTAAGAGCTTCAGGTTTCGCAACATGGATCTGTTTTAGTCTTGCAACTAAGTAGGAAAGTTCAACTTCAACTTTTTTTATATTTTGCAGCTTTCGCTCTCCTACCCAATAACTTTGATTACTATTTCTTTGAACCACCCAGAGGATCTTTTTGCCGCGCTAAAGCTAACATGTACAGTGAGCTCCTTGGAAATAGATTGCTTACTACAGACAACGTATTCAACAACTTTGGTGAGGAATTTTAGCTTCCGACGATAAGTAGATGGAACAACTTGCACCACATATAACCAGTACCCCTACCTGGTATCACATTGTATGGTGATTCGGTGTTCAGGACTAGGAAGGTTGTATTGGTGAAAATTGGACGTACTTCAAAAGTTAAAGTTACTTTACCCATTGGATACGTTCTAGAACCATTGAAACCAACTATTGCAAATTTCTTGGTCCTTAAGGTACCTTCCTTAATTTTTCAGCTCCATTTCCTCAGCAACTCTGAGATAAATGATGTCACAAGAGGATCCTTGATCCACTAATATATTTTTGTAATCCCAACCATCTATAGTCAGATCGGTCACTAAGCATCAGAATGTGGGAAATTTTCCCCAACTAGGTCCTAAATTGTGAGTTTTACATCGCCAAATGGGAACATGAAGCTTTCACAAATGATATGTAGCAAGACCATGTTGGTCTGATGGAGTTTTATATTTATGTCAGTCAGGTCCAACCTAGATTCCTCCCAATCTCTTGGTACTAGGTGGATCATATCTACCCATCCTTTAAGTGGTGCTTCTTTTGGCTTTGATGAGGACCTCATGCTGGGACCTAATTATAAGAAGATGAATTCCTTTAGGTGACCTTCTTTTACCATGTTTTATATGAATCTAATCAGGTTCTTGCAGTCATTTGTGTGATGACCAATAACTTTATGATATACACAATACAACTCTGGTTTTCCTTCAAACTACATTTCTCGAAGATGCTTGAAGTAAGGCTTGTCTTTCATGAATTTGAATAACTTCAGGAGTAGTAGTCAACTTGGTAAAAAATTTCAGCTCTTTTTTAATTTTCGATCAAATTCTTCCTTGAAGTTCCTCTTATTAGTTAGTTGACGTCTTAGTGATCTGGGATAATAATTTCTCTTATGATCAACACTCTGCCCAAAAGTTGCATAAACTTTATGCTCAGGCATAATAGCTTGACGGTCATGTTCTCTTCGCACAAATTTTCCTGCGTTACTATAGACTTTATCTAGTGAGATGAGAACAGTTTTGATGTAATACCCGGTCTGTCTAAGGATAATTTTGTTATTTTATAGATATAGATATTTTCGTCATTTTATCTAATTTTGTAATTTCTTAAAAAGGGTATTTTAGTAATTTACTATTATTTTTAATTTTAGTGCCTCATGAGAATACAAATCATTTTCTTTATTTAATTAATTAATGAATTAATATTTCATAACTTGGTATAAAAAATTAAGGTGAACAAACTTATCATGCAAAAAACCCTCCCATATTATCTTTTATAAAGAAAAATCATTTTTATTAAAAATAAAACAAAAACCCCATTTCCCTTAATAATAATTAAATTAAGATTTTAATTATTTTCAATATATCCGAATTGCCCTTCCTATATAATATATAAGTTTTAAATGGAAACAAATCTTAAAACCAAATCTTCTCTAAAATTCGGATGAGAGAATTCTACTAAGAACATATCTTCTCCAAATCTGATTATTTGAAGAACCGAAACATATCTTCTCCAAATTCGGCTAGGGTTTCATCAAAACATATCTTCTCCAAATCTGATTCCTCAAATTTAATTGAAGAATTGTGTTCGTTTTTGGTGTTGTTTAATTGAAGATATCTTCTTTCTTCAAATCAAATTCTGTTGTGTAAGTGAAGATTTGAGTTTGTTTTTGGTGATGTTTAATTGAAGAACATAAATTCTAGCTTCGATTCATCTCAAACAGTTTCAAATCCATTGATTATTTGAAGAACCGAGTTCGTATTTGTTTAAGTGAAGAACAGAAACTCAGCTTCAGTTGTATTTCATCAGGTAAGTTTAATTTTCGATTTATTGATTTTGGTTTTTATTTGATTATCAAACTTTTGAAGAACCAAACTCAAAATTGTATTCGTTTCTGTTCAAGTGAAGATCAGGAACTGTAACTTCAAATTGTTTGTTTTTTGAAGATTCCTACTGTATTTTCAGTTTTTTCTTTCAATTTTGATCATATTCTCATTCGGTTCAAGCTTTTGTATTAGTTCAATCATTCATCTGAAACTGAAATCCAACTTTCAAATGTTGTTGTTGGTGTTTTTGTTTATATTCACAAACAAGTGAAACTGTTTTTGGTTTCATACTTTTTCTTGTAGATTATTGGAATCCGAAATTGTTATGTTTTTGATGTTCTTAATCAATTTTTGTTGGTGTTGTTATTTATATTGACATATAGTGAAACTGTTTTTAGTTTCATACTTTTTCCTGTATATTATTGGAATCAGAAATTGTTATGTTTTTGATGTTCTTATTCAAATTATTTTTGTTGGTATTGTTGTTTATATTCACATATAATGAAACCGTTTTTGGTTTCATACTTTTTCCTGTATATTATTGGAATC